>JAOTQY010000048.1:24244987-24257430 GCA_026413445.1 Dolichallabes microphthalmus
TATAGTATAAAGACTAAATTTTGGTATAAATATAAGTTTATAAAACACAAAAAGGTTTATCACAGTTTCCTGAACTGGTGTTGTTATCAAAATAATAATAATAATAATAATAATTATTATTATTATTATTATTATTATTAGTAGTAGTATTTATTTATTTATTTATTTATTTATACCTGAGTGAACCCCATTCAAAATAAGTTTTTCACATACATGCCTGAAGCACCATGCATCTTGGATGAGGGGGCCAGTAATTCAATAATTATTGTAAAAAAAAACAATTTTTTTAAGTATTTTTACAATATTGCTATATTATAGAGCTAAATCTGGTGATACTGCTTCCAATTGTTTCAGAGACAAATTAACTCTTCAAAAATGTGGATTCAATTCAATTTTTAAGTTTCATTTTATTTGTATAGCGCTTTTAATAATCGACATTGTCGCAAAGTAGCTTTACACAATCAAAAGAATTATTTAAGTTTGTATGAAATATGAATGTGTATGAATCAAAATTATAAGATTCTGGATGAAGACGACGGAAGGAAAAACTCCCTGAGATGGAAATAGGAAGAAACCTTGAGAAGAACCGGACTCAACAGGGAACCCATCGTCATTTGGGTGATAATGGATACCGTGGGATACCATGCTTGCAAGGGATACAGATCAGCCATAACATTAAAATGCGAAACATTATGCCAAATATTGTGTAGGTTGCCCATGTGCCACCTGGGCATGACTCCACAAGACCCCTAGTGGTGTGCTGAGTTGCCTGGCACCAGGGCGATAGAGGCAAATCTTTTGGGTGGTGTGGGTTGTGGGGTGGGCCCCCCGTGAATGAAACTTGTTTGTCCAGTACATCCCATGGGGAATCTGGGGAGTTCGGAGGTCAGGATGGCGGTCCTGGGATATTTGCCTGCTGCCTTTCTATTTTGGAAAGCATTGACATTTTTGGTGAGTTGTGCTGCACTGGCTTTTCTGTGGGATTGGACTGGACAGGTTAGCCTTTATTCCCCATGGGCCTTGTCCCCGTGAGGCTTGGGTGCCCATGACTCTGTCACCAGTTTACTGGTATATAATTAATTCATCTTCTGTACCACTTATCCAGGTACATGGTTGCAGACTTTGGTCCCAGGAGGCTATGGGCACAAGGCAGGGTACACAATTGACAAATTGCCAATCCATCGCATGAAAAAAACACAAACTTGTCTTTCCTCTGGCGAACCCAGAGGAAACCCACCACACAGACCAGAGTCTGGAATCAAACCCTCAACCCTGAAGGTTCGAGGCCCCAGTACTAACCACTACACCACTGCGAAAATTTTCCCTGAAATTCTATTGAAATGCCTGGCACTCTCTATGTATCTGTCACCTGCCTCCCAAGTGCACAACACACTAATAGAGGCAGAGAGGAGATGAATGCCCTGGAGAAGCCTCATCTCTTGTTGAATGCATGCCCCCCCCCCTCCCCCCTAGACAAAACAAAGTTCAGGAATGTAAACACAGATAGGTGAAGCCGGCCATGCTTTGAAGAAAAACTCCTTTTCAAAGTCATTAATAATTGTGGTAAAGTGACCATGTGACATAAAGACAGAATGAATCATTTCCTCGGTCTGTGTTGATGTGGCTGAGAAGTGGCGGACATGTTTTCACCTACTGGCTGCAGAGTGGACATTTTCTCACCAACCCTTGTCAAAAGTGAGAGAGAGAAAAGGAAGAGAGAGAGAGAGAGAGAGAGAGAGAGAGAAACTAAGAGTGCTTGCGATATGATGTGCTACATTTAGCCGCGCAAGGCCACCAGCTGAAAGGGAAAAAAATTATAAAGAGAGATCCTAGTTGGATTTGTCCTTCCACGGTGTAGGATTTATTATTAGAAAGGACATAAACAGACTAATTAAATCACAGCAGTGGAGGCTGAGATGACAGCTGGTGCTGTGTGTGACCAAACAGATCCCTATCAAAGAGCAGGAGGCATGGCTCACTCAATCCAGCCTCTACGGGAAGCTATTTTAAGAGGCTCTCCATCGAACGCACATGCTTTATACTGTATGCTAAATGAGGGCTGAATGTACAGGCAGGCTGATTGCACAGAACCATGCTCATCCAATCATTGGTGGCTCTAGGTGCATTAATAGATTGAGGTGCTTTGTTTTGTTTTTTGAGGTTTTTTTGAACATGTGCCAAAAAAAGATGTGAGAATTTTCGTACCTTGCTGGCACCGACTTCCTTTACACATTATCCCGGATAAGGAAGAAAGTGACTGACATGGTGATGCATTGACTGGATCATACATGACAACCCATGTACAGTAGGCCTTACCTGTTTTTAATCTGCATCTCTGGTGCATGAAAACTCAATAGTTAAATTCCAATATCACTGCACATAAATTTTAATTGTGTATTTGCTTTTTTTTCCCCACACAAACACACAAATTGTAAAATTTGGCTCTGTGGAGCAATACCTCAATTTGGCAGGAATATGAATAATTAATGCAAGCTTTTAAGCACCGTTATTGGTGAGACCGCAAATCTGAAACCATTGACGAAGGGGGAAAAATATGGTTTTAACAAGTCAATAATGGCGAGAGCAATGGGAACAACTTAATCAATGGTACCGCTACATTTGCAAACAAGAGCTTGAATGATAACAGCAATAATCCTCTCAGATTTTTCCGCATTTTCTCTCTTTCATGTGATGTCATCTCTTATTGATTGCTTTCAGAGTGCTATAATGAGTCATTTTGCAGATTTATTTACAGTATTTATTTACTTATTTGGGGAAAGTTTTTTATTTTTATTTTTTGTAGGCAACTCCTTCACTTCTCTGCTAGTGGAAATTTGCAAGACATACTTGCGGCTAAACCAAAAAGGATTAACTTCCATATCCAACTGAGAACACAGATAATGCTGGGTAATTGGTAAAAAATGAAGATGAATGGGACAGCAAGATAAGGACCAATTAGCTCCTCCATGCTTACAGCTGCGGTCCCGCTACAGATCCATCTTTAGAGTCGTGGCCTCCTCTGCCAGGAGAAGCGAGGCAGAATTAGCGCTCCTGACCCGGTTGGTGGTGGTGGGAGGCCCACCCATCATCTACCCTTCACTTTGTCTTTAATTCCGTCTCTGTCACACACCTGTCACCAATCCCATCGCGCCCCTGACAGCTTAGCGCCAGGGTTGGGCCAGGTCTGAACACGTTAACTCGCTAAACTAAAGAAACACACGAGCGCACAAACACACGTACACACACAAGCCTTTAAGTTTGCACTGCTTATTTCATTATGGCAGCATCATCTGGTTGGTGATACACACAATTCCCCCATCTAATTATGGGGAGGATTTAAGGTCCATTAACGTTGCCGTGGCGAGGAATCAGATGCAAAATGGCACCCAGTGGCCACTGGAGCAGCTTTCTTCTAACCTCCTTTTTTCCCTCTTTTCTTAGCCCTTAGATTCTAAACACTCAAGCTTTGATTTTATTTTCTATTTCTTGGAATTCGAGGGAAGCATTTTGTGTGCTGGAATCACCCAGGTGTTCGTTAGGAGGCAGCAGGCAGCTTTTCTCCAGTGGATGAAGGTTCTGGTTCAGGTCAGTTTAACCAGCAGGAATGGATCACTGTTTATTTGTCTCCCGGGCAGCATGTCGCACATGTTTTGCTTGGTTTGTGATCCATAATTATGGCATTTCCTGTGAGTCTATAGAGCAATCTGTATTGTGCAATGGAGGAACCCCAACCCCCAATACACTGCCGCCCTCATCACCACCACCAGCACCACTACCTCTGTGTAAAGAACCCAGGAAGTAATCAAAGGGGGCCAAACATTCAGTCTGATCACTCAGGATGTTTGTCTGTTTGGCTCAAACTCGGACCTGCTGTCTCTCTTTTTTGTTACGATTAGTAAAACCAATGCAAAGAAGAGGGTGACTGTGTTGAATATTTAATGCAGGGGGTGGCATTAGCCTGTTCAATTTACATCGACACAAAGACAACACAAGCAATGCAAGTCCAGAGGAGAACAGAACGTCCTTCACACTCTGCCTCGGCCTGTCTGTGTCTCAGACAAGATGCAGACAATGCAGAAAATCTGCATCAGAAAGGAACCTTTTTAAGTGGAGGGCAACAGAATAGGAGGAGGACACAGAACACCAGAATGCACTCTGTAATTAAATATTGCACTCCTGTAATGTTATTGGTACTGTATTATCATTTTTACTGTAGATGCATTGCATTGCACAGCTTTTAATCTAAACCTAAAAATAATTTAGAGTTTTAGGTTAGTTGGTATGTAAAGAGGTTTCTCTAAAAGGGTTACATGAACAGCTGCTCTAATGCAGAATGAAATCAAGTCCTGCTCTAGTCACATCATAGCAAAGTTCTCCACGACTGCAGTCATCGCTATATCTGTCAAATGATTTAGAGTCCTACCCTCCGTTCCAAATGCATAATATGCTCAGAAATAGTACATATTAGGTATTCAGGTATAAAACACACACACACACACTCACACAGAGAGAGAAAAAAAAAGAAAAAAAAAAGAAAAGAAACATCGCTCTGCTTAAACTAGATAGCAGCACTGTATGTATTTTTACAGTCCGGTTTTTCTTTTTTCCTACTTCTAGTGAAATGACCTTTCGGGTTTATTATAGTAATGATCGTGCAGGGTGAGAAAATACACTCGGAGACAAGAATGGAAAACACTGTCCATTTCACTTAAAAACCTAATTTATGTGGCAATTAATAGCTGAAAGAAGCCGCAACTCCTCCCTGGTAGGCTGAATAAAACTGGCCATATTTTTCCCTCTTATCATGTGGGTGACTCCAATTGGCCACCCTGTCACAGTAGAGTGCTTGATATAAACAAGAGATTGCACAGACATCCAGGAATCAATATTAGGATGGCTTCAGTACCAAACATCATTTGTCTCGGCCCCCGTTTCTTTGACCAAACGAAGTATTAATTCAAATCATAAATCTGAGGGTGATTTAAATCCCGGAATGAGAGGCCTGCCTGCCTTTAATGATTTATTTTCTACATTTCTGCGAGCGAGAGATTTGTCCATATGTGGTGACAGGTCACCTTCAAACGCCAGAGGCAGACTGTTCATCACCATGCAGACTAGCATCTCATCGCTGCGAGTAAATATTAAAGTAAAAGAATCCAATTGATTGTGGATGGGCTGGAGAGGCATCGCTGCCATATATTTTACTCACAGTCGCTAATGCCTCTCTCTCCTCCTGCTACCTCCCCTCCCCTGCCGATGCCGGGTCCCGAATTATTATTCTTCTGGGAGCAGGCATGCTCAAGGTTACAATTTAAATTGTAAAAAGATAAAAACAGTTTCTTATTAGCTTCATTGCCATAGCCTTGCCTATTCCGATTCACATTTATCTCGATTTCAGTGACCTCGAAGCCCCGGTGTTGTTAGCTGTGGACTGATGACCTCAACACCGATGCATTCGCTTTTGTGAAATCTGCTTAGGATGCTTCCTGTTTGGGCCAAATACATGGTGTCAAATGCAGCTGGGAAATCCTAAACACATGGCGGATATATTCAGGGTGGAAATCACATGGGTAATTTAGCTTGGGGATTAAGTGTATCATATGTAATGGATTTGTGGTTTTTACACTGCAGTTTGATTTCCACAAAGAAATCGCTTTAAGTAATGTTGCACTCAAAAAAAAAAAAAGGATCTAAATGTATCTAAAAAAATATTAATTGAAGCAGGACATTCAAAGGCAATTTTCTCCACCAAATTGAATTAGTGACTTACTTAATAGCTATTAGCTAAGTGCTCATGAGTGCTTTTACTTTGCTGCTTTTTTCTTTTTAAAAGAGCTCTACCTGCTAATTATGGGCTTCCAAACAAATAATGTTTGCTCAAAGAGCCACTGCAACTATTGTTGTATGGAAATATAGCCTCAATTTAGATGTAAAATCTCACACAACCCGAGAGCATTACAGTCAGTCGCTTGTAGTACACGCCGTTGCAGGCTTGCAGTTTCAGAGCAGTGGCCCAGTCTGTCAGTTTAAAACTAAAAATAAACTGAGACGACATATCTCAGAACTTGAGCAGGAGATGAGTGATGTGTGTGTGACTTACCCACGCTGGAACTGAGGTCTCCGTTCTCGGAGTCATGCTGCGTGCTGTTGGCGTGGTAACTGCTCATCACCTCCAGCTTGATCTTCTTTACTTTCATGGCCTCAGCGATGGCGGCGTTGGTCGCGGCGGCCGCGGCGGCGGCTGCGGCTGTGAGACCTGCGAGAGGAGACAAGCATTTAACCGACACCGATGAAATTTGGAAAACGGAACCGTGCTGATTATCAGATTTTTGCATGTGGATGCCGGAGAGAGCGGAGAGTAATTATGCTTATCATTATAGGCCTCTGAGTAAGTGACTAGTTAATATTTAAACAGACTGGAATATCTGAATATGCCACGTCGTAGCCTTCAGATAGAATGTTTGACAAATTGCATGGTGCAAATACCTTCCAGTGGTGATAAAGACAGATGATCTTACAGGTAAAAGGACAGAGAATGACACAAATCACTTTACAGCTCCTTGACACTGTGCACGCTCAAATTACCGATATGTCAGTTGATCATCCTGGATGCGCCATAAGTAAAGCATAACATTAGCTTCCTCCTCATCACGGTTAGTTTTCTCTTATACAACTGATCATCAAAATGACAGGATGTTTTCAGTCGGAAATCTGACTGCCGACGTCGTCTCTTATTTCTCCCGCCTTATTTCTCCCGTCTCTTATTTCTCTTATTTCACTCACACTGTCTCCCCAAATACAGAGCAGACGCCGCAGTCTTTTGATGGTGACAGATGGAGTTGGGATAACATTTCTGAAGTGACATGTTGCCATGGTTTCTGTTTGTAAATAAACGGGTTGGGGATGTATGACAAAGTGGGAACGACAAATCAGCATCAGGGAGAAGCTTCCAATACAAAACAAATACACACACACACACACACACACACACACACACACACACACACACACACGCATGGATTCTTAATGTTGTTTTGCATTTTAAATTTAGAGTTCAATTTAGAGTTTGTAAATCATTAAAAGCGGATAAGCGTAAGGTAATATAATCAAGGTGCCCTGCCAAAGCTTTTTCCATTTCCATATTGATCTAAAAGCACATCATGGGAAACCAGTGAAACATGTAAAATAAAATTTATTGGATTTCAGCAAGAACATAGTTATAATAATAAAAAAAAAAAATCCACCTTGTTACATTCACACTGTGCATGATTCCATCAACTCTACTTTCATTCACATGGTACCTAAGCGAGAACACAGACCCCGGGATTGTACTTTTTTCGGCCCCACCTCTTGTAATAAGTGAGCTCCATTGGGTTTAATTTGGTTAAAAGAGACACCAAGGTGCAGGAGAAGAGCAAATTACTGTCTTGCTGTCTTTTTTTTGTCATTTTTGATACACCTGAGCAACTTCCAGAGGCTGAAAGAGAGAGCTGTGAAAGAAGCCTTGAATTGATAAATTGAGATTAATGAAATGATGAGAACGGATGAATGAAAGCAGACTATGCTATTGAGAAAGCAACAGAGGAAAACATTTTGTGTAATACAATGGCATGAGTGAGGGAGTGAAGATAAGCATGCACAGTGAGCATTCATTCATTCATATATCTTACAGTACAGGGTTGTAGGGGCCTGGAGCCGATCCCAGGAGACGTTGGGCATAAGGCACAGTACAGTCGGGACAGGGTGATAGTCCCATGCAGGACACAGACACACTAGAGGGAATTTGGAAAGGGCAATTCGCCCAATCTGCATGTCTTCAGACTGTTGGAGGTAACCGGTGTGGCTGGAGGAAACACCAAGCACGGGAAGAACATGAAAACTCCATGTGCACACTGTTGATCCTGGAGGTGCAAGGCAACAGTGCTAACCACTACGCCAAGAACATGCTACTGAAATAGTAGGAGAATACATCTGTATTCAGACTTCAGACATGACTACACACTTAAGTGCTATTTAGAAGTTAAGCCAGAGTTGAGCGTGGTGCGGATTATAATTAATTCCAGCTCCTTTCTCTGACACTTTGAGGTAACCAAAATGCATCGTTTTGTGAATACATTCCAAAAAAAGCACAGTAATTGCAGTTGAGTCCGAAACTTTATAGATACATGATATACACTGCATTATTATTTTAAAGTATATTAAAAAGTTTTTTTTACACAGAGGGCATCGGAGGAGACACATCGTTATTCAAAGACATTGCTTACCCCTAGGGACAGATTTTTATGGATAAAATTATGAAAGACAAAATGAAAGTGAGCTATACTGTAAGGGGACCCGATGAGTGCTCAGACAGATTATAGTTTAAACTGTCTTTGTGTTTTCTGTACAGTATAGCACATCAAATTAACCAAAGAATTGCTATTAAATTATTAAATAGGCAACTGAGAATAGCTTATTAAAATACACACACACACACACACACACACACACACCTTGATTTAGTACCCTGTAGTTTCATTATGTTGTGTGCACTATTAACTATGAACAACTAAACCGTTTATAATGCAATTAGCAAAGAAGCTATAATGTTAAGTTTGCAGTAATCAATGTGCAGTTAGGATTATTCATGGACTCATATACTTGGAATAGGTTACAGAAAAGCCAGGAACCAATACGGAACTCACTGCACAACTATGTCAGTACGAATCTGTTGCATGAAAATCCACCAAATCATGATACAATAGTTGAGAAAATGCAGTATAAGGAGAATGTGTTTTTTAATGATGATGACGGCAAAGTGTCGTTGAGTTTGGATGTTCTTTCATTTGTTGGGTTTCAGCTGTTCTGGAATAGTTCTTGCAAGAACAGTATTGTTAAGTGCATTTGCCAAACCCGTCAAGCACCACGATGAAACTGGCTCTCATGAAGACTGGCTCAGGAAAGCAAGACCAAAACCTACCTCTGCTCATTCATTGCTCATTCAAGTTCATTTAGAGTTACCAGCCCCAAAAATCACTAATTAACAAACAGCACCTCATAGACACATCTTAGTCGATACCTATTTAAATGACATGAATTCATATTTTGGATGGTTTCAGCATTGTTTTACAATGTAGAAAGAAATAAAAAGCAGGAAAGACCATGCAATTAGAAGGTGTGTCCAAATGGTACACTTTTGAATGGTAATTTAAAATGGTATTTTACTCTCATTGGACTGTATGGATACCCTGTAGACCGTGTTTAGATATTTGTTTTAAAGACAAGTTAAGTATATTTCGTTTAGAATTATCTCTTGCAACATTGTTACATTATGTTTCATTTGGCCGCTATGTCCTTCTACAATTTTTATTATTCATTAAAGACAAGTGGTAATAAATGTTTTAAAGTGATGATCAAGGCGCTATTGATGAATGATATCTTCTTCTACTCAGGACAAAAATTGTCAAACCCAGAGGTGTGATCTACCTGCAGGTTCGCACAATATGAATGGGACGTTCTGAAAATCTGCTAAATCATTTTGCTTAAGCATGACCATTTCTGAATGTGTGCAAATCTCTGCACGTAAATATTCATGTACCTTTCGGTTTTTACTCAATGTCTCTGAGCTGCATAATTTTAAATGAACGTCCAAATTTGTCAGTTTCCTCTTACATGCAGATAAGATAACATATCCCAATACAAGTGTAGCGCATCAGCAGCTAATGCCTATCGTACTGGTCATTTCATCCTGTCTGGATGTGGACGATTGGTAAATTAATCATCGCTTAGCTGTCACGTTTCTCTGACATGACTTGACGATGCCATTAGTGCTCGAGTGTCTGTGGGCTGAGCACGCAGGCCTGCAAAGATCGAGCATGTGGCGTTAGTACACCACCCCGCTTCCTCAGCAGCTGATAGGCAGATGGTGCTGGGTACTGTTTGCAGCTTGGGACGAAGGTGCATCTCATTTCCTGGCCTTGTTTGCATTTTAGAATACATCAGGACCATATTGACGTACAGTATACATGATGTCAGAGTGGCCGCACTCGTTTGCTAGCACGCGCGGCTGTTCCATATGCATGGCCCCTGGCTGCACGTGAGCTGGGTGAGAGAGCTACTCCTCGCCGTAATGGATGTGGCCTCCAGTCCAGCTGAAGGTCAGCTTTCATTTACGTATAATCAGACAGAGTCAACTGTTTTCTAAATAATGTGCATGGCAGGCAGGTGGTGGAGGGAATAAATAAACTGAAATCAGCTTTAGGACGTTTTTGTATGATGAATTTCGCCGGTCAGGTAGTTAAACAGCTTTCTTATCGGAAATCATACCGTACTCGGCACATCTCACCCTATTTAATAAGAACTTACGATAACCTCTTCCCCAATGTGTGCATGATATCGAGAATCAAATTATAATAAATTTCTGCTGTACGTAATCAGAGTTCATGCTTAAAATGTCCAGCGTTCTATTAACAGGTGACCAAAACACACACAGAATTATCTGTTGCAATTTATTTACTCAAAAATATTGCTTTCCTGCATTAGCCATCCAAATTCTGTCCACTCTTTATCCAAACATTTCTGTCGCACATCCCACTCCTTCCTCATTTGCACAAATTAGCATGCACAGCAACAAGTGCAGATATCGCACTCTTTGGATTTTTTTTAAAGTCACCTTTAAATAGCAAGTCTCGCGACCAGTCTTCATGTCCACGGAGGAATCTCCTCAGCCGTAAACAAACAGTGGAGGTGTCCGGCAGGCCCGGGGGAGGGGCGGGGGGGGCGCTCTTCACAAATAACGAATTGCATGGCACTGTCGGAGTGTGCACCAAAACAGCAAATAATGGAGATGGGGTCTGATCATGGCCCTTGAAGCAGCTGTCATATTAAATAATAATGAAGGATCTATTAATATGCAAAGGAACCAGCAGCAGACTGGCTTAACGCTGTCATGCCTCGGCATATTGTCAGAATGTTCATTATTAATTAACATGCAAGCTGCCCCATACCTGTGCAGTGTCAGAACATTCTTCTAACAAATACTGAAAGTATGTGCCCCTTCTACTAATAGTGTAATTAAATTAAAATCAGATTAACTTCACATCAGTACACAAAGAGTGACTTAGTAGCAGCGGTGCTTATCTACTGCCTTTTCAGCCCTTAATAAAGATGGAAGTGAAATCACACTAGATTTATTAAAAGTGGAGACAGAAAGGGTGCAGCCGCATTCCAATGCAGAGCTTGGTGTCGGGTGGAGGAAAGTGAACGCTACACACACTCTGTTTGCGTTGCAGGCCACTTTACCATCAATTGCATGTAAAAGCTCCTGACATGGAGGGAACCGGAGAAAGCTGCATTTAATTTGACTGATGTGTTTATGACAGGGTAATTTCACATCTGTAAAGAGGAATATGTAGAAGTCTGAGGGCACAAAACATTTCATTAACCCCATTTGGAGTGGACTCTCCAGCGGTGGGCTGCTGTCCAGATCATAATGAAAGACGTCTGACTAATATATGGATACACTTCAGCTTTTATGTTCATCCCTGTTTGCCTACGTTTCCCCCTTTAATCTGGTTAGTCATTGGGCTGTTTGCAGTTCTTAACAGGATAATGTTTTACTACAAGTTAGACTAATGCATTTTGTTACCGTAGATGATGAATAGAAAAAGAAATTTGTGCGGAAGAAATGTACCACAATGCATCTGAGGTCCTGTCCAGGTACAGAATGTACTGTATGGTATATATACTGTAAGGGACTGTCAATATGCCACTGAGTGCATACACATCCCCTTGGAGAGATATCCGTCATTTCAGTGGCAGTTACTTATGGTTTCAGGGTTGCCAGCTTGACACTTTATTGTATCCGCGCAGTACTGGGCTCGAATCGGGCAGTTTATGATCATCAGTTCAACACTAAGCTACCTATGTTTTTAAAAATGTTGCTGCCACGGTGCCACCCTACTGTACTGTATGCCCACCCGCCCAAACAGCTTGATACTTTGTTATAGTAAAGTTCTTATTTATTAAAGTGTTTGCAAAGTGCCAAGATATAAACGTTACTGATATGTGGCGTACTGTCCTGAATTCAGTCCTCTTGTTGTAAATAAACTATAAGCAGTAGGTCCAATTCATTTACGTTCCAGACACACAGACATATGAATTCCTTAGCTGTTTACTCTTGAAGAAGTTTTAGCCATTTTTAAAATTATTATTAATTGATTTATTTTTTAATCTGTCTTTCCTGAGAAGGCATGGGGGAAGATGCCACCCTTAAAAGCAGTGAATAAGGTACATACAGCATGATCATGCCCAAACAAGCACATGTTGAAAGCATGATAATGGTCTTTTTTTAAAAATCATGTACTGTACTGGCGGCACGGTGGTGTAGTGGTTAGCGCTGTCACCTTGCACCTCCAGGGTCCGGGTTCGATTCCCGGCCAGGCTCGATTCCCGTCTCTGTGTGC
>JAOTQY010000048.1:24296275-24313903 GCA_026413445.1 Dolichallabes microphthalmus
CTTGTCACGTGACGTAACGTTATCAAAGAACTTAATAAAATATAGGGAATTGCACGCAATATACATGGATTTTTTTTAATTTAATTTTGTTTTTAATGACCTGCGCCAACCCGCCCCGCAAATAAAGCGACAATTTCTTTACCCGCCCCAACCCGCGGGCTACCCGCGGGCTACCAGACGACCCGCGCATCACTAGTATGTATGTATGTATGTATGTATGTACAGTATGTATAGATAGATAGATAGATAGATAGATACACACACACACAGAGGGGCCTAAAAAATTTATACAATAAAAAAAATATATGCCTCTCATCTGACTGTCACAGAATAGCATCAACAATTATGTGATTACTATCATCTTTAAAGGAAACATAATACTACACATTGGCACCATAATTCAATTTAAGTTTTTAAAAAGTGCATAGATATTTTTAATCTTTTAACAAATTTTGACTTGGAAAACGAGCATTGTCTTGGTTTACGAGTACCGAGTATCATGTATCACGCATGCGCTTCTTGTTTTAACGTCGAGCATCACGTGATTACAACTGAGCCAATGGGTTTTCTCTCTCCTGCGCTGCGGAATTGTGGGTAATCGTCTCCCCAGCTGGATCTTAGTGATCATCTCTTACTGGTATAATCAACATCCGTGCATGCATGTACTGTTTACTATAACACTGTGACCATGTGTGTGTGTGTAAAACATATTTTATTTTGTATTTATAAGCGTGTGTGTACAGCGCGCGCATGCTGTTTCTTATAACGAACGTCTGGGCATGCGTGTAAAGGAAAAGAAAGTCTCAATAGAGGTTAAAGATCCATTTTCTTCTTCTCTTTTTAAGCCTGTCGTTAAGTGTGTGCGCACTTGTAATTGGACATATACAAACACACACACACAAACACACATAAACACACACACAAACACACATACTGCGCCTGCACGCATAAACGGAAACACTTATCTTTCGGGACTTGTTTTTACTTTTTTTAAAGGTAAAGTGCAGGTTTTGTTTCATTTTTACTTTATATTTTGTATTAATTTATTTATATATATTATTTATTTTTATGTATTTATTTTTTGGGGCAGTGGAACAAATAATTTTAATTTCCTTTGATTTACGAGTGTTTTGGAATACAAGCCCACTTCCGGATTATGCTCATAATTATGCTCGTAATACAATATACAGTATATATATTTATGTGTGTGTGTGTGTGTGTGTGTGTGTGTGTGTGTGTGTGTGTGTGTGTGTGTGGATAGCTATAAATATAGATACTGTAAGCCAACTTACCTGAATTGAAGTGTTTCCAGAATTAGAAATGCAAAAAGCCAGGGAAGAGGAAAGAGAAAAAGAGAAAAGTATACACATCGTAAGTATAAATACAGTACAGTATGTAGAGCATTTTTACAAAATCATTCTTCTGGTAAAATAATCTCCAAATCCACTTCATTTTAAGTGTGAAGCAGTGCAATGGTAGAAAATTGTGAAATTGCGTACAGTTGCGTTTTAAAGCACTTATCACCCGAGGCTCCGGGTCTTAATGTTTTTTTATCAATTGGTAAAATGCGTTGGTGCATATCCAAGCATGGACAAACCATAAATTCATTAGCTAGCCCCCCCCTGGACAAGTAAATGCTTCTTCAATGTGCTTGCTTAGCTGCATGTTTTAGTTGCCCAGAAACCAAACTGATCAGGTATAACAAACTGTTGGTTATGTAAAGTGAAAGCATATGGCAAACTAGTTAGATGGTTAAGTGCTTTAATACTGTGTTTACAAATGAGGTATAAACAAAACAGGATGAATTTTTGAAAGTTTCAAATTTACAACATCAGGTTTGTGTACTCGACAAAAACTCAACAAGATGTTGGCGAGTGTTCTTGTTATGAACTTGTGATTTCTTCTTATGGCTCACATAATAGATATTATTTAAATCTGGCTGTTTTTAGCAGGACTAATCATGAGATCTACTGTACGTATGGAGAGTTTTATGACAACTTTGATGTACTTTCCACAAATTTTTCTTCCGTTTCAGCAGTGTTTCCGCATACCTAAGATTACTGATTCTGAAAAAGAATTATCTGTCATCTGTCCATGGTAATTAATCAGATAAAAATGATCCTACTGTACCATCGGCTACTGTGTGTAGTGCAGCATTGGATCTCCCACTTTATTTTCAGTACCAAGGTGCATCATAAGGCACATTAAAACAGACAACTGTTTTTCAAAAGTCAGGATCAGTAGAAGAAATTTACACAAAAAAAACAAAAGAAAAAGAAAACTATAGCTCAGACACATAATCTGCTCGTCCTAGAGTTTCTACCTGATAATATTCATTGGGGTGGGTTTAATCGGAAAAAAACTAAAAGATATACGATCATAATCATAGTACATCTGACTCTCATCTGGATTTAAGGTTCCTGAATATGACTTCTTATTAAGCCAAGATGTCTACGCTGGAACACTGCCATGATGCCAAGCCTTGAACCTTAGTGACACGCTAATGTCTTTACAGTAAAAACACTGAGGGTCACACTTTAGTTATTGAGAGCAATAGGCATGAGTGGTTCACACACCCTTTTAACATTCTGTATATATTTGGAAACTTAGGCTGGGTCCAATATGATAATACTATTTTCCCTTACCAAATGCCGAAGATATTCATGTAAGAGAGAGAGAGAGAGAGAGAGTATGTGTGCGTGTGTGTATGTGTGTGTGTGTGTCTGGCTCCATCTGGAAGATTCAAGCACTCGGGGGCTGTCACACAATAGGGAGACGAAAGCCTGCTGAAGGATAACAAATGACTTCATGGCAAAACAGCCATTGAAATTCTTTCAGTATGTGGCATTAAAAACAACTGAACAAATAGAGATAAGAAGGTTAGTAGGATTTGAAATGAGATTTTTCCCTCTTTCCCGCTCCCTTCCTCTCGGCCTCCGTTAAAGAGCTAAACAAAACAAATGGAGCTTATTACTGCAGATTACCTTACACTGGACAGATTCGCTGTGTGGGGCCAAGTGTAAACAATGCCTTTCTCTCTGCTCGCAAAGTACGCACCATTTATAACACTGAGCAATCATAGCCCCTGCTCAGGCAGATAAAGGGAAATGCACGCCGGCCCACTCCGTTTAAAAATACAACCGTTTAAAGGCCCTGTTTCCATGTGTGTTACTATAGCAAACACTGATAAACTAATTATTGGCTGCTATAAGGATTATATTATTACTGTATACATAAAGCCTGGGGGATTGGGAGGATTCCAGCATGCGTGCCATGTGACTGATTTAAAGTCACATCCTACCCCGAGGAGCAAGGACACAAAAGTAACAGGCCAGAGTGAAATAACACCAGTGGAAAAGTGTCAATAGCAGTGCAAACCTATTTAATGCTGGCAAACAAAACAGCAGGACGCACCCAGGTGGGGTATTATCACCAACCTCGGTTCAAAATACTAGCGTTTGCAAAAGGCCAACCATGGCCTACCACTGGAATGCAGAGTTGAGGAAACAGGTACATTGACATACCTACTGTTAGTCACTCTCTATCCTGTCGACAGGCCCACGTAAGCTCTCTCATGCAATTGGATTTATGATTTATACTATGAGCCACAGAGCAACAGGCTCTGAGTGCGGCTCCAACAGCAGACGCGAGATTTATCACGGGCCTAGTCCATCTAACAATCAGGCGTTAAACAGAACAAAAACCCATTCCAAATAAATTCCCACTGTATTTGTGTGCCGATTTGATTTAACAGCCTTCTGGGAGGCACCATTTGGTAGAACGAAAGCAGCAAGAGGTAGGTGGTGTCTGAGAGAGGGCTGGAGGAGGAGGTGGGGGGTAGAGGGGGGGTATGTGCCAGAAGTGTTTATTGTGTCAGGTTGATTTATTGAGTGAGCTTCATTTCACTGAATGTTCTCAGATATTTATTTCCCTAAAGGCGCCACAAAGATATGAACAAGCCTGCATCCACATATGTCATCATTGCCCATTTTACAGAGTCAGGAGATTTCTGTTCAAACCAGAGAGAAAGGAGAGGAGAAGCAACAACAAAAAAAAAAGGAACTCTGAAAAAAACATCAGGTTCAGCTTTAAATCTATACTTTTCCTACAAAACCTTGTTTTGAAATATTGTTTAACACATCTCCATAGCCATCTTCCCCTAAGCTCTGCAAAAAAATAATAAAAAATCAAACCACCACCCCACCTGCACTCAAATGTCAATACACTCCATAAATTCAGCACAGGCAAGACTTTTTACAATGCTGAAAAAGGAACTGTCAAAAAATTCAGCGCCAGACCCGGCGCACCGGCCATGCTGACAAACCGAGATGGCTCATAAATTTAGCAGCTCCTATAAACAACGGTTTGGTTTCATGGGCTAAGGCGAGAGAGCTGGAGGAGAGAGCGGGCTGGCCGAGATGAGAAAACAGTGGGAAAGTAAAGCAGATGGTGTTGGCCTTTGATTTTCCAGATGGCTGTCCTGACTGGTGAGCCCAGTGACACTGAGGCTTCTCATTGACATGCTGCCTCCACTGCCTCAACGGCCCCCACGTCTCTCTGTCTCATCCCCCACTTTCTCTCTGTCTGTCTGTCTCTCACTCTCTCCTACTCTCTACTCCCCTCCAGAGCTGGGTATCTCTCAACATCCTGATCCCTCAATCACTCTCTCTCTCTCTCTCTCTCTCCTCTCTATCCCTCGCCAGAATAGCCATTCTCATTTCAGCCTGGCCGCCTGTTGCCACTGTTTATCCAACAGCCGTAATAAGACACAATTGTACATGGCACCTTTTTATTTAGAGAAGCAAAAGCAATTACTCTTGTGTGACCTGACTGCAGCCATCATCCATTAAGAGACTTAATATAATGTTAATATTAAAAGACAAATGCAGGCTAAATAATGAAGGTTACTGAATGCTGTTATGTGGGGTGGATAATTAAGTAATTTTGACTACTGTACATCTACATTTATTAACCCAAATAACTTTCCCCTACCGCTGACACAGAACCTGTCTGTCAATTTCAGCTTAACGCTTATCATTGGAGGGGGAAAAAATGAAACATGACCCATCATTCACATTTGTTAATATGTTTACAATTTACCACACAACATGACTATTAAGCAGTCTCTCCTGATTTAAATTGGTCAGGGGAAGAGAATTTAGTGCTGAAGAGGCCATTTCTTGACCTTTGGTACACCTCCCATTTTTTGGGTCAAAGCATTATTACCATAGCGCAAGCTCAAAGATGACAGCTAAAAATTCCTTAATTATGCTGTGTTTACTGCTAGCTGGTGGACTGCACTCACTTTAATGAAACATCGCAGCGCATGCATCCAGAGCCCATGGGAGACAAGGCATGTACTCGACCACTTCTGCTCTTCTATGGTGTACGCAATTAATTGATCCATGTACCATATTTTTTAAGCCGTTCCTGTACAAGTTGGAAATATGACAGGATAATGCTTAACCATATGGCACGAGGAAAAATATTTGTCTAAACTACACTTATTAGTCATGAAGTGGTGTTACATTATATTATGTGGGTTCAAAGAT
Organism: Dolichallabes microphthalmus; assembly: GCA_026413445.1. Lineage (NCBI taxonomy): Eukaryota > Metazoa > Chordata > Actinopteri > Siluriformes > Clariidae > Dolichallabes > Dolichallabes microphthalmus. Next base: position 24,301,828 of record JAOTQY010000048.1, read on the forward strand.
TAATACCATGATTTAATTTCAATGGGCTGGATTAAGAGTAGGGAGAAATTATGTGTACTGTATTTCGAGTCTATTTATGTACATGCTACTGTAAGTTTAGGGTTTTTTTCTGTTATTTCCTATACATGTTATTACATTAGTCTGCAATGTTGCCAGATGTTCATTTATTAGACGTGTCCAAGATTACTTTTTACCGACAGACACTAGGACACCATTAAACGGATGAAAAGAAAACACGCACTGACCAAGCAGATTTTCATACATATTCTGACTAATATGACTAATACGATGATATATGAATTATTACATGTCAAGCACTAAAAAATCATCTAATCATAATCTAGTAAACCACCATTACACAGATCCATTAACAGGCCTAATTGTAATAATCACATTAATCCTTGCAAATTTTGATTAATTTAATTATATGTCTCCTATCTTCATTATTCATCAGCTTATAAAATAGCACTTGATGCAGCCTGTTACGTCTGAACTCTGAATCGTAACTTTTCTTCTACAGAGAAGGCTTTTACTGTACACACGAAACTTGATTCTTAATATAGTCCAATCCTAGGAATACAAAAATACATAATGTTAATCATCTACTTTACAATAATGGTTCAGAGGAAACTACAGCAATGTTACACACATGATACGTAGTTATGTACTGTATGGATGTACCCTGTAGTGTGTTATTGAACCTGAGAGAAGCTAAACTAAACTACAGGAGCAGTGCTCTAGTCAGGCCTAGTGTACATCTAAAAGTGATCCCTGATTGTTGTGATGTCATGTCTGAAATGGAGGAAAGTGGTGACACTATAAAAAGTGTAGCGTGGGCCCTCTCGAGTGGCAGATTGCTTTCTCCATGTAGTCTGGGATGCGGATAAGTGACGACAGAGGCCGCGGCCTCCTCCACACAGGGGATTGAAAATGAGAAATAAGCGTTTCCTGCTGCATTCGGCCAGCCACAAAAACAATTTGCTGTGAGAAAAGGCCTGCATAAACGAGTAAATGGGGTCCACTACTGGAAGTGAGTGATGAAAAATTCTAGAACTTTGAGCTAACATTTTTTCATAAGCAACTTTTCAGCATTTCTTCAACTAAACTGGACCTTCTCATGGTCTACAGTGAATTCTCTTTAATATGAACAAACCAGTTCAGGGATCTCAACAAGCCCATCGGACTGAAAGCATTATTGCGTAGATAAAAGTAGACAAACTGGCCATCAGTATTCCAAGCATCTTAACTCTGAAGCACGCTGGCTCCAGCCCTACAGTAGGTTGAGGCTCAGTTATTAAACGGTGACCAGCTTCCACGGCATGTAGGATGACATTGGTGGACAGCTGGATGGAAGCTGCCATGGGAATGTGTCTTCAGGTCAGTAAATTAAATGTGCAATGCACCGGTAGATAAGCTGCCACAATGTGACATATATTGCATGAAAATATTGGGGGGAACGCTTAAGATTATGATCATAAATTTTTTTTTATTCGGTCTAACAAAAATACATCAGAAACTTTTCTGACACGCTCAATTTCTGTATAGAAAACATCTTATTGTATTGTATTAGCATAAACATAATTGTTCGTCATCAGCCCTCCATCGAGTGAGTTTATGGACCATCCGGTAGGACAAAATATGGTCATTCCTGAGACAGGCTGAGACAAAGACCCTGAGAAAGAGTTGGTCTAATCTTGGCTGCCTATGAGAGGCTGTTTTCGCCATTTAAATGGACCTGATTGGAGGTGGACGAATTCACAAAGCTCCAGGTGATTTCCATAAGAAGAGGAGGACGGCTTCTTAATGGGGGTCAGTGCCAGGGCCGGAGTGTGAATTGGCAGGGGTGCATCAATTAGAGCGCAGCCAAAGCTCAAGCTAACGATAAGGCGAACGGATGATAGAGAGGTGTAATCTTCATTAGAGGCGTATAAAAAATATGACGGCCTCACAAAGACGTAGCAAATGAGAGTGTGGCAGAGGGCAAGGAGTGAGATGCCTCCACTTACAGCAGACTCATCCCGAAGTACTTAAGACTTTATCACCAACTGCATACTGTACAGCTTCCTGTTAAGATATACATGAGGTTTATGTTATTTTATTGTTATGCGATTTTCCCATGCCTATGCTTCTCTAAATGATGGATACTAAGAGAGAAATTTTATATCAAGCCATATATAATTAACATCAATCTAAAAGTTTATATTTTGATTCATGGCACGCTTATATTCTTTATTTAACCACCTTCATCTTTTAAGAATTGACAGCTTAACTCTCCATCTGTTATAAAAAAAAATCATTTTATTTCATTATTTCATTAGAATGTGTTTATCCTTTTCTCTTCTATGTCATATTTAATGTTTTTTCAGTTATTCATTTAGTCATTTATTTATTCATTTATCATTAGTAACCATATTATTCTGATGTTATCCTTTCTACTACATTCAATAACCACAATTCATAAAAAATATAATAATAATAATAATAATAATAAAAAGGTACAAAAAGCCTTAAAAAGCATGACATATCAGTTGATTTTACGAATAAATTTAAAATTGTAACACCTAGTATGTGATATAAAAATGTTTTGTAAAGTATACATTTTGCAAAGTAATATTCAGGTTGGCTCACAGACTGTACAGTACCATCTCATCCAGGGTGAAATTCTAGTCGCTTTCCCACTCAGATGTTGTTGCTACTGGAGACTAATATTTATCAAGCGTTAGTCTATTGACGGGTGAAACCCATTTAGAAACCCGAGACTCGAATTCGAGTCATCAAACGCAAAGGAAGAGGAGTTTCCCCAGAGGCCATCCAGGCCCTTGTAGCTTACCTCAGTCGGATACAGGAAGTGTGATCTGCCTGAGAGAGCAAATTTATCTTTTATATTGGAGGTGATGGGTGGGGTGAAGTCACTAAACAGGTCACGCAATGGAATCACCTCCGGAGAGATTACGGATGTGGTCGTCGCCTAGACAGGAGGTCAGACTTGTGCCGTAGTGGGATGGATTGGGTAATTATATAAATAACCAGTTAAACACATTTTGTGCTTCACATGCAGGATGTATGTTCTCTTTATTTATCGATAAAAATATCCAGAACACATGGCATTTCTGCAGCCCTACAGCTGTATGCTTTGGTTGATAGTTTAGACCTACAAGGAAATTCTGATCCAATCCAAAATGCATGCTGGATTCATTTCTCGTTCTCACTGCAAATGAGCCCAAGTGTGATTGCTGTGTTCTTACCTGCACAACACAACCACACAAATCAAATGCAATAAATGGCCCACAGACATCTTTAAAAAAAAGCCCAAGGAATCAAACTATTGCATATTATTGCATAGGATGCGAGTTCTACTGTAGATGTTACTACATTATTTACCTGTAATAAGAATGCAGACATTGTGAAGATAAACTAATTAACAAACTGCATTCTGTCTGACATTTAGTGCTTTGTGCCATGAAGCACAGCTCTTTGATGTTGAGCTGCAGGGAAAGGTAGATGCTTAATAAGGTAAGATATTAAAGTGCACGTGTGAAGAGTGTTCACAAGTGTGCGAGAGTAGTGGGCGAGCTCAGAGGCAGAAAGAAATTTGATTACATCGCATTCACCTATCCAAACAAACCCCATCATGTGAACATTGTGCATCCAAGCACACAAGCGGCTCCAGAGCCCACACAGCCAATCTTATACCATTTAAGTGTTAAAAAAAAAAAAAGACAATCTGCCCTATTGAAAGGCTTTGTCCCCTTAGGCCAAACTCAAATGGTAATGTTCGCCCCGTTTCCAATTGTCCGGAGTCTCCTTTATATTTCTTTGGAGAGAAAAAGGAGAAAAAGCAGCGAACAGGACGGTTTCAGGATCTCATAAACCCGTGAAGAGAATTGGTGGAGCAGATAAATTTGCAACGCCACAGTGCAATTAAAACCCAATTCAATTTGAGCGCACACCGTCCATCTGTCAAAAGGAAACAAAAGCAGAGGAGATGCATTATTAGCGCCTCCCTACTCGCGTTCATTTACTCATGGTAGGAAAAAAACAAAACAAAAAAAACTCACATGCTGGAAGTGTCACACGTTAGCGGGCCTGAGCTGTGCAGTCAAGGCAGACGCTTCTTAAATAGTCTGCAGAATTCAGCCTCAATCCAGTGACTAAATGTACTTCCTATAGCTCTTAGCGTTCATAAAATAAGGAGGGGTGTACGCTTGTTCATGCAGATCAGTATTTAATCGGTTATGGCTTTAACTTGAAAGCAAAGGGGGATGAGCTTCAGAAGAGATATCAGGCCGAGTGCATGGATTTTGGCAGAATTTAGTGATCCGTGCATCACTTAGTTAAACGGGTAGCAGGATTTTTATACGCTAGCATTATTATGAAATAGTAAAACCGTAGTATAGAGTAAGACATCTTTGTAAACCTTGTTAGGCTGAAAGGAAGAAAACAATTATAATTTCGACATTACAGAACAGATATGTGCTCATGTATTAATCATTAGGCCAGCTGCACGATATTGTCTTACTTACTTTTATATTTATGGAAAGTCAACTTCATAAAGCCACACACACTCACACACACATAATTCAACTAAATCACACACGCCTATTCTTAAAAGAAAAGAAAAAAATCAGGATTCTGGTGTCATCAACCCTAAAGATTATTCAAAGCTATAATTAATTATCAGATCTTTTTTCAGGGATGATTTCTGTATCCGTACATGGCTGAGTGGATCGTTGTGGTGTTCTTGGTTCTATTAAAATCCAAATGTCTCACATAATCCTATTTTGTCCACTTCAGAATCTGCCAGATAAAGATCTTTATTATGTGCGGGGAGGTTCAAGGGAGCGCGTCTCAGTGCTTTCAGCCTAAAAATGCTATCGACTTCAAAAGGTGGAAGAGGACATCAATTTAAAATCAGAAATGTATCTGGGATCTCTACGCTCCTTAAACTACAATACATCTCCACTGATTAAAATACATCAAAGCCTCATCATTTGTTCCTCTGAGCAATAAGGGTAGATTTTAATTGCAAAATGTTAAACCTCACAATTAAAGGCTTTGTGCTACTTAAAGCTAGCTCAAACAGACACCAAAGGACAGGCATACAAATGAGATGCGGGGAAACGCAGCATGCACGAGCGGAGGGAATTAAACAGTGGCTTTAAAAGCTCCCTGCAAAATGATAATGCTTCAGATTCATCACCGTGTGTAGTGATAGCATTATGGAAAAATCAGCCAACAGATTGCACTTTCATGAGCTGCTGTCCTCCCCCGACTGAAGGAGATTCTTTAAACAGAGAAAAGGGAAACTGTGAAGTAAAAGGAGACATCAACCTGGTGTGCTCGCCATTAATAAAAAAACACTGAACATTTTGTAGCTACACAGCTCCGAAAACTGGAAACATCCTGCCAACGCAAACAGGTAGTCAATTTAGAGTCGACGGATGAGATAAAAGAGACTAGTGAGGTGGTACTCTGTTGCTGCAATTAGATTAGCTCACACTACAGAGAGCCTCGGAAGCCAAACATCAATACTCGAGAGCTTTACAGGAAGCCCGCTGGATATGAAAAACAACTGCAACTAGTCTTAAAGCTGGACGGGGAGCAAAAAGCCATTCAACTTTCTCACCAAGTGTTCAGCACTACCATCAGGTATGTCCAAATGAATCTAATATCAAATATAAAAGCTTCCAATTTTTCCTGCCGAGCACAAACAGTAGCCAATTCTCAACAGAGCAGCGCGCCAAAGGAGTTTTATCATAAAAAGTTCATTCCTAGACTAGCATTATTGAAGTCGTCGGAAGAAAAGTTCAAAGAGTTGTTGTCTTATTAAAAAAAAAAAAAACATTTGTTAAAAAGTACACCAAGCATGGACAGCTGTCCTAGTACTATTGTGAGCCAAGACGCTCCTTTAAAAATAATCAGACATCAATACTGTATGAGGTTATATTTTGGCCATTCATATCAGATTACTTGCTCTTCAAATAGATGAATGTCTAATGTAAATGGGATTCTTTTTGGACGTTTGTGGACATCAAAACAAATGCTTGTAAGAAAGACACGGTGGTGTTCAGGAGCAAGACTGGGGCTGATTTCTTTCTAGGCCAGACTATAGATTGATGCATCCTTTCAGTGACAAACGTTTTAGGTGAATATAATTAAACAGGAGGGATGACTTTACACTAGGCATGATCGATTTGTACCACGCCCAGGACGACTGCTCACTGCAAACCACTCCCCCTGCTGGCCAGCGTTTACATTGTTTTTTTGTGCTCCGTTCTTGGGAACACTCGCGTATTTATACCCTCAGACGGCAGTAGCCACCTAGTTGGTTTGTGAGCCACCATTAAACATGGTGAACCAGGAAGTTAAGTTTCACAATATGCCCAACATTATCCTTACAGGTGGGAAAAATTACAAGAGCAATGAACTCGTGTTGCCGGCTTAATTTATCAGCTGTGGCTGTGTAGCTCAGAGGACTGTGTAGCTCAGTGTTCTATACCCACGCTGAGATTTCAGAGGATACAGACGGCACTACGACAGGTACGATTGCTGCCATATCTGATTCGGTCCGTGCTCAAGCACACTGTATTGTTCTCGAGACTACGACTGCAAGTGGACTAAACGATTGCGTTCTTACTGATCAAAATTAAAAAGTGTTCTTGGAAACGATTACAAGGCCCTAATGTGAAAATGCGCCAAAAGACACCCTCAAACATTTTTGGTTTGACCAATAGAGTTACAGCTTTTCTGTTTAGAGGAGTGGTTCTCAACCTGCGGCCCGTCACAAATGCAAATGCGGCCCGCGATGGCACGCAAAAAAAATAAATTTAAAAATAAATGAATAAAATTTGAACTATATTTTTTACATGTTTTCATATATGCGCAGAACTGACGCAGCTATGAACTGATGCAATTACGCAGTTAACGCGCACACAATTACAAGCGCGCGCGCTCTGACAGATTTAAAACAGTCATCAGTCATCACCATGTCAGTCAAATGCAAGAAAAATCTCTCATTTTTCTGATTTTGAGAAAATTAAATATGCAGGACATTTCATCAGAGAGCCATTCACTTTCCCTGTGGAAAAAATCAAGGACTTGGCTGCAACTTTCGGTTTGCCTCGCCGCGCGCTCGAAGATGAACTGATGGAGCCAAACCGCGCAGCAGTCATCCTCAGTTGCAGAAATGTGGCGAAACATCTCTGGACAAAAACCTCAGATTATTAAGTTCAGTTTCTGCAATGACGCGCATAAAGTCACATTTCCGTGCGCGTCTTACAGACTACAACAGTTGTCTGTAAAAATGCCACAACTTCACAACTTCATTGTGCTGTTACTCCTTTTGAGACGAATTTCACCAAATTGGTCGGCTCCCGACAACATCAGGTGTTCCATTAATAGTAAGTAGAATTATACTCTCTAATGATAATAATACATCTAATTGTAATAATTTTAGATGCATAATATCTGGTTATTGAGCATTGATTAAGTCATATGTAAATATATGCGGCCCGTGAGACTTGAACTTGGACATAGTGCGGCCCACTGCAAAAAAAAGGTTGAGAACCACTGCTGTATACAGTAGGGTATCAGGAGGTCTGGAGCCTATCCCAGGGGACTCGGGGCACTAGGTGGGGTACACCCTGGACAGTCCATTGCAGGGTACACTAGCATACACACACATATGGACGCATACTATGCAGGCTTTGGGAACACCAATTTGCCTAAACTGCATGGCTTTGGACTATGGGAGGAAACCCAGCAAACACTGGTAGAACATGTGAACTCTACACACAGACCCGAAGGTGGGATTCGAACCCTTGACTTTAGAAAATGAGGCCACAGTGCTACCTTTCCGGTGGCTATTACGAGTCATCAAGCTGTCATTTTGGCTTCATGTTTCAGAAGGACATGCTGAATATCAGCATATGGAATCATATCACAGCTGAGGAGAAATTTCAGGAGCATCACTTTTCCTCAGATGCTTGCTTGCTGACAATTTCTGAATATCTCAGTCTCCACATGCTGACACATTTCAGAGTTTGAATCTGTTCATTAGATTTCTTACTGATGTTTACCTTTAGATGATAGATGTTATCCTCTGCATCCAGATCAATACACTTGGACTTCTTCTTTATGGCCATGACAGACAGACCCACGTCAATGCGACCATGAAGCTTGCCTTTCTCGATCTTTAAACGCAGCAGGATTATATGGTTAACCATCAATCTACACAACAGTCTGTGTACACAGATTTGTGGTATTCTTTGACTTTTTGTACATCCGCTGGCTCTGCTGTGTATGGGGTATGGTCAATTACCACAGACAGGAATTTGAACAGGTTTTACTTTCCTTCACTGAAAAAAAGTATTTTATTTGAAACTCTCTTGTAATGAAGGCCCAAGGGCTCCTGCTGAATTGTCCTCAATAAACATTTCCAATACACAACTATATAATGGAAAATTAACTGATTTAAAGCTTTATTTGCAAACAACACTGACAGAAAATTTCATAAAAGAAGAAAATAATGTTATTCATGAACATTTATTGATCCATCCAAAAGCTGCCCTTAGGGTTTAATGCAAAAAGTTTTGAATAAATTGTTGTTTTGTGCCACAGTCATTACAGAGAAAAAGTATCCTGGTAACCACTGACATGCTACAGTTTTAATAGACAGACTTTAGATTTCTTCAAATCACTAGCTTGGCACTCCAGCAGAGTGAATGGAACGACTGAGATCGAATCATCCTGCAGTTAAAAGCTGAAAAGAACATGGTTAAGCTCTGTCAGTAACAAGACGGAGGCAGAGGAGGACGAGGAGGAGGAAGCCCACCTGCTGCACACAATAGAGAGTAGCGGAATGACAGGGAATGTGTGTGAGCAAGGGCTATTAGTGATTATGCATATGTATAGTGACACATGAATGACAGACATTCTTTATACTCACATCTGCTGAGCACTTGGCATACTTCAGGATTCCCTTATCCAAGAAGAAGTATCTCTGTAAGCAGAAAGAGAGAGAGATTTTAGATTATATAGCTTATTTAATGCTCATATTTTAATTTCTGCTTCTATCCTGGTTTAGGAATGCATGGCTAAGGGTGCGAACGTTTTTAAATAAATATGTTGATAATCCTCATTACTTGATTACCTAGCAACAGTGAGAAAAAAAAATCTCCACATTCATTCTTGACACAGCCTACAAGGCTGAGCTAATTATAATTACTCAGAAGAGCTATTCCACATCGGGATATTGAGTACAACCAAAGGTTTCCAATTCTGAAACTATCACCTGCCATCCCTCCACACATATACAATCAGACAAAGTGAGCACATGGGATATTATAGTCTGCGCAGCATGGCTTGTCTAATGCTGTTTATTATATAGGTTCTGTTTCTACAGTATGTACTTAATCAACTAATGCATCACATATCCACTGGGGAAGCATCCGGTAAGCACACACATGAAACAGCGTTTGTAGATACAGTAAACACAGTGATGACGATGTGTGCACAAGGCACTCATTCATCAAGTGGCGCAATCAGTTAAAACCCACTGTGCCAAGAGCTGTTGAGGACAAGTGAGGGCAAGTGACCGCTACATGGAACTCTAGGGAATTTTGCATGCATACACACGCGCGCACACACACACTGACACTGACCTTGTGCCAGCCTTTCATAGGCCATTTTCTTCTCTTCAGCATGAAGCCCTCCTGTCTCTCAGGTGGCTGAACATTCCCTAAACCACCACGCAGACCCTCCACAATCTCCCAGCTGTCCTGTAAACAAACAAAGCACATGATTACATGCAGGAACACGCACAGAAATCAGCCTTGATTAATCTTAGGTGAATGTGGTTCATAGTAGATAAAGTTAAAAAAAAATAGATTTTTTTGTTTGTTCTAGATATTTATATCCGTTTCCCATGGAGACGCAAAAAGAAAAATGTAAGGGGAAAAAAACATTCCTGGCTTTTTGCTATTTTTCCATTTTTATATTGGCCAGAACTTAAACAAGTCAATGGCTCCCCTAATGTGACCTCATATAAAGGTATCCCTTCCCCTACTTTGTTGCTCAGCTCTGTTCTCTGGTCGGACAGTAGCTCATTTACATGGACAATGAAACACTGCATTTGGGGGAAACACAGCACTCAAGTGAATTTCAAATATAGCATTTACAGTACATACAGGCAGATGCTTTTATCCAGAGCGACTAAAATTTTTATCTCATTATACATCTCAGCAGTTGAAGGGCCTTGCTCAAGGGCCCAACAGTGGCAACTTGGTGGTTGTGAGGTTTGAACTTGGGATCTTCTGAAGCACAGTCCAATGCCTTAACCAACAAGCTATCCCAGAGCCTTGTAAAGAATTAAAAAGCACACTTTTAGAGAGTTCTGAGAAGTGTGTTAATTTGTTAAGGAAATAACACAATATGGGACCTTTGAAATCCTAAAAAAAAATCCTGGGACGTCCCACAATTAAATGACTACACATTTATTGTGATCCTTTATGCTGAAAGATTTACTAATTAATCCACACATTTAACAGATTCCAAAATCTAAGCAGATACAGTATGTATTCATTTCATTTGAAGTCATAATAAGAACTTGCAACAAGGTATGTATAATTATGTAAAATTACTAATAGTACGTCATTTATTGGCACTAACTTTAATACAAGACTTTCTGACTTTCAAAGAACAGTCTTGTGTTGCTTCACGTAGGTATTTTGGACCAAGTACTTTACTAAAGATTTTTCAGTTCATGTACAGTATATTTTTGGAAAGTCTTACCTGACCTGTTTCACACCATGCCACAGCATCTCAGAAACACTGAGGTCAGGGCTGTGTTTTTTAAATGAAATTGTGTATTTCATCTAGTCATGTAACTCTGCTGTTGTGGTCCTGTGGGTTGGATGGCAGTTGTGTTGCATCACCCTGATCACAGACAAATGTCATGACATTCTGTTGTAGACTTTCCCAATACAAATTTTTCCCCCGGGATTTGGGGATTTCAGGCTGTTTAAATTAGGAGATATCGAAGCAGCAACATAGAACTGTAGGCTACTCCTGCTGCCATGCTCGGACCAGTTGTGGTTTGCCTGCTTTACCTGAAGTCACATGGTGTTTGCTCTCCCTTGGTCTCAGGTTCTCACTTTCGTCCTACCTCCTAGAACTGGGCGAACTGTCTAAGCAAAATCCCCCTCTACATGTGACAGCATGTGTGAATGGTAATGTGTGATGGACTGGGCTCTTATCCCTCTTATAAATAGGAATACACAGTACATTGAATGATGTTGATGCTTCTTTTGTAACTAGTAGTTGTGTCAATATTTCTGTTAGCCACCCATTTACAAGGATTATGGGACAATGAAGGAAATTACAAATTTGCACATATCAGCCAAGCTGCTCTGTAATACATGCTTTGATCTTCATAAATAATTTTTTTCCAAAAGCACCTCATTGGAAAAAAAGTGGTAGATTTATCGTCTATCATGTGGAAGGCTTGGTGCGAGTCCCAGCCAGTGGGCTGGTTGCATCATAAAGGGCATCCGTGGCAAAAAATAAATGTGTGGATCTGATGATCCACTGTGAAGTTCCCTGATGGGAGAAGACTTAATGGCAAAAAATGTGAGCACTAATGTGAGCACTAAATGTGAACACTAAATAGAATTGCATTTGCTTCGGATCTTGGGAATCGGCTTTCAACTACTCAAGTAAGTCAATTCCTCCGTGTTCAGCAGTGATGCCCATTATCTAACTGGATGAGATTACTATCTTCATTTCTGTGCTAAGACTCTGTGATCACAGCCAGCATAAGAGAATGGTGTCAATGAACTGATTGGTAGAACATGCTTCTGCTTAGGAGTGATGAGCTGAATGTAGCTCAAGCAACAGCTTCGAGATAGTCTCATATTTAAGACAGCCTAGTCTGCTTTTTCTAAGCTTAATCAAGCGCCACAGGCATATATCCGCTTTAGTGATGCGCGGGTCGTCTGGTAGCCCTGAACTCTCTTTCCCCAGTTTCTTGATTTATTTGATTTTCTTTAATTTCTATTTGTTAGCGTGGATGGAAGTG
>JAOTQY010000048.1:24347957-24363765 GCA_026413445.1 Dolichallabes microphthalmus
ACATACCTCCAATGAATATAAGATAAAAATGTTAAAACTGTTTAGGACATTTTATCCTAAATATTTTACAAATTAATTATTAAAATATATATTTGTTCAATGAAGTAAAAATTACAGACATGTAAGTTCTCAAAAATATAATAAAAAAGAGGAGGGAGGGTAACTTGCCTGTGGCATGAAGCACCTACAGTTCAATATACAGTGTCTTCTTCCTCCCCTTATTGTCCCATCACTGCAACACTGAGGCGTATTTAACAAGCCTAAATTAACAGTGCAAAAGTGCTTACACATAACTTTCTATGTTATTTACTTGGAATTGATTTTAACACTTAAACGGAATCCTAAGTAAGGGCTTATGCGGACCAAGCCATCTGCATCTCATCCTCACATGCACATCCATATGGGAATATCTATCGGAGTGGCTTAAAACTACTGTAGGGCCGGAGTGTGCACCAACACCACACCCTAATTTACTGCTTATTTTCACTCACTGCAAATATACTCATCCACATCTTTATGAGTGATTAGCTGTGTTGTTCTTCTCTGTCCTTAAGAGAAGTTGGTGCTATGATTCGCAGCTTCACATTAATCCAGGCTTTGTTAAGAAGCTGCCATCTGGACGTGTGTTTCTGGCAATGAATATGATTTAGTGTTGATTCATATATGTTCCCGGAAGAGAGCGTATGGACTTCAGCATTAAATGGCGTAAACAACTGTGGAGTGTAGAGCAAATGAACATCTCTCATGTCTGAGCTCCATTATACCCCCACCCCCCAACTGCACATAGTAATTATTTCTACCAACACAAGCCTCGATGGTTAAAGTTATCATCCTGACCCAGCTCTTACACAGAAACATGTAAAACATCTATTTGTAAGGCTTCAGAGTGGTTTTTGGAAGTTATTTGAAGCAAAACAAGTTTGATATTATTAGCCATGCTTGGATTATGCAGATGATGATGCACTCATTAGTAGAATATTCAGTACTAAAATATCTTTAAACATAACTACATCAATACTGAAAGTTCTTCTCAGAAGAAGCCTGCTGCATCGTACAACAGTGACCTCTACAGGGATTGAACACTCCTCTGTGATGAACAGCTGAGTAACAAACTTGTGTTACAGAGTTTCAGTCAGTACAATAGAAATACGAGGAAGTGAAGGTGCTTAAACAATTAAACATTTATACAAATGCAGACAATTCAAAACCCAGCACTTTATTAGAATTTAGGTTTATTAGATTACCAGTCATTTCATCCTTATTCTTAGCCTTTATCCAAGACTATTAAAACTATTATGAAAAATATATACATATTTGTTTGGTATTGTAATATTAGTCTTTCAACACAATGACAAAGAAATATCCAGGTTTAAAGTTGGAATACCTGAAGATGAGTGCCAAGGCATTTCTTTCTGTCTCTCTGTATGATTCTCAAGCTAGAAAGAGGAAAGAAAAATGTCTTTCATGGATGGAAATTTTGGAATGAAAGTGTGCCAGAGAGCATGAAACAGAGCCAAGTTCAGGATCAACTAGGAGGAATGAATGATGGAAAGATAAGGAACAAACTAAAAAGAATAGACCAAACAGGAAAGGCAGCCAAGAAGCAAATGGAAGAGGCGTCTCCTGAAAAAGCAGAGTGTGTGGTGGATACTCACGTTCCAGGCCGGCATTAATTTTTTTTATTATTCAGAATGATTTTTAATTATTTTCAATTATAAACTGAAATAAAAAAACATTTAAATGTAATTTTATTATGTTTAAAATTTTGTGTGTATATATAATCTAATTAATAAAAACTTCAAACAACATTTTTTTTAAATAAGCCAGATGCTTAAATTGTAATCTCAATTTAAATATAGAGTTTTCTGTACCATTTTCTGGTCTGTATAGAAATTAAAAACAGACGATGTCCTTTCCCCAGCCAATACAAAGTTTTCATTAATGTATTCAAATTCAGTTCAGCAGCATAAAATCCTCCCGAGAGGCAGTATTGTCCTGTCTGCCGTCCCCCTGGGTTTCCCATCACACAGTCGCATCGCTTCACCCACGCCATCCAACATGCTGGAGATCCAGTTACATACACTTCCTTTAAGTACTCACTCACAATTTGCAAAAGATGAATTTAAAAATGCTTTAAAGCAACTGCTAATGGTGTCAATTCTCAAAGATTTTGCAAATGATCCCTTTTCAAGTGAGCTCTGAAAAAAAAAAGAAAAGCTTTTCACTGATTCTACCCTTCAAATAATCAACACGTGCTGTATCATTATGTGCCAGAATAAAGGGCTACGTGTCATTTTTTTTGCATTCCGTGCATTTCTAATGAGGGAAGAATATTAACCAATCCCATAACCAATAGATGATCAGCAATTGTGTGATTTCATAAATAGGAACTACATGGTTTCATAATGAAATCGGTTCAAATGCTTCAAAAAGCACAAGGGCTGCTCTAGTGATCTTGGATGTGGAGTCTGCGGTGCATAAAGGAAACATAAGGCCAACTGTCTACCACTGAACCTTTGACTAATAGGATCCAAAGCCCAAGGCAGACTGAAAAAAGTGTGTATATACTGTTGTGTAATTGGCTCAAATAAATAGAAACACAGAAAACTGTGGACATCCAGTACATTAGGTCCGTTTTAGCTATTTTCTTTTTTTTTTTAATCACCCCGGATCTACAGTATTGTTCATTATTTAGGAGATCTCAAATACAACAGGAAATGACTCTGGCATTCAAGACAGTCAAACATTAAAACCTTTCTTGTAATACTTTAGTAATATCCTATTATTTACTGGCTTCAGTTTCTGCATTGCCACTGAACAAAAACACTATTGTCTGTTTGCCTTTGTGCATATCACCTTGCATTATATTTATCCAGCAGCGTGATGCAAATAAGCTCAATGGCGTTGTTTCCCATACAAATCTCTCCCTGAGGATTTGAGACTTGGAGCATGGGCTCATTTTGCTCCATCCACTCAGCAGTGGAGTTCTCAGCTCTCTGATCTTCTCTAGACAAAATGAGACACAACAGCTCAAACAGAGGAAGCCTGGCACACACTATTCCCTCTGCTACTTGAATAGATAATGCTTCTTTTTACTTTCTTTATTCCTTCAAAAAGAATGCATCAGAGGCCAAATATTAATTCTCCATGTCACCCGGAGAAGCAGGGGGAGCACGACGCGCTTGGCATACCAGGCTGTGTTTTACCATGATTAAGGCTCACATAAAGGCTTCCTCCTGGTGCTTTGAACTTTGCCATGGAGTTTTTTTCCCCTCCATATTCAACTTATTTCTCTTTGCTGCAAGAGACTGATCCTAAAAAAAGAAAGACAACATTTATAGAAAACATTGCACGTAAAGACAATGAAATTGTTGCTGTATAAGCAGCAAGAGCATCTCTTTATGCACCGGCATGTGCGTTGTCCAACCATTGTCTGTCCTCTGCACTCATGAATCTCCTTTAAAGAAATGCCGATAGTTGTGATTGCCTAATGCTCGATCCCCCCAGTGCCATAAAGATGCGTGTGGAAAGAATCACATAAAGTAGTGACATTGACAGAGGAACTGCTGACTCGCATCAGTGTTTGTCTTTTGATGTGAGAGATCAAATCGATGTACACGCTCTCACAAACCATGGTGTGTGTGTGTGTGTGTGTGTGTGTGTGTGTGTGTGTGTGTGTGTGTGTGTGTGTGTGTGTGTGTGTGTGTGTTTACAGATTAGTATTCCACTGCTTCCAGTACCAAAGGTGCCTGCTTGCCCCACATCATTAGCATTAACATCTGCCTGTCCATATATTTAGAGCTTACTAACACAGGTTTAGTGGTTGGCTATAAGGTAACCTCCCCATTTCTAACATCTCCCATGTTAAGTAAAAAGCAAGAGAAATACAGGCATTATCAGGTGAGTTAAAAAAAAAATAAAACATTAAAGACAAATTGGCAACATGAGACTGTTTGGGGTTTTTTGCTACTGAAAAAGGTTTGGAGACCGATACTGAAGTAGAAAATGCTGGCTGTGTAATCAAGTGCTAAGAGGGTTTTACAGTAGCAGTACTGTATGGTTTGGAGACCGAAGAGAAAGCAAGGTGATGGACAGCACTTAAACAGAAGGCATATTATAAACAGTAGCTATATTTACTCAAACCAACCTGCACATAAAAGATGCCCTGCTGTACAAAAACAAATGTATATATACAGTACATGCATATAAAACAACGTTTAATTAAAAGAAAATTTGTCCCATTCTACATCACTTCCACACACAGTTCTTCTGTAGTGTGTCCTTGAAATTCCTAAGCATCCTTTATTTCATGATATTTGATGACTTCTTTATTTCTGGTTTAATAAAATAGCTTTCAAAACTTTTTATTACAAAATACAAAAGTTAATTGTCATAGAAAAAGTGTATATGTTAATAGGTGGGGCAGCATTGCAAATGACAAAAAACTACTTTTACCTGCAAATACAGAAGTAAGTCAAAAGTATTGCTGTCAAAGCTACAGTATAGGCAGAAACAAAGGGGAAAAAAACAAGAAAGAAAACCCCTTAATTTAATACTTTGTATATTGTTCCTTTGCTGTCGTTGCTTATTTATGTATTTATTTATTTATTTTCCAGAATGGAAAAAGAGCAAAATCACAAAATTGCACCAACTGACCCAAATTCATACACATTTCACTAGCAGCGTTATCTTAGAAATATTCCTTATCAGTACAAGCTACTTTTACACACTGACTCCATCCAGCTCTACAAACACTGCATACCTGCACTGTTTTCTTTGTCACAATCAATATTTTCATCACTTATTTGTTTAATTATTTCTGAATTCGGTAATTTGTTTGTTCAGCCACTCATTTTCCAAATTGCTTATGCACATGTTTGTCTGCCTATTATCTTCCACACTGGTGGCTTGCATTCGACTTGTAAGGCGTATGCATTAAATACCACCGGAATATTAAAATAGACGCCAGAAATTGCCGTCTATAAAAATGGATGTGAAAAACAAAACAGCTCATTAAAATGGGAATCAATGCAAAGTCACACATTTAAAGTCCAAACTGGGCTTGTGTCTATGACAGACTTCAATGTACAGGATATATGATGATAAAATACTAACTACAGATGTGACCAGAGTGTGAGTAAAAAGAGCACAAATCGAGTTATACATGACAAATTTCTGTGTTTCGCTACAGTATTTGGATTCACACGGTTTCCCCGTAACTCCATGCTAATGATTAAACCTGAAGGATGGATCTCTAGAGTGTAAGTAATAAGGATGAGATGAACAGAGAAAAACTGCTTTGCAGCCCAGCTTTGAACACTTTTACACTTTTTTATACACTGTACTAAGCTTTGTTTTTTAATTGGCTGAAATTAATCTTAGGGATGTAGATGCCTGATTTGCATTCATTAAATCCCAACCAAAGAAGTCATGCCTAATTCCAATCAAATTTGCTTAATTATGCATGGCAAGACATTCCCAAATGAGTACGAAATTTCTGTTTGCTTTTTTCTACCCCATTGTTGTTTCCTATAGCAAATAAAATGTAATGAAGCTGTCTTTTTGTGTTGCGTTAAATGCTGAGGAGCCGAACACGAGCACCTTGAGCCTTTGTTGAAAACAATATTATGGCTAAAGTAATTATAGGAATCTGCATTTTTCATTGTTAATTGTGGATGTCAGCATCATTAATTTTAATTTACAGCAGGCAATAAAATTAAGAATACTTTGTGCTGATGTTTTAAATCACGCTGGTGAGGAAGACGCATTATGCAACTTAAATTTCAAGAAGATATTGATTGGAGCAGATAGCCTTTTCTATGAATCTTAAATAGGCAGGTGGAGCGATAAAGCTTAAGACATCACTTTTACTTGCTATCAGTGTGCCAGAGGGAAGGAAACAGTCAGCCAGCCACCGTTTCACTGTCCTACCAATAAAGGAAAGATTAACATGAAAAATAACTACATTGCAAAATGCAATGGTTTTCCGAAAACAAGCAAATTACCCTGATTATTTATGCTTTAAGCTTTAGTTACTATCAGTGATAAAACATGCTTTATGTCGACATCTGGTACAATGGTGCTTAAAAGGCAAAGAGTTGGACATTACTGTTATCAACATGCAGAATAAGTCCAGCTCATACCAGCAGTATTTTCACAACAAAGTTTGCACTGATGTGTAGGCTCCAAACAATGACATTTCCCTGAAATAATGCAAAGTACACCTGCATAATGTGCTTTTCTGAGGAAAAAAAAGATTTATGAAAAAAATCCAAAACATTACCTCTTTCTTACTAAGAACTGATTAGAAGTTTACATTTCTACAATCATAATTTACTGCAGCAGAAACACACCTTATGCAGTATCTCAGTCTGTTCATATGTACTGTAGTCACCCATCACACAGATCAACCAATCTATTTTTCTTTTCCTAAAGAAATATATGTGCCATGGCTTCTTAACCTGAAGTGATTTAGCTTGTCTCTATTGTGCAGAAGGACAACACAATGTGCTCGCACCACCGCAATTTGATTAATAGCCCCCTTTTCTCCTTTGGTGTACAGGATACATCCAGCTGTAAGGAGCTTTAGCACATTGTACTTTGAAAACAAAGGAAGAATAAAATTGATCTTTCCGGAAACAAAAATCAATGAATAGTCATTTCCTGTTTCATGCATGTTAGCCTGACTGACCTACGCCGATCCTTGAACCTTTCATGTCTTTTTTTTTCTTCTTTTTCTTTTCAAGACTGGCCTTAAAAGTTCACAACAATCATTACATTTATTTTTCCATGATTTTTATATTATAGTCTGTAGCATAATCATATCTTTTAGTCCTGCACCAGATAGTTATAAACAAACAGATAAATATGTACTAATGCACATAGTACAATTATACATATAGAATAGACCTTAGTTTAGTTATATGCAAAAAAAAAATAATGCGAGTGAGAGACATTCCAACAGTTGCAAAAAAACAAAAAAATTAAATAAAAGTATTCCCTGGAGATAAAACAGACGTTGTACCCAGGCATAGCAGTAATTGCCATGTTTATGGTCTCACCAGTTTGATTTACATCCAAAAAGACTTGTCTCTACCAGTTATGTGTACAAGACTATAATTTCTTGGAGGTGATTGTGTTGCCATCACAAAAGCTTCTCCATTCAATTGTTCTGTACTGAAGCTGGAGGTCTGCCCACTGCCTTTTTTTTATTACTCAAGCAACTCCGTCTATCAGCTCCACTTTTGTCTTCCTGCTTTTTTCCTGTCAGACACTAAGAAAAGTCATTCGCAGTGTAACAATGTGGGTGATTTCATTTGACTTATCACACACACTAACTGTTAAACCAGCTGCCCTGACTTTGATCCAGCACACTTCCTGAAATGGGTCTACTAAACACACAGTAAACAGGCTGAGAGGATGCTGTCATTGACACACGGCACAAAAATACGCCTTTCCATACGCCTTTCCTTAGCCTTGTCACTGTCCTTGCTCTGGAATCCTTCCATCAGCAGTGTTAGCAATACACTAACAATAAGACACCGGTACCAACACCCTGGTGTAGTCATTAGTGCCATATGAGCACTTGGATAGGAAACCATATTAGAGGATGGCATTGCAATAAACCTACTGTATACCTGACAAACTGTGCTTCTTAGCAACTGAGCAATGCCCTTCATTCATTCCACAGTCTGCAGATCTCACCATAAAGCGAACATATGGTCATTACTATCACTGTAATGTGAATGAGTGAAAACAAGTCACACACTCCTCAGGGAGTATCTTCTCCATTAACCATTCTTTCACATAAAGGCCTGAATCAGTGACATTGCTTTAGGCTTTATGGTCAACAGAGCTGAATATAAAGGCCCAAGATTAATACAGCAATCGGAGACATCCTTGTGTGAATAATTCATTTGGAAGGGCAGATAAGAAATGATCTGCGAGGAAATTAATAGTACTGATTTAATAATATTCTCCCAGAGATTCTCGCGACTACATGACAGCGTTTCAGCGGAGGGGAGCAGGTTTTAAAACCCAAAGCCAGATGATTCATTCGAGCTCCTCTGATAGTTGAGTTTGATGGATCATTCTTAAAAGCATCATTGCTAATCTTCTGCTCCTCTTTTTTAGGTTATTCACAGATCAGTGAGTTTTCTGGCTAATCCGGGTTTTGATGCTACTCTGTCTGTGTACATGGCATTCATCATATCTTGACAAGTGGAGTCCTTCAGACAACAAATAACCTTCAGTCCGGGGATGCAAGCAGTAGGTGTGCAGTTATTTTGGATCTGTATCACAGCGGAGCATGAACACAGCAGGAGATGTATGGTGTCCTTGTTGACTGAAAGAATGGGCCCCTTTTCTAGTCCTTCTGAATAATCATTCTGAACCGTAGCTATGCCTTCGACAACTCAATCAGACAGCACTCTACCTGTAAAGTGGCTGGGCTGATTTGATTGCCATTTTTATTGGATGCCCCATCTATAAATCAAAGCAATGGGGCCAGCTGTGTAGACGTGACCACTCGTCATTCGCCAGTAGCCTTGGAAACATTGTTTCGGGAGCAGTGTGACTGTCAGTAGAGGTAAATCAGGGTTCTGAAATTTCTCTCCTTTGCTAGAAAACTATAGAGTTAAATCATCTTGAAAATTGATGTCAGCATGGCAAAGTGCCTCACCCATACCTTGATAGAGCCCCATCATCTTGCGTCAATGTCAGCACTTTTACCCTAAGCTTGTTTCTCAAAAGTGCCTTTTTTCGCACAAGACACTAGAACATGAATGTGCTACTGCAGGGCAACAATGCAGTGATAACAGGTTAGCAAAAAAAATGATTTTGAAAGATCTTTTTGCCCTGTATGACCGCACTAAACGTTTTCATTTTTACTTTACTACATAGTCAATAAACTCAAAAAAAAAGATACAAAACAATTGAGAGGCATTCTATAAGTTTTGTTAAAGAGCACAGCATCAATTTGATGTTTGGTGCCGCTCTGCCGCTTCACATGTACTCTAATGACTTCAAATCCATTAACAAGGGCATGATTTGGTGTGTGGAACAAGGGGTTGCACACCCTATATACGGTAGTGAACTCACTGTTCATCTAACTCTATTTGGGATTCGACCCTGGAACCTGGAGGTCAGCTGATGTTATAAAGCAGAATAATTGGAAATATAAATATAAAGAGATGTATAGGACTGTCCACCACGTCCAAGGTCTATTCTCTTTATCTTTTGGCTACATACGTACTGTAGTAGTGGTAAGAATTTAAAACTTCTTTCACCCCTGTTAATTACACTAATTCTCATCGCCAGCTCAACGCTAGTTCCACCACTTGCGGAAGAATATGTGTTGGTCGTGTAAATTAACTGATTACATTTAAATTTAGATGTAAATTAAATATGATAATCTGTTGATAATAAATACCATTT
Source organism: Dolichallabes microphthalmus (assembly GCA_026413445.1). Classification (NCBI taxonomy): domain Eukaryota; kingdom Metazoa; phylum Chordata; class Actinopteri; order Siluriformes; family Clariidae; genus Dolichallabes; species Dolichallabes microphthalmus. Next base: position 24,357,393 of record JAOTQY010000048.1, read on the forward strand.
GTAGAACTTTTATATAGAGGCAATTTCACACTCAGGGCCATGCTGTTGTGCAGAATATCAGCATTTCTGTGATACAGTATATTCAGCACTTGGGCTGCAAACAGATGTCTATGACGGCATCACAGCCGTGCTGACATTCCAGTACAACAGCGTGACCTCGAGTGTGAAATTAAACATTTATTTTTGTTCACATTACATATTTTGTTTGAGTTGAAACTCTGCCCTTAATTTAAACATGTTGATACTGTACATTAACCATTTTTCAGTTTAGTTGTTATTGCATTTGCTTTACAATTTCAGCTCTATATACACTTATATGTCTGACTAACGTTGTTGTTTTTTTTTTTTTTTTTAGATATGACCATAACAGTGTTATGTCCATTAACCCCAATGTTGTGGAAAAGCTTTCCGCTAGATGCTGGAGCTGGGTTGTGGGGATCTGTACTCATTCAGCCACAGAAGCATTAGTGAGGTCAGGCACTGCTGTGGGGTAAGAAGGCCTGGGGTGCAGTCAGTGTTCCAGTTCATCCCAGAGGTGTTCAGCAGAGTTGAGGTCAGGGCCTTGTGCAGGAAATTCATATTTATACACTTTATCCTTGGCAAACCATGTCTTTATGGAGAGGATCACTTTGTGCACCGGGGTGCCGACAGGTTCAGGTCTTAGTTCAAGTGGAGGACACGAAAACATTTGAAACAACTGTGTGCCACCAACTTTGGGGAAGAACCACATGTAGCGGTGATGGTCAGGTTTCCACAAAATTTATAGTGTGTTTGTGTTGGGAATTTTTTTTTTATATATAGATCTGTTTTACTCCGGTTTCCTCCCACAGTCCAAAGACATGTAGGTTAGACTAATTGGCGTTCCCAAATTGCCTGTAGAGTGTGAATGAGCGTGTGAGTGTATGTATGTGTGTGTGTCCTGTAATGGATTGCCACCTTGTCCAGGGTGTACCCCGCCTTGTGCCCTCCTGGGATAGGCTTCAGGTTCCCGCGACCCTGAATACAGGATAAAGCGGTATAGAAGATGAGTGAAATTATGATAGTTCTGTTTCTCCTTCTCATAGACTGTTGAAAGGTAAAAGTTAAAATAAATAAAGTCACATTACATTGAAAGAAGACCTCGTTTCTCTGCACTTATTGTGTAATTGGTGAGGTATGTAATTATCTGTAATTATAAGCTTATAATGGGAAAGGGTAGTCTTTATTCCATTGATCTCTGCTCATACTAACATCATAGGGGAATGATCATTGATTGGTTCGGTACAGTAAGTTCTTCTTCCCGGCCATTTAGTCATTTTAAAACTTACTGACTGTTTTTGCAAAATCTAGCCGTAGTAACATGTCATATTCCCAGGCTGCTACACAGATCAATCATAATGTGTTTAATCAACACATTTCAAGTGGATAGTGCCCCATGTTCCTTAGAAGAAAAATATACGATGATTTAAAAAAAAAACATATTATATGTCTTACAGGTAGATCTCTGTTTGTGACAGCTGTAATGCGATAGAGACTTCAACGACGCTTCAGAATTAAACCCGATTTATTGCTGTTAATTCTTCTCCTGTATATTTCTACAGTGGTTTCTTCATTCCACACTGCTATGCATATTTTATTTTTATTACTTTCCCAGTGGGCATTTATGAATCAAATTCATCAAGCATAAATATCACTAAATCTGTGACAAATTTGATAAAATCAAAAGCTGTGAAAATGCAAGAGACTCTATTGAGATGTCCCTTCCAGCAATGTGTCAAACGCAGAGACATTAATGATATGCTAAGGGTTGAAAATTTCCATCTCGGATATGTCTAAACCAGTAAACTGGTAAACAAGCCGGTCATTAGGAGAGGGGATGATTTGAATCAACAAGGGTGAACAGATATGGAGACTCGGCGCATTAGTGTTAATAGGAATAGATTATGGAGGGATTTTGTGATGTGACCTTCAGTGCTCTAATTGAAATAGTATTCAGAGTCAGCAGTGGAGTAATCAAGTTAAACACGGAATCATAAATCATCATGAAAAGCGCTGTCACAACTAAGCCATTAGCCTCCTGTTTTTTTTTCTTCCCTCACATGCCCTCATGGAAATATCTGCCACAGAGATCTGTGGGTTAATAGGAACAGAAATGGCATTTAAAGCCTATTTAGATCAAATGTACTATGTGCCTGAAAGCAGAACTTTACTAATTTGCAGGTAATGTGAATTGATGTAGTTACGGATCGAGATACTTCACACAACACTTGTAGGAAGTCTAGCATTACGGCGCCTTTCACATATTATATCTGCACATGGACTTTCACCTAGTTATAATGCTTTACATGTTTTCCTTATTTGGAGCTCATACTAGTCATGGTGACATTTGCTGTGATATTTAAGAGGTTACAGAGCTGTTCCCTTTACACTTAACAGCAAAACAGCAGTGCATGAAGGTGCTTGATGAGCCATCTTATTTGGCTTGCACTGTAACAGGGACCGGTATGAGAGAACATGCTTTATTAGATTAAGAAAAGGCACCATAAATAAAATCTGCACTAGGAATAAATCACTTGTATTTAAATGTAATGGGAATATTTTCCCCCCATGGTGCATTTGGCTCTCTCTCTAGGCAGATGAAGATAAGAAGCTGGAAAGTGAGAATAATCTATTACCACCTTTTCATTTCAGCATCTGGAGATTGTTCTATTGTCTTCCCAAACATCTGCCATAAAAAAAACAATAGTGTTAAACAAGTAGCTATTAATATCTGACCAGGCTATGATTTCATGTTTGCAATGGAAGACAATGGCGTTGGAGGATTAAAGCACATACATACATAAACAATGTTCTGTAGTGATAAATGAGACACTACATCTGTTATTATTAAATATTTAAGCCTTTTGGAAAATGAAGTTTCACAGAGGTAGCGGATATAAAGGATGTGTTAATTAACAACACACATTTTGTGTTATCGCAATTTTATCACATTTTGTGTTGAATATGTGTTAAAAACAGTGAAAGAAAACAAGACAAACAAATGGCCCGAACACATCATGCTGTTCATCGGTGTCCAGACGAATCATTAACTACTGTTAACTGGCCCTCACGTCTACAACTCTGATTCTGCTTGTAAGCATGCTGAGGTTGGTGAGTGCTGTGCAAACATCTTAGTTACAGTAAGCCTTCGCTGCAAGACTTTATTTTAACACTTATTTGTAGGTAAAATACGTACACAGGATTGATTTTGTGCATGTGTGCTTATTTAGTTTTTTTTTTTTTTTACATGATTATCACAGCTTAAAGATTTGGAGATGGATTATAACAGGATACAGTGCTTACTGAAGACAAATGAATATCTGACATAACACTTTACATGTTTCTTTTTCCACACTTTGAAAGATTTTAACAGTTTACCAACAACACTATATCAATATTATAACTATATTGTCACATTACCAGTAAATTATTTGAGTCAGTTATAGTTATTTTTTTTATAGTTATTTTATATTGATGTATCCCATAACTGTCAAATTCTCACCTCTGAGTGAACCTAAGGTGGTTGTTGTGTTTTTATTACAGTAGCTCTGACAGTAGAGCTGCAATGCAAATCACAGGTTTATACTTACACGCTCATTCTAATCAGTTATCACAAGCAGAAGGGACTGCACTGAGACTTGCAGGTCAGTCTCCAGTGTCAGTGCCTTTGTAGTCGGAGGAAGAACTTCTCCTTTAAGATTTCAGACATGGTAAAATCTTAAGAACGGCTTAAGATTTTGTGGTTTCTGAGCAACCTGACATTGCATGGCATTTTTCATCTCACTAACTTCAAGGGAAAGACAAGAGACTGGTGTAGATCTGAAGAATGACTTAAAAACGTATAGTAAGTGGTTACAGGAATTGAATGTTTCTCAGACAACTATTTTGCACAACGCTGTTAATTATTTTTCTAAATGAGCATGCCCTGAAATTTTTTATTTGGAGCATCGACATCTACAGAACCTATCCAGTTCTGGTTTAAGATTTGCTTCTATTCTACCATTTGCTGTATTTTGCATAAAACTTTATGATCATTACAAAATGAAGCATAAGACATCCATAAACATTTTTGCTTTTATGTTTGATATTTGGTATTGATTTTCCATGTCTGATATTGAACCTATGAGTTTTGTCACGTTTTAAAGTTTAAAACGTCTGTATTAAGACCAGCAAGTACTTCACTTTTGGTAAAAAGCTGTTTAATTGCTTCAAAGTGAGTAAATTAGATACTAAACAGCTGGATAGTGTCAATAAAATGCCTTTCACAGAACAGTAGCCAGCAAACTACTCAGACCCTGATAAGAGGCTGATCTGGAATGCTTACATAGCATTAATCATATAGCTAAGCCTAATTAAATGTGCTTAAAACACAGTTTTTTTTCTAAATGTTGCTCAGGTATTGCAATAATTTTTGATCACCCAAGCCTGGAAGACAAATAATTAGAAGTGTCACACCATCCTGATGAGTGATGTCAGCGTCTTGGAGTGACCTTCCCACTGCTAATTAATTTTCATCCAGAGGAAAAAAAGATCCTGTTGTTGCACATTATTAATTGAGTTCGTGAAAAGATGCGCCTGATTAATTTTTGTTGATAATACTTGTCATTTCAAGCAGCACTGGTAATCATTTTATGGGTTTTTGTTTAGGGGCTTTAACACTGATCTAAGTCATCTTTGGAGTGATTAATATGATCTTAAATCAAGGATTAGGTGGACTTTGAAAGCTTGGTCTATTTCATCGTAATTAGAAGTATGAAACTTCTGTTTAGTGAATGACTGATAATTATAAAGAGTTAAAGTGCTAAAGAGCTGCTGCTTATTATCAGTTATGCTCTGAGCCAGCGTGGAAAGAACTTCACCTATTGTGGGTGGTGGAAAAACACAAAAAAGGGCTGTCAATCTGTGAACCAGAACAATGATCATTTGTGTATACAGTATTAGGTATAACATTATTGAGCATGTTTTAAACTTTGCCTTTTATTGCTGCACCCAGTGAAAAGCACTTAGAAACATATCAGGGTTCTGCGTAGGTCTCTCTCAAAGGGAAATAACTTCCACTCTCAGAAGGGCTGCTGCAGTATGATAAGGTAGGACGGAAAATTTTGCTGTGGAAAACCCATTCAAAGCTGATAATAGTAAGCACAGTCACGTAAAAGTATAATTTATCTGAAATGTTCTCACAGTCATCTGTGAAATGCAAGATGTCATTGAGCCAATACAAATGTGTCCCTTAATGAGCACACTGACAATTACATAGAGCTGTTCTTGACAGTAAAAATGGATGTGAACACCACAGCTTGTCAATGCTACGAATAATATTAATAATAACTGCAATTATAATGAAGAAGATTTTATATATTGCCGGTTTATTTATTGTGCTCAGTATATAAAATGGCGCTAATAAACCAGATTCTGCGTATAATTACTGGAGCACTCTACAATTTAAAAAATACTCATAGCATTAAAATGCTAAGAATATAATGATTTAAAAGAGATCCATAAAAGTTAATTAATCCTCATGTGAATTGCTTACATCTCAGATAAAGGGACACACCACCTTTACAACAGCAATTCATCCACTGCTTTGTTTTAATGGACGGTCCCAGAGTACTGAGATCATATACATTCTGATCCACATCCACATCCACAAAAAACTCCTTAGAATTACACAAAATTGCTTCACGTCCTTTACATAAACTTTCCCTATTTTTTCCTGAGGTCTTTGGTATTTGCAGCATTAGACACCGATACTATTGATCTTATAACACAGACAAAAAATATACATAGATAAATTACACAAGATCTACAATGTTTGAAGTTGAATACAAAAAAGAAGGAATGTTAAATGAAAGCTCTTAGTAAGAGAGTCCAGGAGATTTCATTGGTGAAATTTTCCCAAAAACACTCAGCCCCAGGAAGCTATGAGATATTTATTGTTTCTAAACATGACGCGGATTGAATGGTATGAGGGTGATTTCTGAAATAAATCACCCTCATACCATTATATGCTTTGGAAATAAACACTAGATACTGTTGCCAACTCAGGAAAACCAACCTACTGTAAATCTTGCCTTCTAACCCAAAATACACACACGGGGCATAGAATGAAATGAATATGAAAAATGTGTTTTAGTCACAATAATAATAATAATAATAATAATAATAATAATAATATAATAATTATAACATGTACAGTATGAGTTATATATGCTTATATTAGACTCATGCTGACTGCACGTTTAAATCAATCCATTCAAACATAGAGAATGTTTCATAGTCAGTCAGTCAGTCATCTTCTATACCGCTTAATCCTGTGTTCAGGGTCGCGGGGGGCCTGGAGCCTATCCCAGGAGGC
>JAOTQY010000048.1:24454538-24469595 GCA_026413445.1 Dolichallabes microphthalmus
ACACAGAGACGGGAATCGAGCCTGCCTCGGGAATCGAACCCGGACCCTGGCGGTGCATGGCGACAGTGCTAACCACTACACCACCGTGCCGCCCATAATAAAAATTGAATAGTTTAAAAAATACTCCATGACTGCTGAGATCTTGTTTTAAAGTAAAGTTTTGTCTTTAAATCTAATAAATGTCTATAAAAATTGTGCTCATGTACAGACAAAATTCTATTGTAAAATATATTGCAAAGCTCTGGAGATAATGGAATGGATTAAGTCTGTACATTGAAAATTTGTGCGCACTACGCCAACATTGTTTCCCATACAAAGGCTATGATAAAGACAAAAGGGGTCATTTTTTTAAAGCTAATTTCAAATCTTTTGTGAATTTTTGAGTTATGTAGTTAGGTTGATAATTTTGCACAAGGGTACATCTAAAACTGTTCAAACTTTTAGGCTGTGTGCTTTGTATGGCTGTATTTTGTCTGAGGCTATGTCACCAGTATCTTTGGTCACAAGCTGCTGCTGATGCTTCTTCTGCCTAATATTTAACAGATTTAGATTTCTCTAATATCAATTTCTATAATTCGGATATTTGGAATAGATTGTTTGTAAGCATTTTTCCTCAGCAGAGGTTGTTCATACTGTAGGAAGCAGAGGTGAAGAGAAAGAGAGACATAATAAGGGAGAGAGTGAGAGAGTGAGAAACTATTCTCTAGGGAGGGATAAGTCTTATTAAGACCCCTCCTTTGGTTCTGTGCTTCTGTGCTCTACCACCCATCAGTTCACAGCAGGGGCAGGATGAGTTCCATTTCCTCTCTCTGCAGTGCCATCCAGCTGTCCCCCACAAAAAACACACTCTTTTCCCAGTGGGGCAGAAATACCACCCAGTAATAGACTTTAATGTCTGATAAAGAATTGCACTCAAGACACACAGCTATGATTTCAACTTTTAACTTCAATCCTCTGACTTTAAATAGTTTTTGTTCAAAAACAGATCTCTTCAATTATATTATGTTATACTGTATTTCCAATGGAAAATGGACAGACAGACAGATAGATAGATAGACAGACAGATAGATAGATTTAAAAAGAATATAAATCTCCTTACATTTCCTGTTGCTGTTAAGTAATTGTTGGAAGCCTTCTGAGGACTACACTAATATTAAAACTAATATTAAGGTACAATACCTGTCAACAGTGTGGACACACGTTTGGATTTATTTAATATATTATAGAATAATATTGGAGCTTTTTCCAAACATACTGTATGGCGTTAAGTAATTAATTAACAACAGTCAGCTGTTCTGGAATAGTTCTTGCAAGTACAGTATTGTCAAGTGCATTTGCAAAACCCATCAAGCACCATAATGAAACTGGCTCTCATGGAAACCAACTCATTAAAGCAAGACCAAAACTTACTAGCAGAGGAGAAGTTAAGAGTGACCAGCCTCAGAAATCACCAATTAACTGCGCCTCTGATTAGAGCTGTTATGAAGGTAGAAAGAAATAAAAATCAGACCATAGAATTATGGTCCAAACTATTGACTTGTAGTGTATAACCCTTGCAGTCATTGAAATTTTAGTTATGTAACCATGGGTGAAAGTAAAATTTTACTAACGAGTCAGTGGCGGTACACCGGACTGGAAGGGAGAAGAGCGGGTGCTTGCCAAAACCCACATTCGAAACCAGTCACATTAGCACTTTCAGTAAGATAACATATCTGCTAATGATGTCATCATAAACAACACTTTGTCCCCATATTAATTGCTTCTAAGCCATTCAGAATTTCCTCTGATCTGTCTGTGTTGATCTTTCATTACTGCTTGTTAACGTGAGAGCGAGCCTCCGCCAACACGCTGCAGCTGACTAATTAAGTGAAATAAGTAACATACAGTAAGAATAAGTTGTGCTGGTTCATGGTATTCTGTTTTATTCCAGCAACACAGACAGTAGCTCAGACAAGTTTTGTATTAGGTGTTGGATGTCTGTACACTGTGCACGACTGCATCTGCATGCTCTAAACACAGTGCATATGAAAGGTGCTTTTGATTCTGCCAATTTTCACTTAAGTCTCTTAAAGTTGCACCTTAACCATTAAATCAAATATTTTGCTTACACAAGATCAAATGTTTCCAATTCCTTTCTACTCCATACAGATATCAAAAATATTGAAATGTAGGTTAATGTTAAGAATTGAACACTATTTTCAACCCTGGACATAACACATTGATTTACCCTTCATAGTTGGTTGCACTACATTTATCCAGCAGAGTGCTTGAATTAGCAAGTCTTTCCCAATTAGTCTCCTCACAACGGTGGTGCACAGCCAGTCAAAGGGCTCATTACCCTGGTGCATCAGTCCTCCATATGCAGCCTACTCCCAGAGCCTAATGTACTCAGCAGTTCGCTGCAAATGTATAGCTGTAGACAAACATAACAAATAAGCCAAAGTTGGAACTGTTTCTGTGGTTTGCTCTTCTTTTGCAATTTTTTTTTCCAGACAAGGTAACGGTCTAAGCTCAGTCTCTTCACAACACAACTCTGGTTCTGTTGTGATGGCTCATACCTATTAAAAATAACACTTGAGAACACCTGGTTTATGAAATGCGAGATGCATTTGCTAAAAAGTTAAAACTTACTAATCTATACAAAAAGTTGTAGACAAATCCAAACTTTGCAATTAAAGTTCTCTTCAGTAATAATGCTGCTCAGTAAGTTCAGCAAAGCATTTAAGGAGCTTAGCATATCCATTTACATGCTAATGCAGCTATTGCTGGTATGGTACTGGTCTATGCATCACGGTTATGCTTAATGTAAGCTAAAAGACCCTCGACTCTCCTCACAGTCCTTTACATAGAGCTCTTAATGATCTCTGCAGTTAATATTCTCAGCTGCACCCACACAGAGTACCACTAACTGAGTGGCACTGATACCTCTCGGGACCAGAGTGAACCGGGAGTCAATAGTAGAGCATTATGGAGTGACAGCCAGGCCAGCAGGTGGAGTTGCATGGGACTAAAAGCATCCTAGTACAATATTATCCTCTTATTGTCCTGCTTAAAGAGCAATTTTAGTGTAACTGGTCTAATCATTTAAAACATCTGAAATAATTTTATATGGACTTTTTAAAAAATATTAGCAGAGACATAGGCACTTTGATTAAACATTCAGGGCAGTTTATCCTGATATTGCTACAGTATATCGTAATATCCTAAGACGGTGTGGTGGAATTTGAATGATCCATGATCCCTCATTATATTTACATACTTGTTCCTACTCTGATTATTCATAAACCTGAAAACCGGAATGACAGACCCTGCGAAGGCAATGAAGCAGCTTTAGAGATGTTTTGCTCTGTAACTCATTACCAAGGCCATCCTCTACTCCAGCAGCTCCAGGCCAGTCTTTGCCCCAGAGCAAAGCAAACACCTTTCCCTTCAGTCCTTGGTAACCCACACCGTAGCTGGGAACCCTGCCGGAGCTACATTACACTAACTTCACTCTGAGCAAACAAAAGCTGCCCTGTCCACTCCAAGGCCCAGATGTTTCGCATTGATCCCCCTGTGGTTTTGGCAGGATGGAATGGCCATGATTGCTGCCCTCTCAGTTTTTTTGTCACAGACTGGATTAGAAAACAAAGGAGAAGGAAAAGTCTGCGGGTGTGTTTGGCTCCGCTATGCATGTCTGCTGGGTGCAGTGTCACATTTCAGCCAGAAGCGAAGCTGGCCTGTTCACTTTATCTTTTTCTCTCTCTATCCCCATCTCTGGTTAATAATGCAGAGTGTCTCTCAGTCTAATGTTCTGCAGCATTCGAGTGTTGGATACACCCATGGAGAAGAGCTTAGCTGTCCGCCTGTGAGGTTCAGAGACTCAGGTTGCTCTGGCTGCTAGCCTACACCGAGCCCCATGCAACCACTCAAGCTCATTTAACACACAGAGAGGAAGAAAGACAGACAGAGAGAGAGGGAGAACATTAGGGTTGGGGTGTTATGGCACACCCATGTTCAGTACACGGTTGCTAATCTAGATACAGAATACAACAGTTTTCTATAAAACTTGAACCGCGATTTGGAGAAGACAATACTCATAGATTGTCTTGAGGTAGAAAGAGCGTTAGGGAAATTACTATGGAATCTTAATACAATTTGTTGTAGCCTTGCCTTTGGTGAAGCAAAGCAAGCACACACCCCTTTGCCCATACTGTGTAAGTTAATAAGTCTCTTTTCCAGCACTGGAATAAACAGTTCAAGTGGAACTATGTGGAACAGTGGTGCGCTCTCCAGTAGCGAGGTACAGATTTACAGTCATGCAATGTATGCCGGAGTCCACATAAGGCTTGGTACTGTATTTAAGTCATGCTTGCATAACCCTGTATGACATCATTCTATATAAGGCTCTCACCCTAACAAACATGTCTAGAATACCTATGGAAGCTTGTCCATATCCCTCCATGCACACACAAACAAAAGCATGTCATTAATATGATCACGTATATCAAATACTGACTAGTTGGCATGCCTGCCCAACAGACTAGGTGTATGTGCAAATGTTCACTGATAAGTTGCTAGGAGAAGCCAGTCTTTCCTCTCCCTCTGTGTGTCAGTGTGATTTTCTTTATCTGTCAGTGTGCAGCTTGCGCATGGAATCTGCCCTGAGTGTACTGCTGCTCCAGCGTGGGAGGGGAGTGGGCGAAGGTGCACGGCATCTGCCGCAGTTCACAGCCTGAGGAGAAACAGCAACACATCACATTCAGTCTCTCTTCCATGGCAGGCTCTGCACTGTTAAGCAGCAGAGATAGCAGCTCAATGCCATGTAGGCTAGGTTTCAATGAATCATATTTTGGCAAAGAGTTTTATCCTCACAGCTCCCTCTGCCTTGAATACATTCAGAATGGATAAAACGAGGTGGAAAATGCATCATAAAGGCTTCTTGGCATCTATCAAGCTAAAAGTAAAAACTTTATGTACGCATGCAATTAATTATTGCTACTGTACTGTATGTGTTTAAAAAATACTTTCTTACTGCTATAGCGATATTTTAATAAAATATTTAAATTTACAAAATGACATCGAATCATGTGCATTTAGTTTTGTTGGCCAGTTATTGTAGTGTTATTGGAGGCAGCTTTTTTTTTTTTTAAGGGCATTCTCTATTCCAATATACACTGTTGTTTTTCTCTTACGTTTGCTTTAGCATTGATCTTTTATATGACAATATACACTTGTAGATCTTTTTCTCTGTCACATGACTTTTTTTTTTTTTTTTTACATTTTACTCACATCTCTGCCTATGGGACATTTTAACATTTTACCTGCATTTCCCCAACATATGCAATGAAACAAGATAAATCTATAATAAACCCCATAATGAATTAAAGTTCAGTCTGTAGTTTATGTTACAGTCATATTACAGCCTGTATGTTTTCTTAAGGTTTGGTAGTTTACAGCGGGAATTTGTAGATTGTGTAGCCAACACCCATACTGGTCTGCATTTGCATACTGGGAGACGATTGGCTATAATGTTTTATAACACAATAACACTTGCTAAGGTTCACTACAAGCAACTTTTCCCATGAGTTTTTTTTTTTTTTTTTTTCAAAAATTGTGTACTTTCCCTCTGTGCACTTACAGTATAACTAAAATATTTCTCCTTTAATTTTCCTCTTTCATTCTTTACAAAGTTAATCCTTAAATTACATCTTGTTATGTTTCCATGCAGGTTTGTCCAGAACACTTCCTGTTGCAGTCAGGTTTAACACCAAACACAGTGTGGAGTATGTGCTATTTTTTGACGAAGGCCTACTGCCCCTGGCCTGCAGGATCAGTGGACACTAATGGAATATGTTTCTGAAAAGCCCTGCAAGCTTCATGGAATTCTCCAGGCTGTAAGAGATAGTTTGGTAAAGTGCCTGGAAAGATCTTCCTAGCTGAATATGTGCCAATTTGAATCTTCAAGGACTTATGGTTTAAATTATGTGTTCAGCCGCATACAAAATAGTTTATTTGTGTCTAGCCCAGCTGGGATGAATATTGATTATAATGCTGTAAAGAATATATGGACTCACTGAAAATCGCATTTCCTTCTGGAACAGCTTCAGCTATGTACCTGTAAGGCTATAAGCAAACGTTTGTAAGCATTGCAGTGTGAGAAAGCTATAGGGGAAGGAGTGTGAATACTGTACACAAAGAAAGTTGTTCTTTCATACAAGAATTACATACATTGTTTTGGTGCCCATTTAAATTTTATGTTTTAACCCAGTGTTTCATTGCTAGTTCTAAAATGCACTTACTCCATTTGTCAATCTACTGAAATACAAGCAGATCTATCCGACTCAGGAAGGTCCAGAATCTTAAACCAAGCCTACTTAAGCAGTGACAATGTAGGGCCAAGGCCAGGGAGCAGAAAAACAGGCTCCACTGATATGCTAGACACACTTGTCACTCATATTGCACTGTATTGAGATTTCCCAGGCTAAACAAAATTTGTAAATATTTAGAATTTATTTTTAGTAACCTAATCAAAATACATTTTGATTATACTGAATACACAGTAGGCGGCACAGCGGCATAGTAGTTAGCATTGTCACCTAGCATGTCCAAGGTCCAGGTTCAATTCCTGCATCAGGGTCTGTGTACATGGAGTTTGCATGTTCTGCCCGTGCTTGGTGGGTCTCCTTCTGCCCACAGTTAAAAGACATGCGCTTTGGGCTAATTGGCGTTCCCAAATTGCCCCTTGTGTGTGAATGAGCATGTGACATAACCTAGCATGTGACCAGATCATAACACTGCCTCCAGAGGCTTGTACAGTGTGCACTATGCTTGATTGGGGGAAAATATGAATGATGCATCACTTCATGCGTTTCAGTTAGAATAGGGTCAATCTAGACTCGTCAGACCACATGACCTTTAAACAAAATATTAATTGCTGGAGTTGATATTCATTTGAATAATTTTAAATACCTTCTAAAAACATCATTTCCAGCATGTCCATTCTAGATTAGGTAGGGGTGTATCAGTGGGTAGTAGAGGACCCACTCAAAATGGTGGTCATATTTTTGATCTTATACTAGCATTGGGATTAAAAAAAAGAATAAATCAGGCGATTGAATGCCTATTGTCAACGTTCCGCTATACCCTGGTGTAAAATAATCTCTCTCTCTTTATCACACACACACACACACACACCTACACACACACACACACACACACACACACACACACACACACACACAAAAACGACCACTTGAACGTAAATGGCATCAAACATAACTGGTAGCATTTCAAACAGCATGGAAGGAGGGTGTCTTGAGCTATAGAACAGCTCATAGTGCTGCCAGATCAATGTATTTCCACATTCTTATAGAAGATAAAATTATTATAGATTCATATTTAATACTGTAGCAAAAGTAACTAGGAATAAAAACAAATACAGAACAATATCCATAATTTTTTGTAGTAGAAAAATTGCAAAGATTAGGGCAAAAATTCAGACTATAAATCTAAAGATTAGATGGAGATTAGGAAGAGCACAACAAGGAATGGTGTGCTCCGCTTTGACAGCTCAAAACTGTCTGAATTATTTGCACACCAAAACCACGAACTTATGTTCTAGACCACTTAACCTAGAGGTTTCTTCAAACAGTCAATACTAGAAGTAATCGAGCCTCTGCTTAAAATAAAATATTCCCTTAGCACAGGCTATTTACCTAAATCTTTCAAACTAGCTGTTTAATCTGTTAAGCTGTTTAGCTTTCAATCAAGCCCTTTATTAAAAAAAAGCCAACCTTGACCCTTATCGCCAAGATTTTGGAAAAAGCAGCCGTGCCTAAACCTGTATAAGAATTACATTCATAAAGCTGGGATCTAGGTCTTATCATAACACAGAAAAATGAACACCCTAGTTAAAGTGGTAGAGTGTTGTGTATACTTACTTGTGTTGCTTGACCTTAGTGTAGCAACTGAACATTCTCGTTGAAATTAGTGTTAATGCACTCTGCTGGTTCAGGTCTTATTTGACTGATCATCGTTAGTTTGTAAATGTAAATAGTGACTTTTCTGTGCATTACTTGTTTGATGTTCCACAAGGTTCTATTTTAATAAATTTGAGGAATGTGAAAAGGACATTAGATATTAGATGCTTATTAACTTCCCTCTATTGAATTCTATATAAGTACTTGTAGACAACATGTAACTAGACATAGTCATTTTGATTACATAGTAACTCTGGACTCTGGATTTTCAGTTACATTACTGTATGTGCAGCTGTACAACAACTTTGTGTGAATATTGACAGTAAAATAAATCTATTACTGACAGTAAAAAAAAAAAAAAAGCTCCACATGCACAATGAAACAAGAAATTCACAGGATTGAGAATAGACAGCTACTCTATGTGACCACAAGAAAACCACTTGTTAGTACAGTTAGTCAGACTAAAGCTTCAGTTTGCTAGGCATGGGATGATGGCACAGCATATTCCAAGCACTGAAACTGTGAAAGAACGGTTCTTGGAAGCATGAAGATTCATCATCACACATGAATTGGCCACCATAGAATCCTGACCTTAACCCCATTCAAAATCTTTGGGATGTGCTGAAGAGACTTTATGGAGTGTTTAGACTCTCCCATCGCCAATACAAGATCTCAGTCAAAAAATAATGCAACTCTGGAAGGAAACAAATGTTGTGACATTGTACAAGCTTGTCACAGCATTGCCGCTCACAACAATGCATGTCATAATCAAACTCATTTTAATTACTTAGTGTACAACTAATACATATGAAAACAAAATCTTAATACTGCAAGCAGATGCAGATTGAGTTCTTGGAGTAATTTGAGCCTGTACATATAGCTAGGAGCGAAGGGAACAAGACAAATACAGGACAAGTGCTGTGCTCAACACCACGAGTATCTTACTGCTGGGTTTTGGGGATTGGTTTCGAATCCTGCTTGCAACTGTAACAATGAAGTAATGAAAAGGTGGAATAGAGTAAGAAGAAGATTATAAATAAAAATGATTTTGCCTTTTAAGTGATTAGCACTGATGAATCATGCACGATCTGGCCAGGGCTTGAGTTAACATTCAAGTCAGTAAGAAAGTCAGTTTTGGTTTTAGGATTTGGTTTTTTAAAGAGAATAATTTATGCCCTGTACTCTAAAATTGGCGAGCTGAGTCTGCTACTAAGTTTGAGCGCAGCAGAACTCAACAGCATGGCAACGGATCAACTTTGTAATTTGTCAGTCATGAAGAGTTTCAGTGATCTCTTAAAACATTACTCATTTAAACTGGAAAAGAGGGGAGGACTCCAAGAAAGACAGAGCACCAAAGATGACCGAGTCAGGAGCTCCATATGGGGACCATAGTGAGATCCTTGAATTGAGTCCCCAGATTATTGTACAATTAACTGCATTGCACAAAAATATGGTTTCTTTTTTATTTTATTAATATTTGTGAATGGTTTTACTAGAAATAAAACGGTTTGTGGATTTGCAGCCTAGTGTCATATATAGCAATATCCAAATGACCTGTTCAACCAATCACTAAACATTTTATTATGCGTTGGAGGCATGCTGACCAAACTCAATGGCCTCTTTTCCTGAGGGAGTGCAATGAATCATAACAAAACAAGGCACACTGAGCTGGAAACAGTTTATCTGTGGAAATAGTCGGACCCAGCATGATCTTGCATGTCTGGAAACTGAAGACTGGAGACTGTCTTTGTTGTTCTCTTTTATGAACACAGGAATGTCATTGTGTACTGACTCAGCAAAATGAGCTTTGTTCATCCATGTGTCAGTTATAATCATTTGTTTGGTAAATTCCTGCTCCTGTGAGAGAGACTCACCGAATCAGAGACCTCTGATCAAGCCAGATGTTCACTATATTATTAAACACTAACAAAACTCTTTGTATGTATTACAGTGCCCTAACTAAGGATGTACTGTGGCAGTGGTCCCTTGGGGACTGTTAATTTGAATGAAGTCCTGTAGTCTAAATGAATACTTTGTAGGTGCAGGAAGACCTGGGTGTCCCTCAGAGCCTTCAGTGAGGCAACCACTACAACACGGTGGTTAGTTAAATACTTGGACAATGAGAACATGGGGTGGCCTGCGCTCAAGGCAGTCTGGACTGCCAGGGAAACAGCAGAACTCAAGTACAAACGAGCTAACAGTGGCAAATCAGCAAGAACACACAGACACACACACACACACACAATGACCTGGTTTTAATCACCATGGATTTTTATGAAGCTTGTGGAAAAAGTAAAACAGGACTGTAATAATAATGTTTCATTTGGCTTGCTGCAGGGTAGAAGTATGTAGCCACTACGTCTGAGTATTTGGGCAACCTTCTTGAGATGTTTGCTCATGTTGCATAACATCATTACTAACAGTGTCTGCTCATATTTGCCAGTCAAGGTTGGTTCAACAGCTAAAATTTGAAAGAGAAAAAAAGATTTAACTTTAAGGCTAGTTTATTAGTCAATGCATATACACATAACCCAGTCTATTTTTTGTCGCTTGATTATTTATTAAAAGCCAGAAATTATAGAAGTGCTATGCTGTCACACAAAAATAGAAAGCACCTGCGTGATGCAAAAATGAGTGCGTTTTAATAAGGTCAATTGTAAGATCATTTGACTAAATGTGGAGAAGAAAGACAGGGATGTCTGTTTGTTGAGTGCTGAGGACCAGGTCTGAGGTGTTTACTGAATTACATAACAGGATTAGGGAGCAAAAGTGATTGTGTGCTGTCATACACCTAACATTTGGGTTGGCCTGTGGATACTTTCCCAGAATCCACAATGACAAGACACTTACAAAGTTTTTCCTGGCCACACTTAGAGGTAAGCCCAGGATCATCATTATCATGCTCTCTACACTAATAAAAAACACCACTGCTCCAATTGCACATACCTGATTCTTGGTTGTTTTTTTCCTTCTCTCAATCCCTTCACTTCATATTAATTTGAAAAACCTAGAGGTGGTAACAGGTCAGCAGGTCTGAAATCCACCTCGTGTTTTATGGCACATTATTATAAATGGTGCAGGTAAATCATCAGAATAGGAAAATGTCAGTTTCTGAGCTACAGTGGCTTCATGCAGAGTCTGAAATGGGTTTTGTACGACTCTGGAGTTCCTGGAAGTTTGCTGGCGGATGTTGGGTGGGGGGCATCATCCATGACTCAGTCTTCCAAATGTAATGTGAGCCAAGACATCTGCATAGCTAGAGAGAAGGAGTTTTGGTACATACAGTATAGAGAATCCAGGCAAATAAAACCGACAGATAAATAATACATGTTATCTTTTTAAGTAAGGTGACATTGGATTGGAATATACTGTAAGGAAGGTTTTCCTCAAATTCTTCAACTGCATGTGATGAAGTTCACACACAGCCAGGTGACTTTGTTGACGTTTTTATATCAGACTGTATAAGAAATTTTGCTGCAAAAGAACACATCATACATCACATTTGTACCATTTTATTGCACCATTTGGATTTTGGGAGCAGGTTGGAGAGGGTTTCCTTTGGCTTTCAAGGTGCATCTGGCCATAAAAAATATAATATTAAATGTTTCTTTTTCCAAGTGGCAAAAACACATACCACTCTCTCACTCATCGTCTTTATCCTGAATAGAGGGTCGTGGGGGGCCTGGAGCCTATCCCAGGAGAATTAGGGCACGAGGTGGGGTACACCCTGGATGGGGTGCCAATCCATCGCAGGGCGGCCAGACATACACACACTCACACACTACGGGCAATATGGGAACACCAGTTAGCCTAATTTGCATGTTTTTGGGAGGAAACCGGAGTACCCCCACCAAACACATGGTGAACATGCAAACTCCGTGCACACGGACCCGAGGCGGGAATCGAACCTGGATCCTGGAGGTGCAAGGCGATAGCGCTAAGCACTAAACCATCATGTCACCCATAAAACACATACTAATGCTTGAAAAAATTTGTCAATTTGTCTTTTGGTATTCAGTTTCTGAAATGATATTCATTCAGTTTTTATCATTCGGAATTACTGCGCAATTTACTAGAAAGGAATAAGTAATAGGAAATAGCTGTAATAAGGACAGCTTTCTAGATTTTTTTCTACAGCATTTGTCATGCTGTCATACAGGATGTGTAATCAGTCAAATGATTAACATGCAGTACATAAAATGAGGGTTAATGATATTCCTGCATTCCTTGAGACACAGTAAGGTTGAAGATTGTAAGCACATTCAGTACTTGTAGCTTAATATATATTTCTTTGTGTGTCTCTGTGTGTGCATGCATGTGTGACCTCCCATATCCTAGAGTGCCTGCCACCACACCCCCAAGCACTCACTGTGTATATTCGGCCTTAGACTGAGCCAGGTTGCCAGAGCTACACAACTCCCACCCATTAGCTGCAGGAATCCAACATAACCATGGTAACCAGTCTCTCACCCCCAGGGAGACGAGCAGCATAACTGAAAGGCTCCATTCAATTTCCACATCCTCAGCCCACTAGGGCTGACAGGCTCACAGTTGCTCTTGTTGCACTGGACAGGGATATGTGCTCATTAAAAAGCCAAAACACTCTCCGTCTTTCCTGCATACAGAGGCACACATGCACTGATACACAGTCATGTGCACACATACATCAGGTAATCATTACATTAGGTTCCACTTTGGTGTCTGCTTTTCGTGCATTCATGGACTGCATCAGGTCACTTAGATACCCTGACAGTGCTCTGTTTGATGACTGACATCGAAATTTCTGACTGAAATTTTCTGATCCACGCTTGTATTTTTACTCCTAACAGAGAGCAGACAAATAGCTGCATGATTGGTGGTGGCAGAGAAGCAATAGATCAATATTTTTCCCCATCTCTACTATATCTTTTCCTCAAGACCGCATTCAGAAATTATTTGTACTGTGATTCCGTCTGTGAAAATGAATGCCTGTTCCTGTCTGTTTCAGGAGTAAAAGAATAAAATGAGATGGCTAACTAACGGACAGAAAGAAGTACACCTGAGACATGCCGATCTACTTTAAGTACACAAGATGGCATAATTGCAGGGCACATTATCAATCGGCAATTTGCATGTCTGCAATTAGTCACAGCGATATCAAGAGGCTCCATCTCCTCCCTCGTGCAATGACGCAGTCTGAACACTCGCCTCGCCACCACCATGATGAATCTGGCCTGATGAGCACCAGGAAAGGTTAATGAAGCACAATGGGAAAATCAGTTCTCCTCCACCCGTGTGCTCGAGAGATGCTGGAGGAGTGGGTGGAGTGGGAGACAACAGAGCCTGGCTCTCTCTCCAGCGAGTAGAGGCGTTGCTGCCCACACAGGCAGCATTAAAGCTTGACCAAACCTCCTGGTGAAGCTTCAGAAGTGGGAGAATTATTAGGCTAGAGATGGGCAGGAGTTGGCTGTAGTTATGAGATTACATGGCTGGGTGGCTCGACTTACTGTACACAGGACACAATGCGTAGTCTGATGTTGAAACCTGAATAAGATCAATGTGCCATTGTTACAAGAGTTCCACCCACTGAAGATTTTCCACATGCAAGATATGTTTAGAGAGTCCTTGATACTTGTTTTATTATTGCATTTTTTAAAATTCATTATAGACATTATGCACATGTTCTGTAAACATACTATATATTCATTACTAGACCCATATAATAGTAATCATATTTGTTTCAAACCTGAGCAGTACCTTTCAGTAAGCACCTTCCTTTTTTTTTTTTTAACTTATATATAGCTCTGGATTGCACTGGCCCTCTCTTCTGATAGAGGAATCAGTCGCAGTGAGATGAGAGAGAATTAAAGGATGGGCCCCCAGCCAGATGCCTGAAACCTGAGGGAGCTCAAGCACTGTTCCACATTGCCTCTTCTAATCAGCCATCTATCTCTCTCTCTCTCTCATTTTAGCAACTCCATTTGTTCTATCCAGAGAGGGCATTCATTCATTTCAGTCTCTGCTAGTGCATCAGACAACTGCAGCAAAGAGAGAAGGCACTTTTCTGTGCTTAGGAGCAAAAAACAGGCTGCATAGTGGTGATGTTGGGGGCTGGGATGTGTGTTTTTTTTGTTGAGTGAGGGCGTAGTCTGTTTGTTTCTAGTTAACAGGGTGTGATGACCGTGGTGTAAGATGGAAGATGGTTGTGAAATAAACTAAGGGTGTGCCCACAGCCAAAGCAGGGTTTGTGCGTGTGCGTCTGTGTTTTTGTGAGCACACCCTTGTTACCAGTAGCACAATAGAGGCTGAACAGTGTCGGAGTGAGTTTGTAAAGCAGACTCACTCCTCCCAAAATAAAGTTCACCGAAGACATGTAGCATGGGAGATGAGCAACAGTCCATCGGTGGTGCCACAGGCGCCACTGCCAGAAAGGAGGCAGAACAACAAATATTTGCCAGCAGCCTCCACCCCTCATTCCCCCAAAGGCCCACAGGAGAGCCCATTTCATCGCCATGTGTTTGCACTGCTTGTGTGGAATACTCACTCTCATCACACCATTTTCATTAAATTGCACTGGATTCATCTCACACATCAGATCACCACAGTTGTCCTGCTCTCTCCACTCACTTCACCTCGGTGGCCATGGAGCACCTCCAGCTATGACAAGCTAACATTCATAAACTTCCCTCACTGATAACTAATTAAATCTCCAAAGCTGAGGTCCTTGCATCATTGAGGTCAGAAAGAAAGTCTTTATAAAAAGGCCTGTTCCACTTTTCTTTTCTGTAAGCAACAGCTCTAATAATCCATTCTGGTCAAGAGTTTAATTATAATAAAAGTAGCCAAAGTCTTGTTGTTGATTGTGTATATTGATCAATTGCCACTTGACAAGAGATCTTACCTCAGCTGGAAAAATAGGTTTTGATTAGTTGGGTATAATGTACAGTAGATGTGATGTTATGGCTGGAAAGCTTATTTAACAACATGTAAAGAATACATTGTTACACTACATTATTTTCCCTTTGATGGTATACTCTTTCAGGCGGCACGGTGGTGTAGTGGTTAGCACTGTCGCCTTGCACCGCCAGGGTCTGGGTTCGATTCCCGGGGCAGGCTC
>JAOTQY010000048.1:24477950-24489107 GCA_026413445.1 Dolichallabes microphthalmus
GAGCGGTTAGGACGGTACGCAAATTGCAGTGGGTCCAGTGAGGGGGGCAGCAGGGTCTTGATGTGTCTCATGACGAGTACATGTACTGTGTGTTCGGGCTACGGTGGCTAGCAAGGCTAGCAAGACACACTAACTTTAGCTAATGTTAGACCACTAATTTACATGCATTTTCTCTGCAGATATCAGTATTCAAAAGTATTTAAAAAGAATATGTCTCATGAAGAGAGAAGGCACCAAAGATCCAATCTACTAACCCTTGCCTCCATCTATCCATAGGTTGGTAAGCGAAATGTAACTTTCTGCACATAATATACCTTACTTTGGATTATATATCTAAGATCAAGTATACATACATAACAGTCTTCGTCAAAAGTGACCTGAGAAACATATTGAAAGGGGAGCACCTGTCTGCGAATATCGATAAATTGACCAGCACCAGAGGCATTCCCATATGAACAGGCCTAGAAAGATTACGTGTGCAACACTTTTGTACAACCTACAGTGTCTAGTGTTTCTTATTTCATCTTACTCCTCACATATGAGGTATTAAGGTAAGGGTTAATAGGCCTGATCTCTGAAATTTGAAACTAATAGAAATATCAAATAAATAAAAATACTGTGTTTAAGGTTTTTTGGGGGGTCATAAGGGTTAGCACTGTGGCCTTGCAACTCCAGGGTTGAGGGTTCAATATGAGACTTTGTGCATGGAGTTTTGCTTGGTGGATTTCCTCTCATAGTCCAAGGACATGCAGATTTGGCAGGCTGGTTTCCCCAAATTGTCCATTGTTGTTTTTGTGTGCACGCGCGTGTGTGTGTGTGTGTGTGTGTGTGTGTGTGTGTGTGTGTGTGTGTTTAGATTGGCAGAAAGCTGTAGCTTTTGTAATTGTGCCAGCAATATGAGGATGGATTCAGGTGTTAGTGCTAAAGTTGTAGTTCATGTTTAGAGCACTATACAGCAGACTGAAGCGTCATGCGGTTTAACAGAGGTAGGTTTCCAGGTATCTGTAGATGCAGACAAGTAGTCCAGCAGTGAGGAGCAAGAAAAAGACGATGAGAGAATAGCAAATTCTCTCAGAGAAAATGGCAAAAGATTAATAAGGGGTTAAAAGTCAGACAGACATTGCTGCCCGCCCAGTGTTACTGCATGGCATCACTATCCTGCTCCTGTCCAAGGGGTAGTGGTAGGTTTTCAGCCAGCGCCCCCTCTCACCTCTTGGGGCTGTCCGGCAGGGAGGCCAGTGAGCCGAATGAGCCCAGGTAAAAACTTTTCAGGAAAGTGGAAGTGGAGAAGGAGGAAGGAAGGTTGAAGGAACACTCTCCCTCAGAGACACTGCGTATTCTTTGCACACGCACCAGACTGAAGAGAGATTACAGGCAGACATGTACACTGCTGTAGAAGAACAGTTAGGACAAAAGATGGCTCTTTGGAATAAGCACTGAATGCTCAAATTCCTCAAATGAGCAATTAAAGGTGCTTTGAAAAAAAAAAAGCTGCTTTAAAGGCAGAATCTTTAAAAAAAAACAAAAAAAAAAAAACCTTAATATCCAAACTGAAATAGCTTCTCACTAATTTCAAGAATCTTTTGTTGAAGTAGTGAGGTTATCAAAGGTTGATGGATTTAGTTAAAAATCAACTGGGCATTCAAAGCATTATAGACAATATAATTTATGATCAATTATATGCATTAGTGTTTAATTTAGCAGTACACAGCAACCCGCCTAATATATTTACTAAGTGTTAGCTTGCATATTACTTTTGCAGTAATAGTTCACTTATCACTGTGATCTTTTTATCTATATAAACATGTTCATCACAAGGAAATGTTATTAAAGCCTCAGCATTTGTGCATTTGTGTGAACATAAGTGCTGACTAGGCTAAAGATAAACACAGCCACGAGCTGATCATGTGAAACAGGAAGTGATGTGTTACCTGCTCTGCAGCAGCTCTGGAGCCACAGATTGTTGTCTGTGCAGAGGAACCTTAGGCTGTGTCGGTAACTCTGTGAAAGAGATCCTCTTCTTGATTGGAGGGTGGCTGAAGGTGTGTGCTCTTCGACGGAACAGAGGAGCGTCAGGGTCCTCGTCCAAGGTGGCAGGGGGAGTCCCTGGAGGGGACTCACCAGGGGACTCGTCTGGCTGCATGGCCAGAGATTAAACAGACGGTTTAGTGACCAATATATAAAAATGAACATGTGCTTAAGAGTAGGCAGATAAAGAACCATGGTCCTGAAACATAGAAATAACTGAAGCTATGTACTTCTTACTACGTACACAGTACTGCACTTTTTTGAGAGATTTTACTAACTACATTTAATATCTAAAATAACTACACTAAAAACACACATTTCTTCCACAAATGCCACATCATATAACAAAATTCCAACACAAAATAACACACATACAGACTCTATTGAATCCTCTACAGTAAGGTCACCGTCACAGCCAACCCACACACACACGGAAGCCAAATACCAGGTGTGCCCCTGTGAACAGCACCCACTTACCCAAAGACGTGTCTCAGTGCTCTCAGTGTGTATCCCAGAGCTTTATCCCTCTCTGAAGTGGCAGAACTGGAGACTGCACACATGCTCTTAGATCTATTGTATGCTAATAACCCTTGTCGTGTGACTAAAAAACATCACCAATGCATGATCTGGCCTTGTTTACTACCCCGGTTATAGGAAAGGCTCATTCTGGTTCACTTCCTTGCTCTGTTTCCTGTCCTTATGCTCTGGGGCCTAACCTGGTGCTCTCCCTTAACACAGTTTTCAGCTGAGCCAGGAAACCAGCAACGGCTGCACAACCCACTATACCAGTCTATTTCTGTAAATCACCCCTCCCCCCTCCCATAATTCGCCAGCCAGCCTGCCACTGCCAAGGCTAAATTTGGGAAAAACACTAACTATCTACAAGACGAAGAAAAACACACCGACTATAGTTGAAGCTTTCTTAGCAATATCTAAGAGATACCACAGAAAAGTGCTTGTTGTAGTTCAGAAACAGAAATAACAGATAGGAAGGCTTCATAGTGCACTAAATATTTAATTTCCATTTAACATTTTAAAATATTGTTCTAATCAATACATTAGAACTGGACTGGCAACTGGATAATAATTCCATTAAGCTTGCTTATGGGATTTGCTCTAGGGTTAGGGTTAGTAACCAAAACTTCTCAAAAAACAAAGCACATGACCTGAGCCAGGCACGCATATCATACATTCACCCCCTCCCTCCCTTTTAGGTGTGGTGAGCAGGATACACTGTGTGGCAGCACAGTTAAGCAGCAGGCCTGATGTCTGTGAGATGGGATAGCAAAGATGACGCAGGGGCCTCACAGCAATAGCACTGGTTAAGACGTGTTATTGTTCTCTACAAACACTTCGTTGGCCAGTGAATCACAGCAAGAAGGGTGAACGGCCAGGGATCATCATCATACTCACACACACTTCACATTCCACATTCAAGTGAAACAGAGCCATTATGAAACATGTGGCTCTGGAAAGGGAATGCAAAAATTTTAAGGTAAGCTTTTTATGTGGATGCTAGCAAACAGGTTATAAATCACAGACAGCCTTCATACCACGGATAAACTACATGCAGTGTGATATTTTCAGTGGGAGTGGGTGTTCTCATAGTTCCTTTAAATGGAGCTCCTGGAATTTACAAAGACTATGTGAGGGGGAGTAGAATTTAGAGAGGATACTCACTCGGTCAAAGCTGCCCATGCTTCCTAGACGCATGCGCATCCGGTTTGCACCCTGGACGAGAGAGAGAGAGAGAGAGAGAGGGGCAAAGAGAGAGAAAGACTAAACTGAGCTTCTGTTTGTATACCTAAAGGTATCACTGGAAAATAAGGAAAACTACCCAAGCACGTAAAACACAAACTCACACATATGGAAGAGATATAAAGCTTAAACATTGACCCACACTGAATAACATCAACACACACACACACCCTTGAAAAGATGTTCTCCAGCGAGCTGGTGAGGGAGCTGCGTGCCTTATTTTTCAGCAAGTCCAGCTTGTTGCGTCCAGCTCCACTATCCGAACTTGTGGCACTCTGCAACACAAAGAGAATGATGATTAGGGACTAAACAGATGCAATGTATACACTAATTAGCCCACAGCATGGATTATCTTGGTACAATTGTACCCGTCAAGGGGTGGAATACATTTGACAGCAAGTGAACAATAAGCTTTTAAGGTTCCATGTGGGACAAAATAAAATTAGTCAAAAGTAAGGATCGGAGTTCTCAACCCATAAAACGTACAATGAAGTAAATGTAATTCACTCTTGATCACGGCATCTTCCAAATGCCAGAAATGTAAAGGCAGATGAAGAGTTCAAGATGTTGACTTGGCCTTAAGATTTCCCACATCTCAATCCAATAGAACATCTGTGGGATGTGCCGGACTGGATATCTGATCCATGCAACCCACGTAGAGGACCTGCTTCTAATGACTTGGTGCCAGATATCACAGCACAGCTTGAGAGAGCTTTTGGAGTGCACCTCTCGATGGGTCAGAGCTGTTTTAGCCTGCACAAGGGGGACCTACACAGTGTTGTTTTAATCCTATGGATGGTTGATGTATGTAAACAACTATGTTCACTCTGGGTCTGCAAATAAATGTAATAAACATTACTCAAACCACATGAAGTTTTTTATCATTACTGTGCACTGATGACCCGAGTCTAGGGATACAAATGGGCGTTTGAACACAGAATGGTAAAATGTGAAGTGTTAGGAGTGGAAGCCACTGCTGAGGCTGCTAGAGTTACTCTGAAATGCACTTTGTCTCCCGGTGGTGGATTGAAGCATGACATCAGTGCTATGTTTGAAAAGGCTCGGAGTGTTCTTGCTCTAACGCATACTGAGAAGGAGGGCATGTTTGTTTTTCCTAAGGACAGATCATATTATCAAAAAAATCTCATCAAAATGACACAGGATGCTGTTTTCTAATCCACACAGATTAGAAATGCTCAATCTCGCTAATCCTCTTAGAGACATGACGCACAGCTTGTCCCACAGCATGAATGGAATATGAATGATGTGTGTGCTATGCATTTTGTGTCGTACCTGAGGACCTTCTCCAATGTGGACGTGTGTCTTCTGCTTGGTCTCACACAGCTGCCTGAGATGAAGAATAACGAGCTCATTCTCTTCCTGATCACAACTTGGCTTCATCTTCTGCACAACGGAAACAGAAAACAGTGAGAGACGATTAGAATGAGCATTTTATTTTATGGATGGTAGAATTTCCCTGTTTGTGATTACCTGTACTCGTTCAAATATGTCTGCCTGCTCATTATCACTCAGCTGGGAGAGGTATTTTTGAATGGCCAGCTTTGCTCTAGGAGGGTACAGTCCTGTGGTTAGAAAAGAAACAAACATTTTATTTCAGTGAATAAATGGTTTTTGTGTGTGTGTGTGTGTGTGTGTGTGTGTGTTCGCGCAAAAATGATAGAAGTGTCAGCTTCACCTTCGATCCGCTCACAAAGCTTGTGCAGGTCGTGCATTGGACAGGCCTCACATAATTTGACCTGGGTTTTGGAGCTCTGCAGTGCTGCAGCTGTACTGAAGGCCTGCTTCATAGTCAGCATCACCTCATCCACCTGAGAGGAAGAAAACCATTCCACAATAATAATTCAACACAATGCTAACATCATGCAGTGAAATATATTGCAGCATGCATACACATTGCAAAAACGAGGGGGTTGTTTCTATTCAACCTGTTTTCTGAACATTTTATACAATAGAAAGAGACAGAAATATATACCAAGAATAAATATTTAGAAATTGAGAAATAAATTGAGATATACGTTCTGTACTCCTGTCTGGTGATATTTCAAACTTCAATTAAATGAAATTCAGTTTTATTTGTATAGTGCTTTTAACAATTGTCACAGAGCAGCTTCACAAATGAAAAAAATATGGAAATACATTTTTTTAAATGCACTTAAAAAAGTATAGACTATAACTATCATTTTGTCTCTGATGAGCAAGCGAGGGGTGACAGTGCCAAGGAAAAACTATTTAAGATGATAATAGGAAGAAACCTTGAGAGAAACCAGACTCAACAGGAAATCCATCCTCATATTTGAGTGAGATCAGATAATATGCAGTTTGATTTATGGTCATACTATCAGACTAAATATTAGAGATATGTGAAAAACAACATAGTTATGAATCATGATTCTTTTGTATGGTGATTCACGCATCGCCACATTGACTCCCAAACTATTTTCCACCTGTCGATCGACCAGTGATCAGAATTAGATGGTATTCAGTTTGACTGGCCATGACAAGTGATCAGCTGATCAGCCTCAGATATAAACGATTCTGTACCAAGTGCAGAAGCTTCCAAGTGGCTCAATTGAAACTCATTTTTATGGCGTTATCAAAAACTGGGCATGACAAAAGCCTCTCATCTGCCTTTTTCTCCAAACCCTGTGAGCAAATCAGTCTCAAACCCACACATTACACATGCTTACATCAGTCTCAAAACACCATGAGCGTAAATTACACGGAAACCACGTGCATTAGAAGTCTCATGTGCCCACGTAATCACGGTCACGTTGATTTTTGAGATTTTGGAGGTATCCGAGGCAGTACCTGTACTATTTACAAATTTCCATCCCGTGTGGTAGGAGTGAATTACTTGTCAGGTTTCCTTAGAAATAATAATAATTATGTGATGATGTAATTATGTGCTGCTCAGTAACAATGTGGGTGTTTTTTGCTTTATTAAATTCAAGTTAAATGTTAACATTTGTTAACATTATGAAGTTAGTTTGTAATGTTTAAATCCTATGCTTGGTTTTCAAGTGAGGAAACTAATGTTATACAGAATGGGCTACATTTAGTTGATGTAATTTTTCAATGGTCTAAAATTAGGGAAAAACATAATCAGGATCAGGATGCTTATAGAATCGCAATTTTAATCGAATCGCCACCTAGATATTGTGATATCTTCTCAGAAGGTGTCTGGTGGTTCACATCCCTACTAAATATAAAACATTTGGACAAGCACCACTTAAGTGTTAAGGTGCACTATATTTTTTCACTGCATTTTCACTTTTTACTACATTTTGGAACATGGCCATGGGAAATTTCTGCCCATTCAGCCACAAGAACATCAATGCGGCCAGACGAAAAAGTCTTTCGTACAGGGCTCCAATTCATCCTAAAGGTGTTTAATGAGGTTGAGGTCCAGGTTCAGGCCAATTGACTTCTTCCAGTCAACCTTGCCAAACCATGTTATACTATAACAAGTTTGGATTTGACCCATTAGACCCAGTGGAGGGAAATATTAACCATACAATATACACAGTATAGCCAATTGTGTGCTTGGATCTTTGGGGAAGTACTACACATGTTTCCATGTGCTTTTGGCTGTACAGTATATCTGAAAGTTGTTGTGCTTGCTAAATATTTTGCTAGTACCGTAAGCCAGTATTTGTAGCCTTGACTTTTGTGTTTTAGTTGCAGTCAGACATAAACACGAGCCAGACAACACTTGCTTCCTGCTGTCAGTCTAAAATTCAAAGTGTTCCCATTGTGTTACCAGAGCTGATAAACAACGGTGGCCTTCACACTTCTGAATAAGACTTGAGTGTTCGCCATCAGAGCTAAAAGCCTCAAACATACATAAATGTCCGATTTGTATATCATTCGCAAAGTAAACATGAAATGAGAGTACTGGGCAGATTTTTGTTCACCGACTTATTCAGGTTTCATAATGGCTTTATGCTAATGTTAGTCTATTTTTGCTGGTGTGCCCTGTGATGTCTGTCCAGGGTGTATCCAGTCTTGTGCACCAAGTCCCCTGCAATAGGCTCCCCGCCCCCCTCAACCCTGCACGGGATAAGCAGTACAGAGAATGAGAGAAAGAAATGAGTGTGTGGTTAAGCTTAAGTTTTTGGCAGGTATAAGACCAAGTGAACCCTGCGGAAAACCACACAGACAGGGTAGAACATGTACAGAAGCACCACACAGACAGCAACACAAGCTCAGGCACGTTGGAGCCATGAAGTTACAACTGTACTCACTTTAACACTGTGCCAGCTAATTTTCTATAATATTACACTGCAGTTTGATAATGGAAGAAAACATTCCTCGCTGACTATCTGACATACTGATATAACCTTATTATGCACCTCCATTCAGCACCATTTGTATTGCACGGTTATTGTTCTTTCTCTACCTGATAAATAATGGATCATTTGGTGTGTTTGTGTATGTGGGTGTGTGTGTGTGTGTGGGAGTGGCACAGGCAGAATAAAAGATTGAACTGCTCACCAGAGATTCGTTGGCACACTGGAACACGTAGCAAAGGTACTGCCCGGGTCCAGACTCCACCACATCACGACAGATGAACCCAAAGTGATCTGTCTGCTTTACTCCCTGTGTGTGACAAGTGTTGTACAGAAAAATTACAACAAGCATGCAGGACAACCATGCAGTAAATCATTATAAGGGTTTCTCCACAAATGTTTTGATTTTTATCATTTTGATTATAAAACTCGAATAATGTTGTTAGCAGGGAAATTTTAATTAATGCTTTAATATGATTTTTAAATGTTCAAATAGAGATTTTAGATGGTCGCATACTTAAAAATTTTATTAAAAACATCCTTAAATGCTATTTAAAAGTTTCAAACAAAGTGCATGGACAACAGATTTCTTAACCTGACAAATGCCTCCTACATGCGCTCTTTCAAATCACTGCACGTTTAAAAAAAATTAAATAAAAAGCTTTTAGCAAAATGTTTAAATAACACTTATAAAAGTGTGACTAAAATAAAAGCCAGATAAATAAGTTTATGTCAAATGTAATTCTGCATTACACTAAAATGCAATGTGCTGGTTGAAACAATGTTATTTCCGACTAGTGAATTAGGAATTTTAGCAAGTGAATATTGAATGAGGTCGTTCTCGTCGCCTCCTAGCATGAGGGCTGGAGCTCATACGTGAGAAACCTATGTAGATAAATGCTAAGACAAATGGTGCCATCTTTATATGCACCAAAGAGTGTTTTTTTCATTACACACTTTTCCTTTATGGGTAGAAGGAAAGGAGGGTTGAGATGTTATCTCTAAAATGTATTATGTGAAAAGTTTTTTAAATAATCAACAACTTGTACTTGTTATTTGCTAGCAACAAGTAATTGGATTACAAAATTGCATAAAAATATTCACCTTAAAAGTATTTTTAAAATAACAAATAATTAAATTGGTGACAATCTGTACATAAATTCCAGCCTGTGAGTATATTACCAGTAATAAACTGCAGCCTTTTGTGATTAAATAACTGCACATCAACTATTATGTGATTAATTGTGCGGCACTAGCTACCACCACACATATTTCAATAATTTCAATAATTGCCCAGAACAGGTTCTGCACAATAGGGAAAAGTTTATGGCAAAAGGTCTGCAGAATTTAACATAAGTTTAAAAATCACAAACTCCCAAATGTTGAATGGTCAAAAGCCACAAAACACTGAATGCAAAGTATTCTTGTAAGATTTAAGCCACTATAAACAATTACTGTCACAGAGCCAACGCTATAGTATGAAGACCATGCTTAGACAGCACCTTGACATTGAACCTGCGCTGGGGATAGGGGCAACTTAAACATAAACAAAGCCTTAAGGTAAATCCCAGGCTACAAACCTGGGAGCAAAACGAGATATCTTTGAAATTCCTCTCTAGCACCACTGTCTTGCTGTCTGGGCTGATGAGATTCACCTCGAAACGTCCCACCTAAAGACACAAAAAAAAAAGAGTGCTGATGGAAAATTCTTTTAACACAGCAGCTTCTGATCTCATCTTATGATAGACCTGCTGGCACAACACACTAACATATATACAGTACATGCATATACACACACACACACACAAATCAGCAAGGTCGCGTAAGATAAGCAAATGATTTCTCGGAGCTGAATTCAGAGAAACAGTTCTGAGCTCTCATGGAGAATTTTTAACCTTGGATGGCCATTTAAAGATCGGTTGAGTGACTGCTTTTCTGGCATGCAGGATAATTATTCAGACATATTTAGTCCAGAATTCTATTAATATCACAAACCATGCACGCAGAAAACATGGATCTCTAAAATAATATGGTTTAAGACTTGAGAGTAATTTAATATTACAGATGGCATCGCTGAGGGAAGAAAGTTCATTCCACTCAGCAAATTTTGCAGTTTTATTAAAGCTAGCTATTAAGTTGACAATTATAATATCTGCAACATTTGACACAATTGAGACAGATCTGTACAAAGTGATACATATGCCTTGAATAGAAAGTGCGTTGTGTGTGTGTGTGTGTGTGTGTGTGTTCAGGATGTAATTGTGTCCAGTCGTACCTGAAACAACATAGTGCGATTCTTGTCTGCGTCAGAGGGCTGAACGTTGTTAGGTGCACTGGCATGTCTCCTACGTGTTGGGACTTTGGCTCCCGCTTCTCTAGGGATCTTCTGTAAGCCACCTGCCAAGCTGTTGCAACGAGTGCGAAACTCCTGCTGCTCAAAGCCGGAGTCCTCCTGAATGCACTCGGGGAAAGCATCGCGCACGATACCTGCTTTCTCATTTGTGTCTGTGAGTGAAGTCTCGGAGAGCGATGCGCTGAGCGGGTCGTCTCCCATGGTGAACACCACCGGCGTCTCTACAGAGCGCTGGCCATTCAACAGGCGTAGACGCCTACGCTCTGACTCGTGCTGCCGAAACAGGTCGATGCAGTCGTCAATCAGGGTGGAAGGGGCTTTTTTGTAGTTTACTGTCACGTTGCCACAGTAAAGCACTTCAAACTTTTGCGAGTTGTAAAAGGACTCCTCAGCCTCCTGCTTCGGTTTGCTTTCCTCTTTGAGTGCACTTTTGGAGGCCTGTCGGATGCTGCTAATGACCTCCGACACCTGTGGATGCAGAGCAGATTTTTATCACTGACGAATGTCAAACTGGGACATATTCCCCATGAATTTACCATTGGAATGCAAGTGCACTGTTAAGACAAAGGGTGATTTCAGGGCCACTGAAATAGAGTAACAAATTAAAAGGAAAACCCGCTTAAAGTGTCTTAGGGTGCTTTCACACCTATAGTTCGATTGTTTTAGTCCGCACCAGTCAGAAAAATGTTACAATGTAGTAAACAGACG
>JAOTQY010000048.1:24494270-24506327 GCA_026413445.1 Dolichallabes microphthalmus
GTGTCTTAAAATAACAACTAACTGTTGTTTTTCTTGTTGTTACGTAATTACCTAATCCCATATGTGTTATTTTATAGATTTGAAATCCCCAGTATTGTTGTAGAATGTAGAAAAGAAATCACTAAACAAACAAAAAAAGAGATTTGCAAGTGTGCTAAAACTTTTGAACGGTAGTGTATGTGTGCTCACCGTTAAACTCAGACCATTTCAACAAATGTTGCTCAAATGCATTTCTCAGAAAATACATTGACAATTACCTGAGATAAGAAACCCTCTGTATTTTTCAGTATTGCTGATGAAATTGACAGAATATGTTATTATTTTGACACAACAGCCATGAATGAATTTCAAAGAATTAATTTCTTCTTTGTGTCAAGTGAGTCCATACCAAGCATCACTTCACAACAACTTTCCATCCATGTTTACCATCCATTCCATCTAGGAACCTAATAAAAACGTGTTAGGACCGCCAGTCAACATTCACAAGTGCATTCACACACTACAAACTTGGTGGATTCAAAGGAAATCCACCAAGCACAGGGAAAACATGCATACTCCAGGCACACAGACCCTGAGGTGGTAATCAACCGAAAACCCTAGAGGAGCAGGGTGACAGTGCTAACTACTGTGCTGCTGTACCGCCTCACAACATCTGGAAACAGCAGAAACCCAGGTTAAATTGGGTTCATCTTTTATTCGTCACATATACATTACTATTTAATTCAAATTCATTTTAATTCAATTAATTGTATAGCGCTTTTAACAATTGACCATGTCACGAAACAGCTTTACACAAGCAAATAAATCTAGCAAATAGTGAAATTCTTTACTTTTGGCATATCCCAGGTTTTGTTAGTAGGCCGGGGGTCTGAGCAACAGGGACAATCATTATAGGTCAGCCCTTGGAGCAGAGAGGGTTAGGGCCTTGCTTAAGGGTCCAACAGCAGCGACCTGGCGAAACTGGGGCTTGAACTGCCAACCTTCCGATCAGTAACCACCACCGAATAATGCTATTTTAATAACAACATTAGTTTTACCTTAGCCAATAAAGCAATAATGCTTTCTCATCCTTTTCCCTGATATACAGTCTATCTGTCTTTATTTAATTAAACAAAAATAAAATAATTGTTCTTCAGCACCCAAACTGTTGAAAAACACTGTGCAATTATTGCAAACGGGACTTGGGCTGATTATTGGATCCTGCGCATCTTACAAGTACAGTATGTGCGTGTGTCAAAGTTGATGACGCGTGAATGATGATAAGCGAAGCACGAGAAGAGCTCTTAGTTGATTTATGTTTATCCTTCCTCGTGCCATGAGGTTACACTCACACGTGCAGCTGCGTGTCCATATTTCTTTATTCGGATTATTAAGAAATAAATGTAAAAAAAAAAAACAAAAACATGCAATTGATGTAGCAAGGTGTTTGAGGACACGCACCTGATCCGGGTCGCACGCTTTGAACACATGGCAGGCCATTTGGCACTCCGGGTCGTCCGGCTGACTGCGGATGAGGTAGGCGAAGTAGGCGAGGTCATGGCTGTTGTGGATGAAGCGCGAGATGGACTGCGCTTTGTGCTCGAATATGAAGACGGACGAGCTGCAGCTGCTGGCCGGAACGCAGCGGATTACAGGCGGGCTGAGAGAGAGCTGTACCATCCGAGCCTGAGTCTGGACCGAACCGGACTCGCTCTTCCTGCGGATTTCCGCCACCAGCCAGGGCAGCATGGGCAGCGTGGTTCGGCGGTCCAGCGAGCTGCAGCCCACATACCACAGCGAGAAGCTCTTCTCCTTCTCATTGCCTTTCCCTTTGTCCTCCACTCCCTCCATCTCCACTTCTCAACTCGACCAGGACAAAAAGAAACCCGAAACCAGACGTGCAGCAAATCGCATGAAGGGTGTGTTTTATTTTGCTTTTGCTCGTCCTGTCCTACCCTGTCCCGTCGCTCGCAAACAGCCTTCTGTTCACAAGTGGGGCCAAAAATCTTACAAGTCAGCGACATGCACTTCTTCTTAAAGATATAATGAGTCGCTCGTGGTTCGCGATTTATTTTCACGCGTGAAAAGTGCATCCATTGAGAAGGCTAATGTAGTTAGCGCACTGAAACGTGGCGCGTGTAAACACAACACCGTGGAGTCTCCTCCTGCTGCTGGTAGACACCTACAGTTCGGACACACCGCTCTGACAACTCGTACACTGCAACACGTCTGTCTGTAGTAGTCACTACTTTAGTTTGTTCTAAAGCTTTCTCACTGCTGTAAATAAACAGCGGGAGCAGCGCAGCGTCGTGCTCTTCTGCCAGGCTTGCAGCTCAAGGAGGCGTGGTTCTGACTGGGGGAATAGGCGGTACCCATGTCCCAAATAACACTGTCCTGCCGTCAGAGTTTATTTTATTTTATTTTTTAAAATAAGCAGTGACAAGTATAAGGGTTTACATGTGTGCACGGTCTGTTAACCGTTCATATATATATATTTATATTGTAAACCTTTTAATAATAAAAATGGACCCAATTCCATTTTTAATTAAAACAACTCTTAGCTACTTAAAAGCAAACACAATAACTTTAAAATGAAGGCAAATGACGTGCTGTCGGGGGCGTGGCCATAACAGGGTTCTGTAGCCTGGGGGCGGAGTCATTTCTGTCTGTGCATGTGATGTGAGGACTGACTAAATGTTTCCTAATTAACACTAAAAGGTGCTCTGGGGTCTTCAAGATAATGGATACAGGATTGGTGTGGTTACAAGCTTTCCTTCTCACCATACATGACATTACATCACAACCTCAAAATGTACTTTCATGTAAATTTTATTCATGTATAGGGCATTGGTGGCTCAGTGGTACTGTAGGTTTCTCATCTACCATGCAGAAGGCCTGTGTTCAATTCCCAGCCGATGGCCAAACTCCAGCCACTGAATGCAGTGCGGTCCCAAGCCCAGATAAAATGGAAGAGTTGTGTCAGGAAGGGCATCAGCATAAAACCTGTGCCAAGCTTGTGCGTGGACTGGATGGTCCGCTGTGGTGACCAACCAATGTTTTATTATTGTATACTATATATTTGTTATGCAGACTTTTGCAGACGTTACTTGATTTTCAGTGTTGTGGTTGTCATGAGGGGCGTTCAAGTAAAACCAGAACTTCAGATTAACTTTTACAAACACCATTGGACTTTACAGGAATTCGTCTGGGAGCTATTGGCACACCCCCCATACAGTCCTGATCTCGCTCCAAGCCATTTCCAGATGTTTGTTCCATTAAAGGAGTTTATGGGAGGCCAGTGTTTCAGACTTCAAGCAGGCTATGTTGTACTACTGATATAATGAGAAATCTTTCTATCATGCGAGTCTCTAAGCACTAGTGAAATGCTGGAATACGTGCATTAGTTTAGCAGGGGGTTTTATAGAGAAATAAATAACTGTGTTGTTATTCTGCACAATCAAACATCCTGATTTGACAACCCTAATCCAAACAAAGCATGGATTATTTCATAACTTATATAAAGCACAATCCTTTTTAATTTCACTGATCTATCTATGGAAAAAATCTAACTGGTAGCAGTTTTACTGAGTGCAACAAATTTTTAAAATTTTGATAAAAAGTATGTACATAATATTCATGACGCCTTTAGGTGTGGTGCAACAAAAATTCATGCATACTTGTGCTGCTTGTGTAACAGGTCTTTACATTCACATGTAAAAACATCTTAGCAAAAGTGTTAGAAAAGAAAATCACAGCAGCTTGAATTCAGCTTCCCACGACGTTCCCCTTTGTCATTAAACACAATATGAAGAGAAAATGCATTCAACTAAACATATTTCATTCACACAGGTGGCATGGTGTTGCAGTGGGTAGTCGCCACCTCAATGTTCCACGGTCCCCAACTCAATAATGAGCTCGGGTTACTGTCTGTCCAGAGTTCTGCATGATTTATCAGTGTCCTTCAGGTCCCTTCCAAAAACATGCCAGGAGGTGGAATGTTGATAATGTTGTCTACATGAATGTTTGTGAGCATGGAACTGTTCCTAAATCATGCCAGGTGTGCACATAATATTCTCTGGATCAATTGTTACCCTCACCAGGATAAAGTATTTACTGAAAATTCTCTGTTGGTTGTACAAATAATATACATGAACCATGTTCAATAGCAGGTTTTATATACCTGCACTCTATTTTTATTTTATTTTTTATTATCGTTCAGGTAAGGGATGCAGAATAGTATAGGAGCAACAATATTTATTTTTTAGATAATCAGTGGAGAAATTAAACCAATATTCACTGAACGGAGTTGAATAGGAGAGGTGACAGGAAATAATTTAATTTGCACTGTTCCTGTTTTGGTGGTGCATGCAGATGAAATATAAAGCATGTTGCGATGGACAACGCAGCCAACCAGAAAGGGGAAAAATGTAATTGCAGAAAGTATTATACATGTTTGCCATTGAGCTTGCTGTTTAAAGTAGGTAATATACTTTTGTTCCTATTACCAAATATACAACTGATATGATCCAGACCAACTGTATGTTGTTAAATGTTCCAAAGCACATAATTTATTAAAAAGATTTTGCTGTTGTTTCCTTAAAACATAGAAAGCATAATTAGCTCAGAATGCTACTGATGCCCTGCATGTAACAAGATGCCATGGATGCAAGCTCTCTTACTCCCAGAAATAGATAAAATATGCAAGACATGTAACCCCATCGAGGCCACCCTGTGGTTGTGTGGCTTACCACACTGCAAGAGTTTGAAAACATCAAAACAACAAATCATTATTTTGATTTTAACATCTTATTCTATCAGTCCAATCATAAATCAGGTTTTAATCTAAAAGCATATTTAGTACATACATTCAGTGTTCCAAGAACTACAGTAAAACTATCGGCAAATGATTTGTAAATCTTAAGCTTAAATGAGCTTAAAAACAAGATACATAAGATGATATGATTCGTATCGGGGTGCTATTAACTAACACCAATAATAGTGTTTTAATAATAACAGTATAACTTATTAGTTACTACATCAAATCACTTGGCTTTTATTAACCATTTTCTTCTTAAACTGGACATTCACATGCTTTTGTCTATCCATTTTCATTTTTAAGGTAAAGTTAGATTAATACTATTACAAATGCAAGCAAACAGATTTATTTACAGATTATTCAGTATTTATAACAAATCATTTTGGAAATCACATTTAACATGAAATAAATTTTATGGCAAATACAGCATAGTTAAATACCCCACTATGGGTTAGTCACATATCAAACATACATTTCAAAAGAGCTTAAATGTAAACAGACAGTAAATACTGAAAGGCTACAGACTGGAATAGAAATGGTTTGGCGCTGAACCTTTGGCGCTGAACTCCTACACAGTTTCCAGAACAGAGGCAATTTCTTTGAACTGTCTGTAGAAGTTCTGTTTTTTAAAATAAAAGAAGAAGAAGAAAGAGATGAAAAATGGGGGAGGAAAGATTGGTGTAAATCATATTAGTCTGCCCACATCAACTGAATGGCATTTAATAATGCAAGTAATTTTTTATCAAACCTGGAACTGAAGAACTGTTATTTCAAAAGACTTGTAAGAAATTTCTCCAGACGTGTCTGCAACTTTCATCAGGACAGAGATGTACGGGGAGTTGAGTGAGCGACATGTGTCAGAGCTCACAGCCATGCCCAGCTTCCACTGGATATCCACCAGCTATAAGTAAACAGCTTGAAAACAAATTTGCTTTCACCAAAGGATAACAGATTATACTCCTCTTTAGGGTACATGTGTCAGTCTCAAGGTAGTAGTAACTAGGACTCAGCATTTTCATTTCAGGCTAGTAATATCTAGGTACGAGAGATCTAGATCTACAGAAACCTTTAGCTTCATTGATCGACTCAAAATGATAAATGTCAGTGTAGAAACCTACTAACCAAATTAAAGGAGGCTGAAGAAGTGCAAACACAAGCTTGAACCGAGACTAAGGAGTTCTTAGCAGAGTTCTTCATAAATCTATTTCTTAAAATGATACATGTAAGTATACTCATATTACAATTCAGACATTGAAAATTTATCTGTTTTAGCTTTTTAATTGGTATAATTCATTTTATCACATACTCTTGCATGCAGTTTAATAAGATTTTGGGTTCCATAGAAGAGGCCTACTTTAAGTGTCTAAGATAACTGGTGTTAATCAATAAAATTTATGGTGCTTTACAGATCATTTAATGCTGATGTTGCCTGGGAAGAACTTGAGTTTGAGACGCCAGGTATAGGGAATTATTATGTAATTTAAGCAGAAACCCACCTGTCCGATGCTGGCCACAGCCTGCACCTCCTGATGTGCTTGTACAAGAGAGCCATGTTCAGTCCACAGCTGGTGCATGACTTGTAAAGCCGATTTGGACCATTTAGAACTACACTCTCCTAATTTAGTGACCAGTCCATCTGCAGTGAGGTTAGTCTTTGCAGCTGACCTACAACAAATTACAATTGCAGAAAAGGTCAGCAAATACACCCAATGCTTACACAAAGTATCTACACTTCCTATTTACAGGTATATGAAAGATATTAGTAATCTAGCAACCTGTAACAAGCACCAAAAGGCTTTGGTTCATGTTTAGTAAACGCTGTAGAATACCAGCATGAAATTCTGTCTAACAAAATTAAATGAACCAAAAATCAGTACTTGCTGATAAAATCATGAGCAAGTGTATTTTCCTAACATGTGTATTTTCCTCAACCTCACACGTATGAGTTTGATGGCATACATATACTGTAATAAGACTACCAGGATTTTTAAAATATTCAGGTATACTTTACCTAAAATTAAATGACAACAGCCTAATAATATCCTGAACAGTTTTCCAGTCCAGGTTTATCCCAGCTCGTTGAAAGTTCTGTTGAATAAGCAGATATTAAGAGTTACGCATGGTGAAATATGCTCAGTGTTGCAGTGCAAAGTTAAAAACTACATGCAGAGCCCAACTCACCTGGTAGTTTTCAGCCACGTCTACTGCATTATGCTTTCCTTCAAGATGAAGCAGAATCTCGTGACACTGGAACAATTAAAAAATGGTGCCAGGTTTGTAATCAAACTGAACAAGTCTTTGTTATACAATAAACATACAGCACATGGACGAAGGCAAACGAAAACCTGACCATCACACCAATATATGGGCCCTCAACAAATGTTGACCACAAAATTGTACAGTGTCTCACCACTGCATACGATTGTATAGCATTACAATTTACCTTCACTGGAACTAAAGACATTCAAGCATGGAATGCCCTTGTGCACAGGTACATAAAGACATGGTTTGCTGATGTTGATGTTGGAGAGCTTAATTGGCCCAAGGTCTGACTTTACCCCCACTAAACATCTTTAGGATGAATTGGGAAGCAGGATGTTTAACAAGCATATCTGGTTGTGATGGTCAGCAGTGCACATACTTTTCACCATACAGTGTATGATTATTTATAAAAATAAAAATAAAAACTGAAAGAATAAAACTTAGTGCTTACTGTTCCTTCAAACACATCTGACGGCAATTTCCCAATGTTCTCAATTACTTCCACATCTGGAAAGAAATCAGAAATTGAATGAATCCTTACAGCGTTTTAATGTTTTTAGGCTTTCGGCTGCTCCCATCAAGGGTTCAACAAAGTAGTCACAACTTTGCACAGATTTTTTTTGTTTGTTATTGTTGTTTTTTTTACACCGGATGCACTTACTGATGCAACCCTCCCATTTTATCCGGAATTGCACAGGCACTGCATCCAGTGGTTAAAGCTTGGGCATTGGGTGGGAATTAAACCCGAGCCTTCTGCATGGCAGGCGAGAATCCAACCCTTAACAGTGTGTTATGGTGTGTTTACGTGTGTCTAACAGATACACGCGCAGTAATTTGAACATTAAATAAACATGATATACAGGGATATTATACTGTAATGTATATATCATGTTTATTTAATGTTAACATTACTGCGCCTGTAGCTGCTGTAGACGCACACATTAAGTAAATTTAATGTACATATCACTGTGCTAATACATGCAATATGAAAGAAAAGTGAAGTGCAACTACAAATGTGGAATTAATACTACCGTAATAACCTAACTTAAGCTATACGGTAGATTATAAATTATTAAGCTCTGACTCTTGTTATATTACAACCAGCAGACATTTTCCTCCACTCCACCTAACTCCATTCTCTAATTCCACCTTTCTGTGATACAAAGTAAATCAGGTTGTGATGCAACTAAGTCTTAAGATCAAAGAGCAGTTATGTTTAATACTCACCCGATGATTGCTCCATCCTCCTAGATACGGTAGCGAGCTAGCTATAAAAAAAAATCTATTCAACAAATCTCTTCAAACTTTCAAGCTTATAAAAAGGTTAAGAAAACGGCATTTTTTTATTTGTTCAACTGATAATATAAAAACAATCTAATTGCAATCAAGTTCTTCCTTGCTCAGCTTACAGAAAACAGAAGTTACTTCCGCATACGTCATTGCATCTGTGATTGGCTGAAACTGTAACCTTTAAAAGTCCTGTTTGTAAATGTTATCTATACTCAGTGCAGGAATGTGGAAGTTTCTAATGAACACGCACACAAACTAAAGTGTAACAGTATATATGTTCCCTGTTTTAATGCAAATGTATAAGTGAAAGAGATCTGCATGATGTTTTAAAAAATAAATAGTTCAAATTATCACAAGTTGAACAACTACTTACAATAGTTTAAAACTATATTAGTGTTGTTATTATTATTATTATTATTATTGTTATTATTATTATTTATTAATGTTTTTATTTATTTATAGCTGGAGATACGCAGAAATGCAGATGAAAATCGATCATTCAGGTTTTACACAAGGTATAGTAGGTTGACAGCGCCATCTACTGGCAGAAACCTGTATTTTTCCTATTATTTCTCCTTCTCTTCTGAAATAAAAATAAACAAAATAGACCCCAGCGTGTGATCTAATGCTGAATGTGCTTGTATGGAGTTTTAGATAATAAATGATGAGTTTGTATGTATATGTAGGTTGAATCCCAAATGTGCATTTCCATACACGTGCACTACATATAAGATTTAACTAGAGCAGTGTGTCTACTGTAAGTGTTTTACTGCTCATTTGTATGAAGGGCGGGGTTTATGTAACTCTACACCAGGTATCTAGAGGATTTATGCGAGCCTAATGAAGTAGAGCGTGGAAAAGTGAAGTGTGGTTAAAGTGAACGGACATGAATCTCCCGGTGGATTATGACTCTGCTGAAGGTGGCA
This sequence comes from Dolichallabes microphthalmus, assembly GCA_026413445.1. Classification (NCBI taxonomy): domain Eukaryota; kingdom Metazoa; phylum Chordata; class Actinopteri; order Siluriformes; family Clariidae; genus Dolichallabes; species Dolichallabes microphthalmus. The sequence continues at coordinate 24,503,544 of JAOTQY010000048.1, forward strand.
TTTCAAACAGAAACCCGAGGTAGTTTATATTATTATTATTATTATTATTATTATTATTATTATTATTATATGGTATCATTTAGATCCTTTGATCTTTTCTGAGCGGTAAGAGGCAGTATCACCTGTATGTCAGGTGATCACAGTTAGCCGTTGCTCTATTGTCGCCCCCTTCTTTTTGCCCCTTCTTTTACATTGTCGAATAAGGTTGTTATTTGAGTTGTTCGTTATAATTTGGAATTTCCCGTTATTGTTATTGACAATATATAACAGTTTACCTATCATTTATGACATTTGACTGATACGCTTATTCATACTTGTATTTCATTTTACACCTGAGCAGTTGAGTCCTCAAGGGACCAGCAGTGGCAACTTGTTACTGTTAGGGTTTGAACCTACAGTAGGACCTTCCTGCCCTCATATATCAGTGTTCTGAATAAACTAATGTCTAAAAGCATATATACATTATTACAGTTGATTTATGTTCAACCTAACAGATCTTTTTGTTTGTTTGTTGTTGTTGTTTTTGCATTTGTTGGATCTGTCCTCACCTGCCAGGTCCCTTACACTATACCTTGTGTTCAGTTTTGGTAAAAGTCTTTTTTCCCTTTTCCCCGTAATTTCATCTTTAGCTGGAAACATACTACTACTACTACTACTACTACTACTACTACTAATAATAATAATAATTATTATTATTATTATTATCATAATAATGAATAATGTGTTTTTAAGCATGAAACTCTATAAGTAACAAATTTACTTTTGCAGCTTAAAATCTATAATTATCTTTTTATATACTCTTTTAAGTATCTATTTTTCTTTTGTGATACCTTTTCTCTTTTTTTTACTTCTCTTTTTTTGTGATAATCCTTCCGTTTTTACATTTCTCTGTTTACTCTAGTTTTGTTTCAGCTTTGGCCTGTAAAAGAATTTATAATAAATAATCCGCATATGGATGTCATTTTTCTAAAACGTTTTTTTTTTTAACTTTAGCTTTTTTTTCCCATTCTGTAGAGTCGACAAGTATGGATTTGAGCATTCTAAAGATCCCTCCTCTGAAACCTATGAGGAAATGATGTCTGAGTATTTACCAGTGCTTGCCAGAAGATCAGAAAAGTGGTCAAGGCTTTTAAAAGAAAACACAAAAATGGATAAGAATATAAAAGGTGGCCTTGCTACACCTCCACACTGACCTCTATTTTATTATCGCAATTTAATCTTTGTCACATATACACAGTATATCTCATTATTGTGTCGCTGAATGTTAATTATTGGCAGTGAAGAGGTATGTGAGAAAAGGTGTTCCCAACGAACACCGTACTCTGATCTGGATGGCTGGCAGTGGAGCCCAGCAGCATCTGCAGATGAACTGTGGTTATTACCACTCTCTCCTGAAGGGTCACCATGACCCCACGCTGGAGGAGACAATACGCACTGGTCAGTGTCATCCTTTTTTATTTCTAGATGTGTAACCTTGTTACAATCAGCCAAGAGTTTTTTCTTATTTGAAGTGGTCATGTCACCTGTCAGACTTGCACAGAACTTTCCCAGACAACATTCAGTTTCACGACTCCTCCCAGCCTTGTTTACTGAAGGCTCTATATAATGTTCTACTGGCATATGGACACCATAACAAGGATGTTGGATATTGTCAGGTACAATACAAACCCACTAATACATTATTACGCCAAGATATTTTTTTCTTCTTCATCCTCTCCTTCTTTTTGCTTAATTAGTTGCATTTAAGACAGTATGTACATTATTCTTAATCAGCCTATAGTCATTTATTCAGCTAGGTAACAGCTTTGACAATATTTGCGCAGTTAAAAATTTTGTTGAACTTGTTCCCCTGCAAATATTTGTAGTGTCAATTCACATTTTTTTCTGTTTTCAAGGGGATGAACTTTATTGCAGGATACCTCCTTATCATAACTAAAGATGAAGAAAAATCCTTCTGGTTAATGGATGCTTTGCTGAGTAGAATCTTACCTGGTCAGTGATTTATTTTTATCCCTTAAAGCCAAGATCAATTCAGTGCGAATCACAAATAACAAAATAACTCTTCCATACTGGATCGGTCACGGCAACCGCCACCGGTGCTGTTGACCTACAGGGTGCCGATAAAAATTGGGCTACTGTTGGTCGAAAAAGGAGAGGAGGAAAGCGTGTTCGAAAGCAGAGAGAGAAAAGGAAAGGCAAGAGTTTAAGAGTGACAGTAGGGACTTTGAATGTTGGGACCATGACAGGGAAGGCAAGAGAGTTGGTTGATATGATGCAGAGAAGGAAGGTGGATATACTGTTTGTCCAGGAGACAAGATGGAAAGGTAGCAAGGCCAGAAGCTTAGGATCAGGGTTAAAATTGTTTTACCATGGTGTGGATAGAAAAAGAAATGGAGTAGGAGTTATTCTGAAAGAGGAGTTTGTTAGGAATGTTGTGGAGGTGAAAAGAGTATCAGAGAGGGTGATGAGTCTAAAGCTGGATATTGAAGGGGTGATGTTCAGTGTTGTTAGTGGTTATGCTCCACAGGTAGGATATGATTTGGAAGAGAAGAAGAAATTCTGGGGTGAGTTAGATGAAGTGATGCAGAGCATCCCCAAAGGTGAGAGAGTGGGGATTGGTGAAGACTTCAACGGACATGTTGGGGAAGGGAACAGAGCAGTGGTGTCAAAAGTATTCACGTTCATTACTTGAGTAGAAGTATAGATGCTAGGGTTTAAAAAAACTTCTTTAGAAGTTGAAGTATCAACTCAAGCTTTTTACTCAAGTAAAAGTGTAAAAGTACT
>JAOTQY010000048.1:24513704-24524375 GCA_026413445.1 Dolichallabes microphthalmus
TTATTATAATTATTATTATTTTTATAAAAATAGCACAAAGGTCATATATGGCCTTGTGTCATTTTATATATATATTAAAAAAAAATGTAATAATAATGATACATTTCCTGCCTAGACTACCGCCTCTTCCTGGTTATTGGTCTCGTGAGCACTAAACAAACACAAATCCGTTGTTACACACTCAGTGAAATGAGAATACATTATGTATAGATTAGACACAGACGGCCTCTGGTGGTGGTTTATTGAAGTGCAGGATATTGCTCATGGATATTGCAGTAGTCAAATCATCTTGGTTGTGTATATCCGCAGGCTCTGGTAGGACAGAGAAATGATGAATACCAGGAAATCCAAAGGAAAACCAAGGTATGTGTTCAAAGAGTTGATATCATTAGATGACAAATAATTTAAACATCAGAGTCGGGAAAAAGACTTTCACCATTATCTGTCTTTCAACAGCCTCGCAATAAAAAAAGCAAAGTCAAAGAGGTGAGTTACCTCATTTTGTAATGCAATAGATATAGATATGAATGGCTTAAATGGTTTTGTTAACCGTTGCCTCCTCGTAGGCTAAAAGCGATGCAGCAGAAGCAGTTGAGATGAAGCCTGCTCCTCTTTTACCATCACGCGAATGAGGCCAAAGCACACAGGACTGTGATCACCACCTCAAGAATGTGTTTTTCTTGAGCATCTGTACAAATGTGCACATTTCCCTCAGTGAAAATGTACTGGAATCTACTGTTCATTATGTGCAATCTTTTTATTCGCTTGCATAATAAGTTTTAATTTATTAAGCTTTTAAAGAAAAATTATTAATTTCATTTACACCACAGTCCTATTGAATTCTCAAATCCGATTGGTTAGAAGGTTTTTTTATTATTCTAGAACAGTGAAGCTCAGGGAGTAGTGTGAGCCAAAACGCAAATCACAGGTTTATATCAATACTCTTGGTAGTAACAATGCATTCATATGACTGAATGGTGTTCAGCGGACCTACACATAACAGCTCCTAACAGCCTGATTAAAAAAAAAAAAAAAAAGCTATTTATGATTGATGTAGTGCAGGTTCACCAGAAACATTTAACATTTAGAGAAAGAATCTTGGCCTTCAGTGATTTATGAAAATTTCTGGCAGGAGAAAGTCGATAAGACAACTGTTCTTTTTACTGTTTCTTGTTAATTTTTTCTTTTTCTTTCTTATTGTCTTAATTTCAATAAAAATAAAGAGAAGTACTGTATACCTGGGCGGCACGGTGGTGTAGTGGGTAGCACTGTCGCCTTGCACCTCCAGGGTCCGGGTTCGATTCCCCGATTCCCGTCTCTGTGTGCATGGAGTTTGCATGTTCTCCCCGTGCTTGGTGGGTTTCCTCCGGGTACTCCGGTTTCCTCCCACAGTCCAAAGACATGTAGGTTAGTTTAATTCAAAATTGCCAGTAGTGTGTGAATGAGTGTGTGTATGTGTGTGTGCCCTGCGATGGATTGGCACCCTTGTGCCCTAAGTTTCCTGCGATAGGCTCCAGGGCCCCGCGACCCTGTATATAAGGATAAAGCGGTACAGAAAATGAATGAATGAATAATCAACAGTAGAATGATCTGACACCACACAGATGTTAAATTTTTTTCCTATAGCATTACCCAGTGCCATTTTCTGTTCTTTACATCCGTATCATTATTCTCAATATACAGTATTATGATCGCTGCATCACTATGTAGTTACATGGTGAAGGACTACATGGTAACCGGTGGAAAATGTGGAAATGTTGTTTAAATAAGTCAGTACAAACATGAAACTGATCGAATTTAAAAAGTACAAAGGTAAAATATAAATGAGTCAATTATTGCAGACAGCTTTCTGATACTGATATAGAAGTACTGATCATAACATTTGGAGACTAAATACAATATACACTGATCAGTCATATTATTAAAACTTTAAAACATTAAGCCCAATATTGTTTGGGTTTCCCTTGTGCTGCTGAGGCACAAGACCTCAACTAGACCTCAGGAGATGTGCTTTTCTGTCTAGCACTGGGACATTAGCAGCAGATCCTTTGGATGCTGTGAGCCTCCAAGGACCAAACATGTTTGTCCATGCATACATTCTGTGCATCCCTGACCAGAGTGAAGCCTGGTGAATTTCGAGGCCAAATCAACAACCTTGATGTCTTTGCCATCCAAGCCCCATATACAGCAGCCTGTGATGCACTGGGTGTTCTGGTGCCTTTCTGTCATAGTTAATGTCGACTCTTTACCAATTTGTGCTTCAATGGCTTTCTATGGGATTGGATCAGACGGTCTGGCCTTTGGTCCCCAATAGTATGATCCTATTACAAGTTTACTAGTATATAATTAATAGTTATTAATAGTTAACTCATCTGGCAGTGGTATTAATGTTGTGGCTGATCAGTATCATTATGCTTTGCCTGGTCATTGCGATTTTACGGTGAGTAGATTGAATCATTACTACAGTAATAATTGGGGGCAAAAAAAAATATTTTATATCTCTGATGCATTTCTAATGAATCAAATGTTTAAAAAAAATTGAGAAACATTTTCTTCTGCTGAGACATGAAAGGCATGGTACAGTATGCATTGCTTGTGTACATTAAGCAACCTAGCACCCAGTAGACTTCAGTGCAGTGGTCATGCCCTTCAATTTGCTTTCTCAGCTTATCCAAAACTGAGAAGAGAGATTTTACCTGGAAAAAGACGCAATTATGTTCCATTTGAACTCAGTAGGAAGTTTCTGTCCATGTATATTCAGCATTATGGTTTATAGATTTTTTTTAAACTGGAGGCTTACATGCATAGTTTTTCCATATAAAAAGCCTACATGATAAATTTTAAATAATTTGCTAATAAATGTTTATTCCATCATCTTTGCTGTTTGCTTCATTCAATAATCCATCTTGATTTTCCTGAACGCCAAAGGCCAGATCATCCTGATAAAATCAAAGAATGAGTTAATGAGGTAAACATACATACAGAGAGCTAATCATTCAGCAGATTAAATAATTACCTGCATTACTTTGTCAGAGTCAGTGTCCGTACAACAGTGATGCCTCAGAATTTTAAAAGCAGAGAGGTTAGTTAATATCGTACCCAAACCACGGCAAGACTCAAGACTTCTTGCAATATGAAAACACTTGGAAAATGGTTTAATGATGTTTACAACAAAAGAGATCTGTACAGTTACAGTAAAGATTATCTTTATATATATATAAAAAAAATACAGCAGACAAAATGTATCTAATTCTACCATGTATCCTGATTCACATACTTCTATTTCTACACAATCGGTCAGTTCTAAGCTACCATGATGTAGCCGTTGCAGAGTCCTGTCAAAAGCTTGAGTTCAGAGTGAGAAGCATTAAAGCCCTGCTCCATAGTGATACTCAGGATACAAGAAATGAGCCTCACTACTGCAACAGTGGCTTAGAATTCAAATATGACACACAGAAATACAATCTACTTTATGACACTGGTGAGGGGAAAAAAAAAAGATTTAGCTGTAGGAAATGAGAATGACCATTTACAGTCCTTGACTGAAGCACTATGTACATTTTCCTATTTTTTCCTCATTTGTTAAAAAGAAGAAAAACAACCAAAAAAAAAAAAAAAAAGGTAACTTGGGCAGTGAAACTGAATCACATACACAGACACACCCAAAACGTATAAAAATACTATTTGTTTAACCTACTAATAGTAAGACAATTCTTCAGTTAACTCCATGCTGTGACAGAAAAAGAGCAATACATCCAACAAAATCAAAAATTTAAAATGCCACTTTTGTTTTTGCTTTTTTCCCCCCCTTAAGTATTTCAGAAAAATACCAAAATATACATCTAAGCTTTGGAATTACTGAGGTTAAGACTAAATGTCAGAGCTGGGTTCTGTTCCTTAATACACACGCTGAAGGGCTTGGAGAGGAAGAGAGAGAAACAGGACAAAAGACAGTGTCATCTTTGGTATCTGCATGTGTCAAACATTTCATATTTGGATTTTTGCTTTGGGATAGAGCTTGTAGCGTCTGTCGACCTTGCACTCCATATAAAGCTGCTGAGTGAAGAGTCAAAGACCCATTTGGTTAAAGAGCGGTGTTGCGGAGACACAGCCCCGGCGGCAAACAGGACAACAATGCATAGTTGCACAGGGAAATCAAGATGGCGGAAAGAGCTGAGACAAATCATAAAAGATAACTTAAAACAGCACAGTGAAAAAAAGACGTCAGTACAGAAAAAAAAGTAACCTGTGTGTTTTTGGTTAGAGACACAAATAGAAACAGATTTGCTTGGTTACGACTATAAAGACATAGGCATTGAGTCCAGAGAGCAGACAGTTCATCCTGAGCAGGTTGCAATGTGCACAGGATGTCCTTCAGTGTGTACTAACTAACATCACCCAGTCAAAGAGGGGTTAATTTTTACAAGTCCCTTGGAGAAGCCTGCCCTCTGTCCTTTTCATCTTATGATCTCAGATCCATAAACGGAGGGTAGAAGAAGACACAGCTGAGTCCATACAATCACTTTGTAAGTCTTTGGTTACCACAGAGAGGATGAGGGCTGAGGACTGTGAGGGCCACGAAGAGGACACACACGCAAACATACACACACAATCACATACATTCACACAAAATAAGCCCTGCAATTATATTCATTCAAATGAAGGACATTAAGGAGACGATTGTCAAATCATAAAAACAAACTACAAGGGTTACTACAAAGACAAAAGGTGCAAAATAAATATGGCTATAATATGCGTTCACTACTTTTAAGGGTAAAGAGGAATAAAAAAAAAAAATTATAAAGTCAAACTGAGAGTCATACTCTACAAGTTTGTCATTAATGTGTGTATACATGTGTAGTGTGTCTCTGTAGCAGCTGCTGGATCCTCACCCTATATGTTAGACATCTGCAGGTTCTCTTTCAGGACAAGATTTTTTTTTATTAGGATTTTTTTTTGTTTGTTTTCTTTTTGTTTGTTTTTTCAAAATAGATTAAAGCAAGTTTTTACTCTGTCTTGAGTTAGAAATGAGGTATAACAACAGCTCCTTTATTCATTCCAGCAAACTCAGCCATTGGGCTTATGACTGCTTCCACCATTATCCTTTTCTAGCAATGGACTGAAGGCCTCCTGCAGCAACCTACAGGCCAGAAACGACACGACTATACGAGAGCTGTTCCAACAAACAAAATCTCTAATGCAACCGCTCATCAGAGCACTTATCTACAGTTAACACGCCACCAGATCTGCTGCAGAAACACAAAGTCTTATCAGTCATATCTGGCATATCTTGAACACCACTCCATCCAATCACAGGTTAAAAGCATAAAGCCAAGTGGTCACCGCTGCCTCAGTCCGTCAGAAACGCTTTCAGAAATTTAGGACAGGCTGTTAAGGTTTCCTGTTTGTGTCCAAACTGATCATTAGAAGTCTTACTTCCGATCAATTTAAATAAATTCAGAGAAATATCTTCCCTGAAGGATGACCTCCGAAAGCGAACGCACAGCTACCAAGAATTAAGTCAACCCCGTTCACCTTTACAACAGCTGGAATTGGGTTATTAGTAAAGCTTTTTGCAACAGGTTTCCAACCTGCATTAGTCACAACCAAAAAAAAAAAAAAAAAAGGTAGCAACATTTTTCAATACCAAAAACTGTCTAAACTGAAAAAACATCCAATACTCACAGCGTTATTTCAGCAATCAATGTTATACACACAAAAACATGCAGGAATGCATCCTTTCATTCATCCAAGCACAAACACACAAATATGCACTCAAAAACTGACATACTATAATTTGCTACAAAAATCAATCTTCTAAAATAATTGTAAGGCATAAATGATAAGGATAAGTTAATTTTGTTAAACTAAGAAAGCCAGTGATGTTGCTCCCTCATGCTATACAAAAATATATATAAAATAAAGTAAATAAGTTGAAATGATTGTTAAAAACAACACAGCAAACCAAGTCAATAAAATTTCAAAGAAAGTTAAGATCAGGTGCTATTTGGGTCCATTTCCCAGGTAACAGCAAAACCTAGGTGCACCACAGCAAGCCCCCTTATTCAACTAAATATATTAAATTGTGGAGAGTGTAAATGACAGCTAGGTCCACATCCAAAGAGTGTGGTGTTACATTTTTGGTCTTGAGGGTATTCACTTTCAGTTCAAATTGCCATCATAAAAAGTAATGTATTATTTGTTTTTGCCTTTCTTATTTTTTTTGGTAGGGTGTTTTTATGAATAAGCATGACGAAAGACTACATTCAATCTTTATGATAGTTGAATTATAAAATATGAGTACATTACATATGTATAATTATATATCTATATATATAGTATTTAGGGAAACAGATATTTCTCTAAATATTTCAGTCGTTCCTCAGATAAATATTTCAGTAACTTCTCACGCATCCTGGCACCACACCACTGCACTAAAACAACGGCAATACATAAAATTACAAGTCTCAGTAGAGACAAGGCCGTGTGGCAGCCTCAGGACAGAACCAGCAGAGTGAGCAGCAACAAGCCACAAAGACACAGGCTTTTTCACTTTGGCAAGTAGGATAATAAAATAATAAAATCGGAGGTACCCTATAAGTAGTAGTACTTCAAACAGCAGTAGTAGTTAGACTCATCATTGTGGGTTATTTTTTATTTTATCTGTTTGCTGAGGTTTCCTTTTTATGCAATATTAAAAATTTGTATAAGGACAGTACAATTCAAACATTAAAATTTCTCGTCTGTTGGTGTCATTTTGCTTAAAGCGAACCTTCCGTTTAAGTGCTGATGAGGTAATTGGAAAAAAATATGACAAGCAAGGCTGTTTTGGAAGGAGCCCAGCAGACAGGGTAACAGAAAACGCGAGGATGAAAATTCTAAATGCCAGTGAGCTTTAGAGGTTCACAAGACATGTTTTTATAGTTCATTTGTATGTGACTTGCTGTCTAGCTGACAGTGTACACCCTCTAATTAAACATCTCTGGTAAAGAATGTATGATTAAGGAGCTGAAACCAGAATCAAGGCTACTCCAGAAACAAACAGTCTACTTTAAAAATAATAGTAATAATAATAAGTTAAGAGTTAAAACAATAGATTAATCCTGACTGGATATTAACTCCATCCATGTAAAAAGTGGTTTTGCTATACCACCCTATGTACCGTTTAAAGCCTCATTGTGTTTATGTGTACCAGTGCTGTGCCAGGCTTAGAGGACAGTCAAATAATAATGGAGTGGTTCGGGATTTTTCCAGTCCACACAGTCTTATACACTACGGTAGCAAAAGCATAAATGCTAATGCTGCAAGTAGATCCCAGTGAACTTTATGGAATGGGGCGGGAATGAAGTAATTCAACATTACTTTAAAATGACTAAAAAAAAAAAAAAAGAAGAAGAAGACGTGACCACAGCTTGAGCTGTATTACACTTTAAAGCTAAACACAACTCTTTTAACCATGTTCATTAAGAGTTGTGGGAGTTTGGTAAATTACAGACGTAAGACATGAGGAAGCTTGTCAGTAGTGTAGAGTGGTGATTGTGTGGCCAGCATTTCGCTGATCCCCACAGGCACAGCAGCTAGCAAGAAAACAACTTTGGTTCAAGCTTTACATCATGGCTGAATTACATTGGTAAGGAAAAAAATAATAACTGCTAAAGCTCTTAAATATTGACCCAAACCTGCCTAGATAGTAGATATTTCAGTCTATTAATGAACAAAACACTCTGGCATCTTAGAAGCACACAGACCACAAAAACCTGTAAGACAAAAGCACCTTGTTTCCGTCTGCACACAGCACATCTTTGAAATTATTAGGGAGAGAGAGGGCAACTGCGTCAGCCCTGCCCCCTCTCACTCACAAAGCCTTCTCAATGACCTGGAGGGGGTCAGGTTACTTTGGGGTGTTTTTGCTGCAGTACATGGTCCTGACCACCTCCACCCTTCTCATCCACTCGGGTTATTTGGTTAGCTGCACAAACAAGACAGAGCAGAGCGGGGGAAGCCATCTCAACCAAAATAAAAAATAGTTTTGTCTTTGGAAATGATCTTCAAAATATTGCATTTTAATATTTCCTGTGGTTTACCAAGAGCTTCCACTCATAAATATTTAAACTTACCCTACGCTACAATGGTAATATACAGCAACATATTTTAACAAATATTTTTGGTATATCACAAAGAGAGGCCAGCCAAAGGCCTTAAAAAAAAAAGACGACATGACATTTTACCCCTAAACACCAGGCAGATCAAAGTTCTCAAATCCAGTTTTTTTTTTTTTGGTACAGGTACTGTGCACAAGTAGAAAAACAAACACCGTAAAACTCTCTTGGACAGAGAACAACATGGCCTTCCTCCCCTCGGCCAAGTTGCTTCTTGAAATGTTACAATTGCCACCAGACGTCTGGTGGCATCTTCCAATACGACCTTAAACCATGAAAACACAGACAGACAAAAAAGCTAATTCTTTCAACGCCACCATGACACTACACAGACAGCACACCCTGTGATGGGAAGACCTTAAGAGGCTGACAGACTTTGGGGCATACACAAGTCACAGTCTAGGCATCAAATGGTCATGCTACTAAGCAGTAGCACAACAGTTTCAGAAGATCTCAGTGCACCATCTCCACATTCTTTACAAGTGACTGAGGTCTACACTGCCCAGCTATTGCAGCCCAAGACCTGTCACGTTTGTAACGACTGCTTATGCAATCCTTTAAAGCTATTTATCCTAAGTAAATAAGCCCATCTCGGGGTCCACACTTCAGACCCAGACTAGAAAGCGTTTAAAAACCTTTGCTACCAAGTGTTGAGAGTTTCTTCTATGAAATCAGTGTTTCGAGACAGCGACCATAAAAACGATTCCTTAAAGCAATGAAACCGTATCACAGCCACTTACAACTCCTTTAAAGCCTTGTAACCACATATGAAAATTATATAAGACTAAAGCTGCATCAGATAAAAGAAACCATAAGCCAAAGGAAAAAAAAAAGATACGAAGGTTGCAAAGGGCTGCAAGGCAGAACCTTTCACAAAAACTGTTTAAATTATAAGGTGTCAAAAGTTCCTCAGTAATGACGATCACAGTAAAGGGTAATAACGCTGCAAAAAATGTGTAATTTGACAAGTAAAAAAAAAAAAAAAAAAAGGTGTGTTTTTGGTTAAGAGTGTTTAGGAACTATTAGCAAGATAAAATCCAAAACGCATAGTGAGATAAAAATCACTCAAATAAAAACATCTATGCATTAACAACAGAGCAAACGTGTTGCCCAAACAGTATGGCCATCTTAACGCTAGGCTCTCTTGTAATGCCAACATTCATGAAGTTTGTTGCTGAAAAACCAAAGCAGGCAACAAGGTCAGAAATAGAAAATCTGAAATAAAAGTTGATGTTATGGAAAAAAAAAATAGAACTTAATTTTAAGTAAGTTTCTTTTTGGTGGTAGCAGAGAGATTAAATAATGATTGATGCAAAGGAGGAGGAGTACGAGGAGGACCAGAGTGGGTGGGGCCGTCACTGGGCCTTGGAAGCGGTGCTGATGGTGGAGGCGGGCACTGTTGCTGTGGTGACAGCATTGTGGTCTGCAGAGACATGCAGATTGAGGGCCCCAGCAGCCCCTGCAGCTCCTCCGGCAGACACGAGGCTCACGGGATTGCTGGTCAGCAATGACAGGTTCTGCGGGTTCAAGAAGAGTGGTGCCGTCACGAGGTTTGGGGTACTGCCAACACCGGCGTTGGCAAAAAGCAAGTTCCCGCTGCCATCCAGGGAAGTGATGGGCAGAGTCCCACTTGAGGCCAGAGCTATGGAGGATGCAAAGTGACAGGAAATTCTAATTAGGTACATTTTATATGAAGAACATCACTAAATGTTTATTTTAGTAGAGAGAATTTAGGAGAATTGATTCAGTTATGAAATCAGATTTTTTTTCTGTGCCATTGACTCCAAAATGAATTTTTTAACTGATTTATTACATTTATAATAGAAACGCGATCAGCTATTGGAACTGGGTGTTTCTAGCCGATAATGGATGTAACGGATTCTGTGCACGAGCCTCTGAGTGGTGCAACAGAAACAATTGCGATGGTGTTACATTATCAAAGGTTCTGCTTGTTAAAAAGCTTTTAATCTGCTTTTTTCTATATACAAGAATTAGTCACAAACCCACTCACTTACACCAGTCTCAAAACACCACATGCACCAATTAGTCTCGAAATATGCATGCTAGAAGCCATGTGTGCACAAGGGAAGCTGTGCGCAGGCGTGTGCTCGCAATAGTTCCAACATGCGCTCAACAATTGTCCTGGACGGATTCGGGCAATTAAATGTTAGTTTCTTTATAATCCTACAGGTGGTGCACTCTTAACTATTATAACTATTCTGAACTATCCTAAGTATTCCAACACTGGCATCTTAAGTGGTAGGAGTGAATATTTTTTGCTATGATTGTCATTTGCCATAACCATTATTTCTAAGCAGAGGTAGGTACAGCTCAGTAAGAATTAAGTGCTTTGTTTAATTTAATTTTAAGTTAAATGTTAAACTCTTAAATACTGCCCTTGGTTTCTAAGCAAGAAACCTAACATAAGGAATGGGTGGCATTCATTCATTCATTCATTCATTTTCTGTACCGCTTTATCCTTATATACAGGGTCGCGGGGGCCTGGAGCCTA
>JAOTQY010000048.1:24529201-24540440 GCA_026413445.1 Dolichallabes microphthalmus
TTTGCCATCTCTACATCATTGCATTCAGTTTTTATTCACAATTTGTTTAGTGTCCCAACTTTTTTGGAATCCGGTTTATATTATAATATGTATTTAAAAAATTAATGAGTAATATAAAAATGCTAAAATTAGTTCAATCTTTGCTCTGGCAAGAATCTGCTCTATATCCTATACACTAAGAGTAAAAGGGGATGCCAGAATAGAAAAATACCTGCATCATTTAGCCACTTCTCCAACAGAGGCTTCAGTTTGCACATGTTTTTAAAGCTCAGGTTCAAGGCCTCAAAGCGAGAAATGGTGGTTTGGCTGAAGTCATTTCCATATAGCTTTCCCATAGCAAGGCCAACATCCCCCTTTGACATAAAGAAAAACTGCTTGAAAGAGAAACTGCAAAATATGGGTCTAATTTTCTAGCACAGTATAGACAAGCCAAAAAGCTTTTTATTGAATGTAAATTTGCATAACAGTTTACCTGAGTGAAGCCCAGTTTGATCCTCCTCTGTTTGAAGGTCTTGGCAAACTGCTCCAGTTCCTCCAGGTCACTGGGTTCCTCCAGACTGGGTGTTTCCATGCGCTTTGGTGTTGTCTGGTTGTGAGAGAGGGTCTGGATGGGAGTAGCTGCTATCGTGCGGGTCGGAGTTGCTGGCTAAAGAGTATGAACACAACATTAATAGGTGATTAAGAAGATAGACTTCAACTACTGTATATGGCAAGAAAAACAAAAAGTCACAACAAAGACAATGACAGCTAAAACTTCTCTCATATTCAAAAACTAGCAACCAGGTTAATATTTGTTGCACATGGGCTATAGATATGTTACAACCCTTTAGCAGTCCCTACCTGTGTGGCAAGAGTGATGCTTGGCTGACTCTGCAGGAGGTTGGCTTGACTTTGAGGTAGTTGAGTTAGAAGATTCTGGGCTTGCAAGAGGCCTGATAAAAATCAAAGTTACAAAATATATATTTATTATAAAGGCCAGCTGAAGCAGGTTGGTTTTACACATGGCTACGCTCAGATTAAAATGGCTGAGAGGACTTACTCTGCTGCCCCTGCGGCGTCTGTGAGATGATGAACTGCGCAGGCTGCAGCTGGGCGGCAATTGGATGACCTGGCTGTACAAGCACAAACTGCTGCAAGTTGAGGTTCTGCTGCTGCTGCAGCTGCTGCAACTGCTATGGCACACATGCACCATACAGAAAAGTATAGCAAGACAGAGAGACAAAATGAACAATCACTCAAAATATACACTAATCCTGGGCCTAGATCCTAATATAGCCTAGCCAGGGCTAAAAGGCCCATGCAGGACTAGACTCATCCTACTGCTTTAATTAGCTGAGAACAATGCATGATGGTAATATGTGCCTTTTTGTGACAACTAATGATAATGATGAATAAAAACAAACTACATAATATCAACCAATAATAATCTGACAATTAAATTATCTGGTTTGAGCAATATATTACATTACTAGGTCTCACGCTGCAGAAATGCCAAAACTACCAGATAAGGTCCAGGGAAGGACAACCAGTGTACTGGCAAAAGGGTCAATGGCTGTTGTTTTGGGAGCACAAACGAGATCAAAACAATATTAGGCAGATAGTTTTAAAATCATGGCTGATTGATGTATATAGTATATCACAGGTACCTTTTAAATTACTGCGGATAACATCATGAATGCATCCTTGTAGCAGACTAAAAAAATATCAAGCCCAACGTACGGGCCCTTCCCTCTGTGTAATCACCAGACAGGTTGTGTTTAATCTATAGTTTGGGCTACAAAGAAATCAGCCCCAGCCTTGCTTATTCATACTGTTATGGGTATGGTACCTGCAACTGTTAGTGCTGCTGTTGTGCTTGGTCCTACAAAATCCCAGAAATAGTGCATAAACTTGGTATTAATATTCTTTGGTCTTTTGCCAAACCAGTCTTCACAGACCACTCAAGGGTTTCCAACAGCCCTGTGCAGGGAGTGTTTAGAATTGCTTGGTTTGTTTATGTCGAGAGTTGGAAAAGTTCACCATATAGGGTTTTCCAATCAATGAACTATTATACCCAGAAATGTTATACCCAGATGTTATAACATCATTTAACATTATTTTATCATTCATTACTATGGCTTACCAACAATCACATATGGAGCTACTGAACCAACATCACATGCAGCATATCACTCAAGATTCAAAAACAAAGGCGCAATGAGTAATATTTCGAAGAAAATGATTAGAAGTGTGGTGTAGAGTGTTGTGTTTGTGTCGTCCTTACAGGTGTGATCTGAATTGGCTGAGAAAGGGGGATCTGTGTGATCGGTGTGGCAGCGGAGGCAGAGATACTCGCTCCCGTGGTGCTGCTCTGCTGGCTGGCCGAGTGCTGCTGCACGGCTGCAGCCAAAAGCTGAGCCTGAGCCTGCTGCAGCAAGAGCTGCTGTTGTGCTGGAGTCAGCGTCAACTAGAGAGAGAGACAAAGAGGAAGATTAGAGTCATTTCTCGTGTCTCTCAACTTTTACATTATATTTAAAGACATAGTCAGTGATTTTAAAGAAAGTTAGCTGAAGCTTGTGTTTTAAACAAAAAGCTAAAAGCCAGAGCAATGTGTATGGTGTCTGGAACATCAAGACAATTTCATTAACATTAAAGCTATCTGACTTTAAAAAAAATTTAATAAATCACTGACTGCACCTTTAATTTAACAAGGCACTACTTTGGCATGAAGGATGAAGCCTGAGAATAACATGCTTAATAACAACATGCACTCCCTCACACAAGCACAACACACACAAACGTTTTTCACTGCTGTCAACCCTGGCTATGAAGAAAAACTTGGTGGATCAACTGAAGTAATGCATGATTGGTGCATTGGTAAACACATGCACTGAGCAAATCATTCGAAACACTACAAATTAACACACATGATAATATCAGAAAGTTGCACACTAGATATGGCATGGTTCAGGGTAGGGGTGTTCACTGTATTATTATCCACTGTATTATTCAGACATAAATCTATTTTTGGATGTTAATTGGTGAATGTTCAGGTGTTCGTTCCAGCAGTCCAAGAAAATGCTGCATTCATATGTATTGCACAAAACAACCAACAATAACAGAGATGCTGATATAAAAAATATGGGGATATGGGGATGAGTACAACTATTTGTAAAGGCTAGCTCTAAGGGCAATGTGCCACTTACGCCCGGCAACATGAGCTGAGTCTGGGGCAGTATACCCTGCTGGCTGGAGGACAGAAGCTCAGCAGAATCCTCTGATTTACACTAAAGGTAGAACACACACTGTGGTCAGAGCTCAGAGCTTTTACTTGAACTTTGGTGAGGTTTAACACCCGCTCATTAAAGTAGATTAGAGTCCAGGAAAAGGGGCCACATAGATCAGAACTTTATTGAGAAACACTATGAGGTAAAGGACCTGTGCAAAATACTAGGCAAGAAAAGTTCCTTTTGTACAGAAAGCAGAAAAAAAATTATATGCAAAAGACCTCCCATCTAGTCTTAAAAAAAAAAAAAAAAAAGGAGATGAGGAAAAGCAAGGAGAAATGAGCAGAAAGATGAAGTAGAGAGTTCGCACAGTCCAAATTTTTCAAAACAGCTTGGCTTAATGATGATAAAAATACACTGCAGACCTCTGAGACTGGAAAACGAAAGGGAGGTGAGGTATGTTAATTAAAGAAACGGTTATGCAGCGCATGCAAATTCTGCACCGATTTGCATATTCACCGCCATCTGTTTCCGAGCAACTGCAGAGCAGCTAATTAGCATATAGGCACAATTAATTTCCCTTGTAAAGAGGAGATAAAATCTTTCTTTTTTTTCCTCCCAAGTCTGTGTAGCCCCAATCTTGCATTTTCAACAAATCAAATATCATCTATGGCAAACATGCATAACCAAATAATTGCTCAACATGCAGGGAACCGTAGATACACAAATATCGTATGATACACACGTATAATAATAATAGAGTCTTTCGGAAAGCTGTTTAGCCACTTAGACAGGATGCATCATGTCAGCAGAGAACAATGACCCTGGGGACATCTCTATACATCTCTACATTCCAATGGGTTCAAATACCTGTGGTCAGTTTGACCTAATGTCTTTAGTTAGTTTTAGTCAGATAGAATTGTAATGTTTAATGTGTGCACATGTTTTTAGAGAGCAAGAAAAAGAGAGAGAGAGAGACAGACATTACCTGTTGGAGCAAGGCTTGTGCTTGTGCACTGGTGATTGCATTTGTTGTTTGCACCGTCTGCCTCTGAAAGTCCAGTCCGTTTGTTTGGGCACCTGGAGAGAGAGTGAAAGAGAGAGAGGGGCAGCTGCTGAATAGATCAAAGCTATAAAATCCCCTTTCAACCTCACATGACTTGTGCTCTCTCTTTCAGGATCGAAAGGTATTCTGTGATTAATATGCAAAGGCATGCACTACTCTTCCTTTGTCAGATATGGTCATACCACTCCTATTACAACATTTAAATCTTTAACCCTGGCTTCACCGCATAAATATTTTAAAGACAGATTTGCATATAGTACCAACTTATAAGACCTATAAAGCGCAACATACATTTCCAACCACAGTAGTAGCGATAACAGGAATAACAATGATAACAGATTGTAATATTGCAAAAAAGAAAAAGAAACACTGGTGAAAAGTGATCTTTTTAACTAGTCTGGGCAAGTAACTCACCAGTGTTTCCATCCCCACTCTCCATTGCACATTTATTTGTTTCTGACGGATTACTCATTATAGAATCTGAAAGAAACAGAGAGAAGCTTAAACAAAATCTTCTTCTTTACCATCGGCACTGACGTCGAACTAAACATACCATGACGTTATCATAAGTAGGTTATATTAAAAAAATAAAAAATAAAAACATCTGTCAACACAGGAAACAAGCATCATCATACATAGACATCAGTACAAAGTGCTTTGCATTTTCTTAGATAAAAATCAGCACAGTTTGGTATGTAGAAGCCCATTAAATAGCACAGTACATAACACACACTTGAAGTGGTGCAATCACTAAACAAGCATGACCTCCCTATATTAAAAGTGCAGCTTGCCTGCATGCATGTCCGCACACACACACACACACACACACACACACACACACACACACTCGTGCGCACACGAAAATCCCACTCACCAGAAACAACTGCACCTGTTCTCTCAAGCATGGTCTCCGTAAACATCCAAGACTGTCTTTTGCACCACACAAAAGCAAAGTAAAACCCAGAACAGAACAGACTTCTCTTTTTAAAATACTTACAGACCTGTACAAACACCGAAAAATTTGCAACACACGAGTACAGACTACAGCTGTATAATGCACCGTAGAGTACAGCAAAGCCTACACAGAAGACTGCTCTTCCTTTCCCGATCTCTTTCTCTCACTTATTCCCCCTCGCTCCCTCTCTCACTTACTGCCATGATCGTCACGACAACCAGACTGTGAAAAACTTTTTTTTCCTCCAGAATATAGAACAGAAACAAAGAGTGCAGCTGGCAGTGCCCATAATGAACCGTAATCAGTATTCAGCTGATTAAAGTCGTATGCAAATTCTCCCCTGCCTCGTTAGCGCAGCAACACTTTGAAGTCCTGCGAGCAATTCATTCCACACAGCGCTCTGAAAGCTTTCTGCATAATTTACATTTTTCATAAATATTTATCGTCTCATTAGCATATTAATTGGATGGCTTTGGAGGGGTATAGAAGGGGAAAGAAATAACCTCTGCAGCTCTGCACAATAGCTCACTGGAACCTACACAGGACCAATTACCAGCACAGAGCTGCGTTTAAAATCAATACATAGCACCTGGACCTGCAAAATTAAAAGTGCTGAATTTGAATTTAAAAACATACTACATATAGCGTGATGTAATTTAAATTACTTTTTGAACTCCTCTGTTCTGAGAGGGGGAAACTGCTTTATGATCCTCCTTCATCATCACCACCGCCCCTTTATAGCTTCAACACACTTCACTGATCAAATCCAGCCAATTCTGCAGCTTTAATTCCATCATGGGACACACACTGTGATTAGCATATCCAGATTAACTTCGGCTCTCATTAGCAGTTCTTTTCAAGAAGTTAATTCACTTTTGCAAATTACTTCGCCAAAAGACTAAGTGTATGTTTATTCATATACCTTATTAAGCAAATTACTGAACCAAAAAAATGCAAATGCAGTGCTCAGTTCCTGTCTAAACGTCATATGCCTCCTAGCCTACCTAAAGATAATAATAATCTAAAATGTATGTAGCGGTTATCATGCTGTGTTTGATTTTAAGGTCTACATTGAGTAACACAATGAAGGTTAGCACTGCTTAAATTTATTGGCAATGCTCACTTCAACATAAGCAAAAGTAATTGTTCCAACGCGAGTCTGAAAAACATTGTTGAAAAGCAGAAAGTAGCACCCCTATATTTCCAGCTCATACAAGCTGTCAGGGAGTTGATATTATGCAAATATCTTAATTTGCAGAGTTTAAAATATGGAATTTTAAATATGGAACTCATTAGTGGTGTCTTATTGAAAGGCAGAGTGAACACCACAAAGAAGATAAACAGTGCTGAGAGTTTCAGTGCGAGTAACCATGGACACAGAATATTAATTGCATGCAAATTATCCATTTGAATTAAATTAGAGAGAGACTTTCAAGTAGAAAAAGTAGGGTGGGCACATTATAGCCATCAAGAACATTCAAGCTTAATATGCATAAAATAATTAATATTGCAGAGTTCTTGATCTTCACATTGCTCTGTACATCGGCCAGTGTGTTACTGAGCTATGTGACACTTGCTAACTGTTTTCTTTGCCTGATGTAAATATAAAGACATGTCTTGTCTGAAGTTACTGAAATGACATGATGTTCTCCTGGAGGTCAAAATTTGGAAGAAAAAAAAAATCTTAAGATTGGAGAATGTAGTCAGACATCTAAAGCTTTACATTAACAAGTTAAATAATCCCATTTACTCATATTATGAAGCCTTAGTAGTACTTTATAATATTTATGTACATTTAATTACAAGACTATATGAACATAAAGTAAACTGAGAGCTTGCCCCGAATCACAGTCTATTCAGTCATTTTTATACCTCATGGGAATTACTACATAATTACAACAACTTGAGGATTATCATTTTAGACCAGTTTGTTTCTGTTATTATTGGGCATTGGTGGGTCAGTGGTAAGTTTCTCACCTGACATGCAGAAGGCCAGGTTCAATTCCTACCCAATACTCAAACCTGAGTCACTAGATGCAGTGCAGGGACCAAGTCCGGATAAAACATGAGGAAGGTCATCCGCCGTAAAACCTATGCCAATTTGTTTGCGGATTGGATGGTCTGCTGTCCCCTTAAGGAGAGCACCCGAAAGACTAACATCATTCTTCTTATTATTAGTTTTAAGAGAGCATTCCATCCAGCACCCAAAGTTTGTCCATCTGGTGTTCTACTCTTCACGGTTCTACTTAAAATCATATAAAACGGGTATTCCTTCCCTGAAAATCTAAGAAATAGTAGGGAGTGTATTACACATGCTTACAATAATGGCATCATCTCCTAAATAGTTTAACTACTATTAGGGTCCGTTAGGTAATATTCATAGAACTGTGTTCCCATATTTGAATATGATTGCATATTCATCTGAATAGTCAACAAATTTTTTAACTGCAAAAAGGTACTTTTTTCATTGCACTACTTGGACTAACTTGTACCCTACGACCCCATTAGCCCACACTATGGTGGATTAATAAAAGCAATACAATTACCTGCTGTCCCTCTTTATACTTGTCACAGCCTGTTTGCGCTTTGAGATTTGTATAATAATTTATTTTAGGATAAAATTTTAGCTTTTTTTTATTTTAATAAAAATAAATAAACAAACAACAACCTTTTAGAATATTCAGTGCCACTTGTTTCGGAAATCCTCCACTGTGCATTGCTTTCACAAAGCTGCTGTCAGCCGTGCAAAGACCAATCTGCCGAGAAGCGTGTTGTAGCATGTTTAAGCCTAAACTCAGCAGCTCAGTAGGAAATAACAGAGCACAAAGCTGTAAAGTAGCGTCTTGCTGTCTCCCCTGGGCGCGTTTTTTTCTCCCCCCCCCTTTTTTTTTTTTTTACATTTTCGTGACACCTCCCCGAATTAGACTTTCTAATGAGGATGTGTGCTAATGAACCTGAGGTTTATGCATTCTGTAATGGTAAACAAACGCCTCCCATCGGCTGCCCTAAACAAGAGCGACTCTCAGAAAAAGAGAGAGAAAACTGGCACTGGATTATTATTATCGTTGTTAGTATCTTTTATTTCCATTTTTATACTCGAACAAAAGCACTGGGAGAGAGAGTCATCCAATACAACACTGTGGAACAGGAGAGTATATTGAAGTGTTGGAGACGGGCTGTAGCTGGGCCTGATTTAGGCTAAATCCATTCAGAAGCGCTAGCTGGCCTGCTACATATGCAGCAGGGAGAACAGCTGCGCGTAATCTACAGTGCAGCCGCGCGCGCTAACGCTCACAACCGAGCGGTTACAAATGTATCCAACAACAAAAGCTAGTACATGGTTACAAAGCGATTATTTCTCCAGAATTAGAAAAGACGTGCTGAATTACACCCCAAACACATCACTTATTATTATTTGTATTAAACTATTTCTTAGCCAGAAATGACTTATATAAAGAAATAGTGATTGAAAATCAGAAAGAACAAAGCCACGGGTGCGCTGAGAAGCATTTCACTCCGTGTGTGTAATTTTTCAATCAGACTGTGTTGTTGTTTATAAGGCTGGTGTGTGTAACCCTTTGTAACCAGTGATAGGATATGCTCTGAAGAAGAGCGCATTCTCCTCTAAACAGGCCCACATGAATAACGCACAAGAGGGCTGCACAAAGGCACCAGAATGGACAGTAAAAAAAAAAAAATAAAAAAATAAAATCACGCTGCGCTAGAGCCATTACTCACAGCCTCAAACAGCCAGGCGTCCTGTGCCTGACACTTTGACTAAACACACTCTACGTAGTCGCCGGCTGGTTGCGACTGAATGAATATGCAAAGCTTTCAGCATAGTACAAAAAATACACAAAGCAGATGTACTAGCATTAGCATGTGTTAGCACTACTTATAACAGTGAGATGGTACAGGACACGGAGGAGCGCCTCCGAATGATGTCGCCGATTACTAATAAAATACGCACTATGAATATGTAACGCACTAATCACACAAACAACGCATTTTGGCTTTAATGCAGCGTCTCAGCGTAAATGCCTCCCATTTTAGTCCTCCTCTCTCTTCTCTCTCCCTCTCTGCCTCTCTCTCTCGATATATCTCTCTCTCTCTCACACACACACACACATACACACTGAATTAATCCGCTGAAATGTTGCGCGAATTAAGCCGCTGCCGATCTCTCAAAGCGGCGACGGCCCTCATCGGCTTGTTTACGCTCTTCCTACGTGCTTATCTGGCTTGAGAGAAAGAGTGTTTGAATATGAATATGAATATGCTAAATGCAGTAATGATTACCTGGTCCTGAACTCTCATCTTGACTCGCTGCTCCTCCGTCCGCCATTTTGAATATTTAAGGTGAAATCCCAACCCTACACAAACACACTCCGGTATAGCGCCCCATTCAAGCACAGAGACTCGCCTCACGTTTGTCATTATGCAGGATTCAAACACCACCGGGAATTTCCTCAGCCACACGGTTAATATTTCATAGACTTCCAGCCATCTTTCTTTTTTTTCGAAAGGCATGAAGACTCACAATCAAATGGCTACTGTGAAAGTTAATACCAACTCACAGTCTGCTGTGGCACAGTGCTTATAGTCTGCTTTCTCAGCATTCACAGAAGTCAATTATTAGAATAAAAAATATCATATAAATATCAATAAATAATAATCAAGGATTTGATGAATGCATTTACCCTAGGGATAAAAAAAAAAGCTGAATAGACTAGACCAGGGGTTAACCACCTATAAAGTGGTTTCAGAAACCCTCGTCTACTCCATGGTCTACCTCCTACATTAATTACCTCTTGACTCAGGTTATGTCAAGTTTTTGTGCATGACTTCCTCTATGCTCACATAAGTTATCCTCTTGTGTGTGGCTACATAGATACTGTAGATAGATACTTTATTGATCCTGAAGGAAATTTCAAACAACCAGTAGCGAGGATAGTAACACAATGGGCATGTATTCAAAATTGCATTCATCAAATCTTGTAGAGCGTACAGGTTAAAGAAAAAGAAAAAAGTACACGTGTGAAATTACCCATGCTTCAACATACTGTAAATTATATAAAAAGAAGAAAAGGGCATATTTTGCATATATTCTTCTCATTCTTTTCATATAGTACAAATCAAGCCCAGGCACCATGAAGAGGTACTGAAGAGGATTTCCTGAGTCTGTCAGTAGAGCTGCTTTGTGATAGAAGTCTGCCACTGAATATGTGTGTGTGTGTGTGTGTTGTGTCCCATGATGGTACTGGCAACTCATTCTGTACTGTATGTATTTCTACCTCACACCCAGGGCTCCCAGGATAGCGTCCAGTTTCACCTCCACCCTGAGAATGAAGCTGTTAATGAAAGTAAGAAAGTGTTACATTTTGCTTTCTCATCAAAGCCATAAAACATATTGTTCACAGACATAATGATTTTTAAAAAATAAAATAAAAAAATCAAAATTTCATAAGAGGGCAGCACAGTGGCAGAGTGGTTAGCACTGTGGCCTTGCACCTCCAGGGTCTAGGGTTCAATTCCCACCTCGGATCTGTGTGATGCAGTTTGCATGTTCTCCCTGTGCTTGGCAGGTTTCATCCAGGTACTTTGGTTACACCCACAGCCCAAAGAAATGCAGATTATGTTACCTGGTGTTCCAAAATTGCTCATTGTGTGTGTGCCCGTCCAGGGTGTACCGTGCCTTAAAAACCTTTAGATAGGCTTCAGGTGCCCTCAACCCTACACAGGATAACTATTCCACACAATGATGGATGGAAGATTTGCATTAAACCTGTTGAAGTGAAATGGGCAAAAAAATTAAATAAGTCGTTGATAATACTGGCTTGTGCTTATCCACCAAAGTAACATCAACAGCTAAATAAAATCAGTCCAACCACTGACTACTGGTCATTGCTCCAACCACTGTATGCCTTCTTAAGTAATGTGACAAACACCATTTAAACATAAATTTAAATATTTAAATTTAAAATGGATATTTTAATTGTCTATTTAGAGTAT
>JAOTQY010000048.1:24784810-24797546 GCA_026413445.1 Dolichallabes microphthalmus
TACCCCTATCTCACCTACTAATACCCCTATCTCACCTACTAATACCCCTATCTCACCTACTAATACCCCTATCTCACGTACTAATACCCCCATCTCACCTACCCGGTGTAATGCGGTGGCCGTAAGTACACATTCTGATATGAAATGCTGGTGCAGTGACCAGTGTTGGTTATAACGCATTACAAAGTACTTGGATTACTGTTATACCCCTATCTCACCCGTGCGGTTTGTCTATGTGAGATGGAAACCTAATCATAGCGTCAAAACCTGGCGGTGAATCATGATTAGTGATCAGGAGAAGTAAAGACATCAGGATGTCTGCTGATTTGTGGTTTTCATATTTCATATGTTTTGGCGTAGCTACAGTACTGTATGCAGTTTGTCAAATTGGTTGTCGGGTATGAGCCGATAATATTCACCAAAACAGAGCAGCTGTGTTATTTGCAGATCTGCACTCTTTAAGTTTTCTTTAAGCACTCTAAAGAGACATAAATGAAGCTGTCTGTAATGTCTAAAGTAGCCGAAGACACTCTGAGAAACGATCAGGAGGATTAGTTTAAAATCAGTCTCTGGTTCTTAAATGTGAGATAAAAACCTTCCCCGAAGCCGGTGATCACGCTGCACTGAGACCCGACACCCGACGCGCTTGTTATACTGTAGTTATACGATACCTGCCTCAAACTCACCGTGCCTGAAGTCTGACCCCGAATAGCAGCCGAGATTTCCTTATAAACATGATTGAAAGAGTGTATGGAGATCATTTCCACAAGGATCTTTGATGTTTTAGCTGCACACCAGGAAACAGCAAATGATTAGCGCTAGCATGTGTAAGCTAATGCTATCCATATGGTGCCCTGGCCATAAAGAACATTAAAATAAAATGATGGGAACATTTTCAGCGATTCACCTGCATAAATTATTAAACACTTCAACTGGATTTAAAACAAAAAAGAATGTGTGTATAGGGTCAGGTAGGTCTGGACAGCTTTTTTCCCTAAATGAATGAAGTTATTCATTGAAGTTATCATTTAGTCCGGTTATCTTTGTGCAATATTAAAATTTGTTTGATGATCCGCATCGTTTAATTGCAAAAAAACAAACATTTGAAATAAAAAAACGGAATGGGGCAAATACTTTTTCAGTGCCAGAGTCAGTACCTCAAGAAAACAAGCATTTCTGTATCTTTTATTTAAATAAATGTGTTTACACTGTGGTGTCGAGTGAATAAACACCCACTGGGGGATCAGGAGCGTCTCATGTCTCTAGTCATCAGTGGTCAGTCACACACACGTCCATGGTGTCACACTGACTACAGTACAGACTGGACATAACCCATGTATACTGTACAAGACTAATGTCCGATGTTTGTAATTCACTTAAATGCCTTCAGGTACGGGTAAGGTTTTAATTCTTTTACCCTATAAAAAGTTCACCGGTGTCCAGCGAGTCGAGCAGTTCTGCGCATGCTAGCCAACTCAATCATTTAACGCTTACATCCAAAACTGATGTTTTAAAACATACTTTAATTTCAGCCTGAAATGAAACACTTATTAATAATGATACACTATTAGATACATTTAGTACG
The DNA here is from genome assembly GCA_026413445.1 of Dolichallabes microphthalmus. Taxonomy (NCBI): domain Eukaryota; kingdom Metazoa; phylum Chordata; class Actinopteri; order Siluriformes; family Clariidae; genus Dolichallabes; species Dolichallabes microphthalmus. The sequence goes on from JAOTQY010000048.1 coordinate 24,786,396, forward strand.
ACATCACTGACGATGTTTTGAAGTGTCCTTGCTAAGTTTTATTTTGTAATGCATCACATTATTATTATTATTATTATTACTATTATTATATTATATAACATATTCTTGTAAGTGCTGTTCGCATGGCCGCTCTTTATTACGCTAATATCACATGTGCTGTTTAAGTAACAACCAGACGTTCCAAGTTTTGTTAATGATCTTAACACCTGTTTTTGAGGCTGTTATTATTTTTCTTGCCTTTTGGGATTAGGGATTCTCGTCGGGCTGGCGTCTCGGCTTCAAGCCATAAAAACAGAAGTCAGTCATTAGTATTTACAGGACACTGCGGGACTGAATCCTGCAGGAGCTGCCGTCACATCCCCAGCGAAACAGATAAGAACTCCTGCATAGTCCATGAAGAGAGAGGGAACAACCAATTAAAACTGTTTAAACAAGCACATAATTGGAACAGTGACTGAGTCAGGGATTATTTCTTCCCCAGTCGATTTTGGATTAAGGATTATAATTTTGTACATCATTAATAACCAGACTTCATCATGGAACGGCTTAATTAACAGCTTAAACACTTAATTAAGTGTTTATTTTATAATATAGAATAAAAATGTAGCCATGAGTTTATTTCACTCTCTCTCTCTCTCCAACACACACACACACACACACACACACACACACACACAAACGCTTCATGACACTAATCAGTCTTTAAAAGACAAATAAATTATAAAAGGACTGAGTATTACTATAAACATAATCGTAAAAATGTGTTTAAAGACGTACATTGAAGAAACTCAATACAGGACATTTTGCTATAAAACGTAGTGTACAAACTGAACAAAACTTAATATTTACCACAAAAGAAATAAACATAAATTATTAAACTTCAAATAGAACATTTGAAGTGAGTTTAAAGCCTGGGACTTTAGCAGAATAAAACAAACCCATCAGTATTTCACGAACGATCTAGTGGGAAACACTGCATATTATTTAAACCAGCACAATAGAATTTTAAAACCAGACAAGGTTATTTTATATTTTTTATATTCTAATGTACTTTTCACCTATAAAATTATACCTCATTCAAATTCCCCTTATGATTAATAATAAAGAAAAGAATAATGATTTGATAATTGTGGTTTCTACCGCTGCATCAAACGGCCTTGCTGCACAGACCCCCGGGCGTCGCTGGAGCTCACCATGAGAAGCAGAGGTCTAAACATAACGGCTGAGGATTTCACCCAGCGTCACAGGAACACCGCACGTCTCTTCCCTTGTATCTGCTCCTACTTTTAGCTTGTGATGATAATCATCTCCATTTCTCTTAATTAGCTTTAATACTGTATTTACAAGAGAATATTTACCACCAGAAAAAAATAAACAGCTATCTGAACACATATCAGGTATCTACACAAGAGTCACTCATTCTCATCAGTATTCTCTGCACTGCAGTTCTTTAAGGCGTGTAGGTACTTATATAATGTTTTTGTATCAAAACACATAAACGTAGGTTGCTTTGCTGTCGCTGCCGACCACGTTTTTGGCGGTGCACTTGTAGAAACCGCTGTCCCTGCTCGACGGGTTCTGGATCACCAGAGCGCCTTGCGGATGGATGTACCTATTGCCGTAAAGTCGCGGATGGGGGCCTGACTTAAGCTGGGTTTTATCTGGAAACTCCCAAAGTACCTCCGGCTTTGGGATACCAATTGAGAAACAGTCAAGCTTGATTGCAAGTCCTGGTCTGCCGTAAGTGACTGCTGAAGGTCCAGTGGTGATGCGAGGTGGATAAGCAATCACAATCACTGCGACTGACATGGACGAGGTGCCGTGTTTGTTGACGGAATTACACAGGTAAGTTCCTCGATCGTATACTGAGGCCTGTTGGACCGTTAGGGTACCGTTGTCAAAAATGACGTATCGTCCTGTTCTCTGTGGCCTGGTCAGGATTTCTCCTCTTGGTAGAGTCCAGGTAAGCTTGGGTGTTGGGTTGCCGCTTGACAGACAGTCTAGTCGGAGGTTTTCACCATTGATAATGCTGAACAGTGAGCTGTACTTGCTGCTGATGGCAGGCTTCTGGTTGGTCCCTAGAGTCACTGTCCGTTCCACAGAACCTGCACTGTTACGGCCCACGCATTTGTACATCCCTGCCTCGGAAACCGAAGGGTCTCTAATGATCAAAGTTCCATCAGGCAGATGGTTGAAGCGGAAAATGCTAGTTCCACTCAGCAGGGTTGTTCCATTGGGAAGCGACCAGGTGATCTCAGGACGAGGTTTTCCCTCCATGGAGCAGTTAAGGATCACAGAGACACCGCTGGTGAACTGGACAGCCTCTGTGGCTAAGCTTTTCAGAATTGGTTTCTCAACACGCTCTGTAACGTGGAGCTGTACCTGCAGTCTGGCCTCGCCTGCCTCATTGCGAGCTATGCAGAGCAGCTGTGCAGAGTCACTCTGACGTACGTTGCGGATATCAAGAGTACCGTTGCGATGAACCATAATCCTGCTGCCATAGTAAGGAGCTGGAAGCACAACGTTCTTAGGCATTATCCACATGACTCGGGGATAGGGTGTGCCTTCACCTTTGCAGTCCAGGAGAACCCGCTGGTCCTTCTCAGCGTTCTCCTCAGTCATGGTCATTGGACTCTTTATTCCATTAATAATGGGCGCTGAAGTCAGAACCTCTACACTAACCACCTTGTGGTCTGTACCTGCTGTATTTTTGGCCAAGCAAGTGTAGTTTCCACTGTCCAATCGTTGTAGCTTATGGATTTGCAGTGTCCCGTCAGTGTTAAGCTGGTATTTGTCTGATCCTGGCAGGGCTATGATGTGGTTGCTTGGAGAAAGCCATGTTATAGTTGGTGAAGGCTGTGCTTTTGCCTTGCATGTAAGCGATGCTGTTTCTCCATGTGAGACTCCGATCACCTCAAAAGTCTTGTCGTGAATAGTTGGTGCGGCTGCCACTACTCTGATATGAATCTTCATTTCATCCTTTCCAATCTGATTCTCGGCATAGCACGTGTAGTCTCCCTCCTCCTTCATCCCCACATCATTGAAATACAGAGTACCGTTGCCAAACACAACGTACCTCCTCATGCGCACTCTGTTGTCATCTGCCTGCATGAAGCTATTAATCATGGTGCCATCTGGAAGACTCCATTTGATCTCGGGGTTCGGGAGGCCCGATGCAACGCAGTCCACTTTCAGATCTCCTCCATAAAGGACCTTGTGGTTATTAAACTGTTTCTGCTCAATTGTGGCTGCTTTCATCATGACAGTCACTTTCAGGAGAGCAGAATCATCTCCCATTTTATTTCTGGCTAAACAGAGGTAGTCTCCATGGTCTTTGTCTGTTACTGATCTAATGGTGAGAGTGCCATTGCTGAAGACCTTCATTCTTTGATCAAAGCTATGGTAGAAAGAGGAAAATGTCAGTTGTATTTAATGAAAACAAAATAATAATTACCAAATAATGGCATGGACAAACGTGTGAATACAGTGGCACTTTCAAGGTAATAAAAGAAAAGTACTGTAATGCTGTAGTTTTTACCTTTCCATGGAGTTTAGGAAACACTTGCAGCATCAGTAATACTACTGTAAAGCACTTTGATCAGCACTAACCAAAAAAAAAATAAAATAATACAATTTATGTGTAATAATTAGTTTACTTTGCTAAAAATGGCGGTGTTGGAGGTTTGAGGTAATGTTTTCTATGCTGGCCAAATTTACCCCAACCAATATGGTAGAAAAATTTTCACTTAATTTATTACAATTTCATGACATAATTTGAACATAATCCAAAACCAGCAAATTAAACTAATTGATATTACTAATCTGTTGAATATTTACCCTGATTGTTATAAATGGAGAATCTGTTTTAATTTAATTTAATTCATTTAATTTATTTTCTTTTATTGAATGATTTGTATTTAAATTTAAATATTATTGAAATTGATTCTTAATCAAGTAAACATGCAGTTTACAAATAAAGTTTGCTCTGTAATTTTAATTTTGAAATTTAATTTGAATTTTGTTCCTGTTAAAGCTCATTTGTTGGTTAATTTTTTCCTTCCCTCTATGTCAACACTGGTTTTCTTATCTATTAAAAAATAATTTTAAAGGCAATCAGGAAACTTTTAATTGATTTAATTGAAATTCAACTGTTAACACTCAAGCTGCAAATTAACATTTAAATTCTTGCTATTAAAAATGTGAATAAATAAATGTATGGAAATCAGCTTTAATGATCTTACTGTATATAATTGGTTTGACTATATTCGAGGTGTGTTCACTTGCTAAGTGCTAACTTGCTAACACTTTTTGTAGTGCAACCGAATGAGCGTTGATGCCATTCTGTTCCGCCAGATTTACCAACAGTTCATGAAGAGTTTGATATTTTGCCAGGACTTCACTTGTACCATTTAAAATGTTGCCAAACACACTGGGATGAGTTACTGTAGCTCAAAATTAGTAAGTTTAACCATTTTTTACTCCAAGCTGACACATGCTATTTGCTAACTTTCAGTATTTGCTGAAGGTTCTGGATCAATGGTTATTGTCTCAATATGTAGTGCACATCATATCATATCTATCAAAACTATGCTGATGTTAATTTGCTCATGACCTAAATCACTCGATTCCTGTGTCCGAGCCAAATATGAAGACGATATGCTCAGCTGCTGACAGAACGAAAACAGACTTCACAGCACTGATATTTATTTAAATTCAATACAGTTTTGGGTTTAAAAATCAACCCTAGAACAACCCCAATCTAGCACAGACAAACCTATTTCGGATTTATGTTTTAATCAGAAAATTGCAAGCTCACTAAACAACACGCTCTCTCACCCTGCAGAACATCGACTTGTGTCGCAGGGACAATCAAAAAGGCGAAGGAAGCTTACGGTTTATCTTCCAGACTCGGAGTGACGTTATCTTTGCCTTGTCCATTCTGTGATCGAAGGAATTGGAGAAACATAACCGAAAGCTAAGTAACAAAAGCCTACAGTTTTTTTTGTGTCTGAGGAAAAATCTGACGTCTTTAGAAATGTCTCTGAGAAATTTAACATGTACAGTTTTTTAGAGAGCAATATTAATACGTTTGTTTGTCTGATTGATGGATGTTAAATCTACCATCTGTTTGCTTCAGCATAACTTGGATGAACTCGTGCACTCTGGGTAAATCTGGCCATAACTCCAGGAATTATGAGCCTGGACTAGACTACTTAGTCAGCTGTCTAGAGCAAAGATGGAGGCGTTTGCTTTGTAATCGGCAACAGATGTTGCAATGAGTTCCAAAATCTGCTCATCACATCTGGAACTTGTAACGGCGGCTCTTTTAACTGCAAGCGAATTCTTCTTCTTCTTCTTGTGCTACTACTCCTGTGCACATTCACCTTCTTACTATAAAAACCTCCTGTAGTAAATGATGACACTACTCTAGGGTACGCATTGCCAAAAGTATATCAACAGAAGGTCTATGTGTGCTAAGAAATGAAAAAAAGAATCTTTAAATGTCTTTACATTTAAGAGGATAGATATCTGGTTGCAATTATTAAACATAGTCCATGCTCAGTATGTTGTTTTTTGATCAACACAAAGTATAATCAGTGTGAAAATGAGTCACCTACCCTATTAGGCACACTACCCTATAACTCTAGAACTAAAGTTGTGAGTGAGGAACTGAAGAAATGTCGCACAACGTGCATTACAGGAGGATCGATGCCAACTATAATGCATTTTTCACATTTCAAGAAAGTTCAGAGTGATTTTGTCACTGTAAATACAGCTCAGTGTTGCTAGCATCACTTTACAGTTACATGCTTATCTCATGTCAAACTGACGTACCTGAAATGTGCATCAATGAGTTTTTTGGATGGAGTTTTCCAGATGATTTTTGGTTCAGGGCTTCCCGAAGCTCTGCAGTCTAACCTCAGGTGGCCACCATAACTGACGTCGGTTCTTTGCGGTGAGGTGAAGGTAATTTTGGCCGTAGAGGAAGCCCTCATCACCAGGACACTCACACTTCTCTTGGCTACACCCACGACATTCACAGCAACACACTCGTAGGTCCCAGAATCTTTTTCTGTCGGGTTGCGGATGTATAGCGTCCCATTGGGAAAGACAAACAGATTTCCGTTGATGAACTGGGAAGGTCGTATTTGGACGCCAGTGAAGGTGATCCAGCGGATCGTTGGAGACGGGGCCCCTTTAGCGCTGCAGTGGATGTACGCGGTCTGACCCTCGGAAATGGTATGGTTTTCTCGTCGCTGTTGCTGGATTATGGGTGGAAGCGCTGTAACGTGGAGGCGAACTGATATGGTTGCCGCTCCTGCCACGTTACTGGCAATGCACTTATAGATCCCACTGTCTGGATAGCTAGTGTGCTTCAAATGAAGTGTCCCGTTGCTAAAAAGCATTACCCTCTGCTCCCTAGTGCTGACTGTTCGCACCACTGTCTTGTTCGGGAGTACCCAGCTTATCTGAGGGCGCGGTAGACCATGTCCTTGACAGTCAAGGTTGACTTGGTCTCCCAAGTACACAGTCATGTCTTGCTGCCAGGGATGCAGGATTTTTGGCATTTGGACCAGAACCATCAAGGTGACCACAATCCTATCAATACCATGATGAGTCCGGGCGGTGCAGGCATACTGTCCTCGATCCTGGAGCTGAACGTTGCGGATTACCAAGGTTCCACTGGGCTGGACCTCAAATCGCTGGATTCTTGTATTTACCGATATAACTGCTCCTAAAAAAAACAGAAAGAAAAAGAAAGAAAAACATACGTCAATCAATATGGAAGCAGTCTGTTGAAGTAATCATAGTTTCTTTGTAACACTGCATGTCTAACAGTAAATAACTGTCCTAAACGAGTCTTTTTGGGTTTCTCTCTGTGTCACCACGAAGAAACAGAAGGTGCACACATGTTCTTTTGGACCTGGCCCGGGCCAGAAGGGAATATTGATGGCTTCGGCATTTTACACAGAAGGCAAGACTCCATGGCTCGTGTCCATCTGCGACTCCGCATTAAAAAGATCAGATTTACATGTGGAAGACAGCTAAACAAACCCAGCTGAGCAGTTTAAATATTAATTACTGTATTTGATTAAATGTACACTTTCAGATGAAGAAATGATGTTTAATATTTATTTATTTGTACCTGTGGAGATTTTGGTCCAGGTAATAAAAGGCTTAGGATCCCCCAAGGAATTGCACGGAAACTGCACATCTGTTTCAGCGTTCACGGTGACTGTGGTAAGATTAGCAGTAGTGATTCTGGGCCTCACTCTCAGTACAGGAACATGTGGTGGCTCAGGAAGAGGGACGTTCTCGCCAAGGTGCCGGTTTGTGGATAGAACACCTGTCTCCATGCTTCTGAGCGGCTTTGTGGTTGGTCTTGGGGTTGTTGTAGTAGTTGCTTGAGAAGGGGGTGTAAAAGATTTCGGTGATGCACTTGATCTGATCGAACCGACTGTTCGGAGGTGCGCAGATGAATGTGTACCAGATGGGGTTTGATGAGTGATAACTGGAAGTCTTTGGTTGGGGTATTTATAATTAAGCGTTCTTCTTTGATCCTGATTAGGAATGTGGTTAGTTAGAGGGTTTCTTGAATAAAATGGAATTCTGGGTTTTAAAGAAGTTGTTTGTGCAAAAGTAGTAGTTATGATTGGAGTATTAAATCTAGACTCTGTGGTTGTTACTGGGGGTGTCACGGTTGTTGTTGTTGGTGATGATATTGTTGTGAGAGGTTTTTTTAAGATATGAATCTTGGCTTTAGTGGTTGGCAGTGTCGTTGGAGAGGCCGTGGTTGAAATGATACCAGAAGTTTTGCTTATGTTACCCAACAGCTCCTCTTCGTCTCCCACCGCTGGGCCTGGAGTCGTGATGGGATAAACAGAATCGTATTCATCCGGAACAGTATGAAGTGTTGTGGTTAGAAACTCAGCTTGACTTTGGTTTGTTGAAAAATCAGACAATGATTCCTGTAGTAAACCTTCTGCCTTAGAAGTGTCTTCATATTGAAGGCTATCTGTAGGTGGAAGTGGTTTGACTGGAGCAGTTACAAAACTGACAGATTTACGCGTAGCGTTGAGTATTTGCAATCTACTGAGACTTTCCACTGTGTGCGATTCAGATACGCGAGAGCTGACGTCTGTTGCGTTACTCTCATTGACAGACTTCTGAGACGTTGTTAGCGCTGGAAGTCGTGTTGTAATTCCTCCTTGAGTGGCAAGGGTTTGATAACCTGGCTCTGGCTGAGATGTAGAGGCAGTAGAGGAATTCATTTCCATCTCTGTAGTGAGTATCTGCACATTCTCCGAGGTCTCTTCGGGGGAATGTTCATTAGCTCTCCTCTGGGATGTGGTCACTGTCACTGCTGGTGGTGCAGTGTGTATAGAATGGTGTGAACCATATTGTGGGAGAGTTGCTTCAGTCGTCCGGATGGTGGAAAACTCCGTCGTCTCCAAGTCATGGGCATGGTGATTGATTTTGTCAGCTAATGGCGAGAGATCCGTTTGATCGTTGCCATTACGACTGTTGTCTGTTAAGGATTTCAGGTACTGGGAAGAAGTGATAGATGTAGCAGTGGAAGAAACCGATATGCCGGCTGTTAGTGTGGCAGTCACAGCTGTAGTGATCGATGGGATGTGTATTTCAGTAGTCGTAGGTGCTGTAAATAACTGTGGTCTGTTTGTGATTAAAGGCAAGGATGGTCTTAGTCTTAACCGGTTCATTCGTCCTCTGCTTCCAAATCGCCTCCTTGAGTTCCAAGGGTTCCTGGAATGTGAACCGGATGAGGGTCTTTGTTTTATAACGTTAGCTGAAACGACTTTGCTTGTCGGCGATGACGTGCTCAGCATCCTTTGTGCATTGTTTCTTTCACTCCTTGTGTAGGATTCCTTAACATCAGCAGACTTCGTGGAGATGCCAAGCTCATTCGTTAACACGGAATTGGGAGCAGCTGGGTTATTTTCCAATTGGTTTCTTTGTCTTTCTTCTCTGTGTGACATGCTGGTAGTTAAGGCATTTACATGGTTTCCTTCCAGGATATTTACCTCAGTGGTAAAATAATAAGGTGCAGCTGTGGTTTTCGCATCTCTCAGTGTCACATTTTCTGACTTACTGCTTGATCCAGGAGGTGTTATTTGGTGCAATTGGTTTTCAGTGTGTGAAGGAGCTGTGACTGGTTGGCCTTGGGTCTGAAATGTAATAATGGTGTTTAGCCCTTCTTTCAGTGAGCTTGAATCATCTGGAGAAGATCCCTCTATGGTACTGTGAGATTCTTCATCTTCAGTCTGAACCGTTTGTCCTGCAGTGCCTGGGTGAGAGCTAGGTGTTGTGGCATTGAAAACAGTTTGAAAACGAATTTTGGCTAAAAAGTCAGCCCATCTCTGTGGGTCTATTTGGTTCTTGGATTTGTTGATTTTCCTCCTGTTTACAAGAGCACCTTCCCTTCGCTGACCTATCAAACCATTATTGATCGGCTTCCTGTGGCCTGGAAAATTCCTTACTGGATAGCCTTGTGACCTCGACTGTGATCCCCTTCTTTGGTTTGTAAAACCTCTATTTGATGGAATCCTCCTCTGTCCTGTGTCGTCACCAGATGACTCCTCCATATCCTCAAAAATTGCTCTTACCTTTGTAGACACCCCTGAGGCAGACAGGGGCCCCATGGGATACCGTCTGAGAGGTTGTGTTCTTTGCCGCCTCATAACGGTGAGCTTTGCAGAAAGAGTGTCCTCTCCATGTTGATTCAGAGCCACACATTTGTAATGTCCATTATCGTCAGGTCTGCAGTGAGGAATAAATAGTGTTCCATTGGAGAAGACGAAACCTCGAGATGAGTTTGCTTTGGCGTTCATCACACTACCATCTGGAAATATCCAGTTCACATCGGCATCTGGTGAAGCGACGGAATTGCAAGGCAAATAAACTGGTTCCCCGACCAATTTCTCGAAAGCAATCTTGACCTCCTGGTCTGTGGGGGCTCTGGAGGGTTCTAAAACCAATAAACGAAAAGGAAGAAGATCTACATCTCCCAGAACTTCAGCGATACAGTAATACACACCCGAGTCCGAATGATCCACGGCTTTGATGAGCAGTTTTCCCAAACTGGACACAGACAGCCTGTTGTTTGGACTGCTGGAAGATGCCTTAACCTTAGAGCCATCAGGCAGCATCCACTGAATACTCGGACCTCCAGAGCTCACCACACTGCAGTCCATTTCAACTATACTGCCCACGACTGAGCTAAACGTTGTCTGGGTTGCGTTGTTTTGTTTGATCATAACCCAGGATCTCTTTTGCCATCTTGCCTGGTCACTGTCTGTGGTGGAAGACATCTGAGTTGTAAAAATGAGCTTCACAGTCTTGGATGTGGAATAGGGCCTGTTGAGCTGAATATTCACATACGATTGCATGAGCCAAGACGGATGAGACAGAACATGAGCTCGGACTCCGGTGTAATAGTATGCGTCCCTTTCGATGTCCTGTTTGTATCTGTAGCTCAGCTCAGGCTCTTTGCTTAACATAATCTCCCTGTGAAGGTGCAGAGGAACCTCGCTGTAATACGCAAGCAGTCGCCATAAACTCGTGTACTTCTCCCTGTCCATTGGGCATTCGAGGTCGAAAGACAGGGTCATGTTAGCGCTGATCTGTAAAGATTCTGTGTGGTTCCATGTGATTCCTGCCGACTCCCTCTGCTTTACCACTTGGCATGTCAAGTCCACCGTGTTTCCGTGTTCATCCGACAGGTTCAGCGTGATGCTTCCAAAAGGTGGTTTGAAATAATCCAGAGAAAGGAGCTCACTGAGGTGTTCCTCATGTAACACGTCCTTCACTGGAGTGCTGCTAATGACTGGCCCCATGCATTGGAAATGCTTAAACTCAGACATTTGTTTTCCCTTCAGATGATGTGGTGAGGCACACGCTGGACACAGCTGATTCTTGGTATGCGCTTTGTCCTTCCTGCATTTCATCACATCTGGAACAAAAGGAAAAAAACACGCAGACGTTACTGGATGCTTTTAATCACCTGAAAACTGGATACATATAGAGTACAGTACAGTATTCTCCATGTACAGTATGGAACCTCGGATTACGAGTAACGCGGTTTACGAGTGTTCCGCAAGACGAGCAAAGATTTTGAATACATTTTGACTT
>JAOTQY010000048.1:24805350-24815451 GCA_026413445.1 Dolichallabes microphthalmus
CCTCCTCCTCCTCCTCCTTCTTCTTCTTCTTCTCACCATGATGTCATGATCCGTAATCCGAAGAGCCTTCGCTGATCTTTTACACAGAGATCTACAGTAAGGTCCAAAGTTCCACCCTGGATTTGCATCTGGATTTATTCTCACAACAGAACCGCTCTGTGAATTTTTAAGATATTCATCACCAGCTGAGGCGTTCTGCCACGAGAACCAGACAGTCCACCCTTTCACCCGTACTCGTGTGTCACATGCGTCGAACGTGTGCTTTCCTCATCTCTAACATCTCTAACGTTACTTCCACAGGCTAGGTCTTAATAATAATAATAATAATAATAATTTACTTTTTTTAATTGCTACTGTTAGCCTATAGTTAGTCTATTACATAAATATAGGATTTTAACAATAATTTTTATCATTTCTTCATTTTTTTAAATACATATTTTTACCCCAATGTTAAAAAAGGGGTGAATGATAACTGCAGTAGGCAGATGATCAGACTGAGAGAGAAAGATCCAACATCTGGAAGATTTATGAGGACTAACACAGAGGCATTTTAGCCTCAGGAACGAGACCGGAGCGTTCTAGCATTTCAAGACATACCACTATTATTATTATTATTATTATTACTACTGGTTGCTCATCGGGTACGCCAGCACCGCGTCCCGTCCGTGCCATTTTGTTACGAGTGAGAACTTTCTTTTATATTAGCTCGCTCTAAGACTTTCTCAACATTTTCGCCAAAAAGAAAGAAAGAAAGCACAATGTGCTTAAGCTGAGACACACAATTATAATTTCTTGTGTCATTTCCAAGACATGTCTGAGCTGAAGCAGTTCTGTTGAAGAGGAACGTGATGCAGGTCTGGTCCAGAGCTACTGAAAGCACCTGCTTGACGTCATTGCTGCCAGGAGGTTCGAGCAGATACAGTACTATCTCTATACTGTTTTCTACTAAGAGAAATTATAAGTATTTTTTTTTGCGTAACCACTTAAGCACATCGTGTTTGTCTGTTGTTGTGACTTAGGAGGAAAGAGATTACATTTTTTTGTGTCTTTATTAAACACATCCATTAAACATTCACAGTACTGGAGGAAAAAGTAAGTGAACCCTTGCTGTAGATAAACTACTTCACAACATCTGGAGTCCAGTTTGGAGGCGTGGTGGTTTAGAGCTTCACTGATTGATAAAAGACACTCAAACATTTTTGTTTAAGTTTGCTGTTCATAAGTAGCAGCTGATGATCTGAACCATTTCACACATGAAAGAGATCCCTAAAGACGCACGATCAAAAGTTGTTGATCTGTATAAGGCCTGGACATTTAGGACAGGACAGCTTACAAACTGTCTATAAAAGGAGGAGAATTGCAGCCACTCTTCCTAGAAGTGGACTCTAAAGGCACCATGGAGACTCCAGAATGTGGTAAAGAAGAATCCATGAGTAACAGCTAAAGGATTGAAGAAACTGGCAAAGATCTCTGTTCACGAGTCTACCGTACTTAAGTCATTAAACAGGCAGCGTGTCCAGAACCAGAACACCATGGACCATCCAAAAGCATTACTGCCTGACGGAGGTTTGCCAGCGAGCACTTTGGCAATTCACAACGCTTCTGAGAAAATGTGGACTGATGAAAGAAAAGTTGAATTGTTCATCAGGAATACTCAGCACAGCTTACCAACATGGAAACATCAACCCAACAGTGAGGTCTGGTGGAGCGAGGATCATGATTTGGGCTTGTGTCACGTCCTCAGGGCCTCGAGCACATGCCATCATCTGAATTCCCAAGGTTACCAAAAACATCCTACAGGATGATGTCAGGGTGGCTCTCTGGAAGCTGAAGCTTAGTAGAAGTCAGATGATGCAGGTCTGATCCAAAGCTACTGAAAGCACTTACTTGACGTCATTGCTGCCAATGGACATTTGACCAGATATCAACTTTAAGGGTTGACTGTAAATGTTTAAAGGTCAAGACATTAGAAATGAAACGTGTTTGTGTGTTATCAGCTTAAACACATTGTGTTTGTCTGTTGATGAAAAGCAGATCAGATGTTATGGCAAATTAAAATAACTGAACGCCAACTCATTACAAGGGGTTCACTTCCTTTTTTCTTTCCTCTGTATGTTCACAATTTCGTATTAACACTGTATTATACAGGTATGTACAGTACAGTATATATCGCCCTAAAATGAAAACCCAAATATATTGAGAACTGCAGGCAATCTGTAGATTTTAATGTCATCAAAATATTAATAATCAACTTTCGTCTCTTCGTCAAAGAAGGTTTTAAGATAGTTGTCGAGTGTGTCTCCCCACATCTGTTCTCTCTGTTTGGGAGAAATCTTACAGCTGTAAGCGATGATGGAGTCCATTTGCCTTGATGCCTCATTTCCACAGAGCTCATATCCTGGTGAAATCACTCTCCATACTCGTCACTCCCTCCTCCGCAAGCTGGTGGGAAAAATCTGCCTGAAGATCTACAGTATACTGTACATGTCTCCATTTACGTATTTAAGACTATTATAAGCGCTGTTTTCATTTCCAGCAATCTAACATTTTGTTTCAGAAGCATTTGGTTGTAGCACTTGATGGAGTGTGTTTGCGGTGAAGCCTGCCATAGCGCCTAATGCACTGGACACACGGATATCCTCAGCCATGTGATGTTGATCAGTTCCCGTGTCAGGAGGATAATTAAAGACACGGTTACTGGCTATAGAACATCGCTCGCGCTCCCACCATACATCCACCTGCGGAGGGTAAACATCGGGGGGATGAGGACATCCGTGTGTCCAATGTATTAGGCGCTATGGCAGGCTTCATCTCCCTCCTCTGGGGTAAGAGGCGCCTTCAGACTTCACTTCAGGATCCTCACTTCTCAAAGTTTACTTTACTTAGAGTCGTGTTTCTGAACGGTAGTACTCCCTGTTAAAGGTTTTCAAGAGCGTCCGATATGTCTGTGTCCAGAGCGGTAGAGGAAATGTAGACCTGCCAGAAACACTCACCCAATGCACTATGGGAAGAAGGCGAGCGGGCGGAGTCAGTGTGATCCTCTGGGCGATGGAAAACCTCGGGCCCTCACATGGATGTTACTCTGACGCGTCCCACCTAACTACAGTAAACACTGTTACAGACTGAGCTATCAGCTCAGCTCTCCTAGAGTTTCCCAAGATTCTGCCAAACATCCTCAGGGGCGACTGCTGTGGATCCTGGCTTCATCAAGCATTTCCTTCAGCGCTACTGAGCTAATAGTTTTATCTTTTACAGCTGAGACAGGATACAGTGAGGGTCAGGGGTCTCGCTTAGCGACCCAGCAGTGACAATTCAGTCAACACCTCATTACAGCACACACAGTACACTGCTTCCCAAGATGGAACGTTATAAGTAAGACGTACAACTATAGTGATATGGTTCCTGGTTCCGTTCCTGGCCCATAGGGGGTGCCGATGAGCAAGAATAAACTAAAAAGCCTTTACACCTGTCTTTGATTCTTTTCCCCCAACTGTTTTATTTCTCACATAATCATCCAAAATTAACTGAACTACAGTACAGTACACTTCCTTTAAAGTGCTTACTGTTAGTTCTAATACATGTTGAGGTTTCACCTTTGAGGTTTGCGATATTTATTGTTCTTGACATTTTATAGCTCAATAAATCATAAATCAAAGAAACATATATCTTATGTAAAAAGAATTTATTGATTATGTAATCGTGCATCTCATAACAAAAGAAACAAAGAAAGTGTAGCTATAATGTTAGCATGATAGCATTGTTAGCATCGTACACATACAAGTACAGCGTGAGACACGATCACGTCGAGACGGTGTGGAGTTAAACGAATGGATCTGCATAGATCATAAACATAAGTTGCATAATCATTCCCAGAGAATAAACAGGTACATTTGGAATAACTTGCAATAAAGGTTATGTGCATTTACATTACAAACAAACAAACAAAACATCTAACAGAGTGCATAGATAATCGCTACGTTACAAGGCTACACACGACGCAATTGAACAAGACCGAGTGGAAGTGGGCGTGTACCGATGTGGCGTTCTCGTTTCGCTTTAGTCCTCTGGTGTTTCACTACAATGGACTGTTGAACAGCTGCTACTGATTTCATATTTACTTGTCCATCATTAAACTCTATGCAGCGCGGTGGCCGTACATCATTATACCTTACCAGTACTGTAACCATGACAACGAGTCCTGGCAAACCTGCAGACTTGGACCAACTTTTATATGTGAACTGAACTCAGTTGTTATTTTGCCGTTTGCAACTTACTATTATCATCCAAATAATCAGAAATGTTGAAATTACGACATGACTCCAAATAACAAGATGTTGAATATGAAGTTAGTAAAGCAAAATAACAATCTAGGGCATTTTGCAGGTCAGAGCTCCGGTGGATTATAACTCTTCGCGAAAAGGTCGGCTGTGTGGCAGGCAGTTCGTCTAGACGGGTAAACATTATCCTGAAAAACAGTGACTGTGGTGTCGGCCATGTTGTTCAAACCTCACTAGAACTTCGAGTTCAAAGTGAAACGTTAAACAATCTGTATCTCAGGAGTTCTAATGGCGTGTTCCAGAGCGCCGCGCGTGTTCCAGACGTGCGCGAGACGACCCACGTGTGCTTGTGTCCGACACCGCGAGGCGTATCGTATCAGTGATTATCGGAACATGCCCTTAGTGAAAAGATGCAAAAGACACATAAATAAATAAATAAATAAATAAATAAATACTGTATAAATAATCAGTGTTCGTGTTGGTATTCAAAAGTTCTTAAAAATTTCCAGGTCCCTCGGGGACACGGCAGGCTCCTTTTTGCGCTTCTCTTCAGGATAAGCCTCGAAATTGGACGGGTCGCCCTCGTGCGCCACTTCAGGAATGATGATGGGCTGTAAGAGTCGGGTAGAAGAGCAGCAGCGGGATTAACTCATGAAAACACTCTGATAAATAAACAAACAAGCAAAGTGTCTGCAAAGCCACCGGTTACGCCACAGGAAGTACAGCAACATGTTTAAAAGTTCAGTAATAAGTTACTTTGACAAGAAACAACAAAAAACACCAATCACTCAAAACAAAAATCTTAACTACGTTAAGATTGCTACCAAAAGCGGAAGGGGAAAAAAACAAAACAAAACAAAAAAACTCAGAATTGATGTCATGAGAATGAATTTAAAGCGCTCCTCATTCACTGTGTGCATCTTAATTTATTGTATTTTATTTTTATTTATCCTTGATTTAGCCAGAAGTTGCCATTGTGATGCATCATCTTTCCTTCCAGGGAATCCTGATTTAAAAACGCACATAACAGACAATTTCTCATATTAAATCACACACACACACACACACACACACACTGTACCATGTATAAAAGCAACAGAAGGACACTTTTTAAAAGTAGAAGGTGTACAGCCCATCCATAGCGAGCGTTCTGCCCAACACATCCGCTTCTAATCAGGGATTATGTAACGCAGCACCGCGGCTCCTTCGAGGTAATTTGTAAAATACTTTTAAAGCTATTCAGAGGAGGGAGTGTTTCTAACACAATAATGTGCTGCAGCTCACCCCATGCCCAGGGAGCATGCACGAAAAGAGAAACCAGATTTACCGAGCTCCAGGTTCGCTCTGGGAACGTTTACGAGGGTTCGAGGAGCGGATCAAGAGCCGTAGTTGCGAGTACGATGGGATAAAAGGCTGGAGATATAAACAGGTCATTTACCAAACACCCAACGTCTTAGCAGTAAAACAGTAACATGTTTATCTCCTGTAATAAAGAGAGGACCGGCCTGGAGACACACACTCATACGGAGGACAGCGGTGAGGGCGCAGCATGATGAACAGAATCCAGGTTTTAGTTAATAATAATAATAATAATAATAATAATAATGAAGCTGAATGCATAAAACTCACACCTAAAAAGTAATAAGCTTTGCATCATTTCCTTTCTGGCCTCATTTGGAAAGCCTCTTTTAAATAATAATAATAAAAAAAAGTGTTAGTTTTCTTTTTCCACCAGATTCTCTACACGCAAGTTACACGCCAACGGAGCCCGGAGTCTGTAAGCAGTAACTCTCGTTATTAATAACCTCGTTATTATTTTCTTACAGTGGAAAAATCCTGCAAGGCACCCTGCAAAACTCTACGGCTGATTTAAACTCCTAACCATCACCCATGTTTTCCTCCCATTGTATTTTTTTCCCAGAATGCCATGCCAGATTCAAATGCTCACATACTTCGGTCCTCATGCATGTGGCGTATCTCATTAGAAAGCTAAGACTTTAAAGTTTTGTACATAAAATTAATGTGATATCCTGTCAGAGAGCAAAGAATATAAAGAATATTATTTCCACCTTTCAGGAGTTGGGCTCGGCCCCTTACTTCCAGAGAAAGGAACTCTTAATGCTTCAGCATAACAAGATAGTTTGGACAATTTCATGCTCCCGACTTTGTGTTAACAGTTTGGGGACGGCCACTTCCTGTTCCAACATGACTGCGCGCCCATGCACAAAGCAAGCTCCATGCTCCAAGCTGAAACACTCTTGCAATTGAACTTTTAAGGTCAGTCTGGGACTGGGACGGTCATTATTCAAATCAGAAGCGTCTCCTCCCTTTTCTTAGAGGGAGAACCAGGGCTGATTTGCAGGTAGTTGACGTGACATTAGAAGATAAACAGAAATGGTAAACTAATTGGAAGTCGAATGTATAACTCTGTGGCTTTGTAAGAAACAGCTCGGCCCATGCTGTATTTTTCATTATGCCAGGTACCAACAAATAAGCTGCACCTGCACCGAAATGTGTCAATTGTATACAACGTCCATTCTTAACTACTCGAATAAATCTGTGAATGACAAGGGGCGGGCCTTATGTGGTAGCATGATGGAGTTCAGAGCACCTGTGCAGCGGTCAATCATTACACATTCATATGTTAACTGAATCAGCGTGGTGTTTATTGGAGGAGAGAAGCAGACTGCACATGTGCCGGCCCTCCGAGTCTAAACCGCTGAAAGATAAGACAGTGGAGAACAGCACGGAGATTACACAGAGCCTTTTACTTTCTGTCTAATAGAGAAACACGGATGGTGTATAAGGATGAAACGGGGCTGTCGCTCGGTCTGAGGCAGCTGGTGAAACTCTTGTCATGTCTGGCTTTTTTTTGTTGTTGTTTGCCTTGAATTCCAGATATTGTGATGTAGTGCTGTTTATACACACTAAGATCACTAGATTCTTCAGTGTACAGGGTGCCAATAATTCTGAAATCACTTTTATCATTAACTTGATAAAAGTTTATATTTTCTTATACCTTTAGTTTTCTTTGAGGAACGATTTCCCAGTCTACAGATCGAAACCACTTGTGGCTCTTCACGTCCTCGGCTCCAGCCTGGAAACAGGAGAAATAAGGAATAATACAAAATGTTAAAAAAACTTAAAGAAATAATAACGTCATGTGTCATTAAAACAAGTGTAAAACTGAAAACGATCTAAAAACTCACAACACACACACACACACACATACCATGTGCTTTGCTAAGAGGCAAAAATGCTGTGTTAACACAGCTGACAATGCACACACACACACACACACACACATCCTGAGGACTGTAATCTCCTACAGAGACGAGACACAAACACAGATGTCTAGTTTCTGTTCTTTGTGAACTCTGCTGCTGCGTTCCCCTTTTCACCTTAAAATAATGAAATAAAAAGCGAGTTGATCCCCCTGCGGAGAGCGAGCGGACCTTCTCCTCTTACTGCAGCATGCGGACCACGTCCCGCGGGCAATGAGATAACCGAGCTCAAACTAGCATTGTGTAGGTTTGGCCTCGCTGATTAGCATATCTTTTCGAAAATCATGAACAGCATAACCGTGGCCTGAATGAGGGGTTAAAGGTCAGCGCACTCCGTAAAGACAATCGAGCAGAAATGCGTCCACTAGCAGAAAAGACAGTTTTCGCATTTTTTTTGTTTCTTTTTAGCGAGCTGCCAAAGTGTTCAAAATTCCTCCGAGGCGATCAAGACTGAATGTGGGTGAGAATCTTGTGACCTTTGACCCCGGTACTGGTTAATCTTCAGTCAGTCTGGAAGTGGAGTAATAATGTTTAGACTTTCACTTGGGGTCGGCGTGACCTTGATTTCGGCGTCCTTTCTGCCTTCCAGGATGTAATAAAGTGTAAAAGTGTGCGCGGCCTGGTGGGGGATCGTAAAAGGTAAAGAGAGAGAAAGCTAGATCAAAGGAAACGCGAGACGGCCGTAGTGGTGTAAACGTCACTCAACGCAAACTCCAGGTTACAACGAATCACCAGCGGTAAACAACCAAGGGGGGCTTTTACTTATTACACAATTAAAGATTAACAAAGTGCGAAAGCCTCCCTACTTTTCATCCTGTGTTACAGCACTCTCACATCGGCAGCTTAGTTCAATAAAAACCCCGAACAATCAGCTGAAATTCAGAGACGTACGGTGTGTGTGAGGTGTGTGTGTGTGTGGTTCTGTAGCGCTGATGTACATGTTCATATTATAATCAAGTTTAAAGTCCAGCGGACTCGAGGCACAAGGTGGGGTACACCATGGATGGGGTGCCACTTTAACTCTGAGCACACACACACACACACACACACACACACGCACACACGCACACTTACTCTTAAATTGCCAAGTCTCTTTGTTTTATCGACGACGAGGAGTTTCTTGATAAGGTCTCTAAATGAAAGATGGAAATAAACATTATTATTCACTTATTTAAAAATGAAAACTGATTAAATAAAAAATTTTAATCCATCAGAAATAAACATACTTGTTTTTATATGTAAAAAAAACAACAACATTTGTTTGAGAGCGCAGATAAACAAACCTTTTATTATTATTGTAAAAATATACTGTATAAAAATAAATAAAAATGTATAAAAGTATAGTTTAAAATGAAGATTTTCATTTATCACTGCTTACTTTACGTAGAAGTCGAGCTGGCGAGGGATGTTCAGCTTGGCGGAGAGAACCTTCTGGTAGATACCAAAAGGATTGTCGTCAAAAAACGGCGGATACCTTACACAAAATACACAAACAAACACATGAATAAACAAACAGGAAACATACCATAAAACCAAGAGAAATATAATTGTGTATTATTTCTCCCTATTAAAGCTTTAGCAGGTTCGCTACAACCTCTGAAACTAACCGTACCGTACGTACGTCCTGAGAAACGTCTGGTTGGCCTTTTAATAACATTAGGAGACAAAGGTGTGTTTTGAGGACATTAGATAGGGACATCAGGTAAAAACGTGTGTTTTAAGAACATAGAAGTAGAAGAGTGTTAAAGAGAGACGGACATCAGTGTTTTTGAGGACCTGATTAAAGAAACGAGTGTTTTAAGGACATGAGGTAGAAAAGTGTGTTTTGAGGACCCAAAAAAAAAAAAAAGGATTTTGAGGACATGAGTTAGAAAAAAACGTTTATTTAGACAGAAACTATTTATTTCTGAAAATAAAGCAAGTAAACAATATGTTTAGAGAAACGAGCAGCTTGTAGGTGAAATCTCTGTAACGTGCGCAGAACACACAGGAAAAGGAAATCAAGAGGAGATGTCGAGTCCGAAGTCTGGTATTCAGATTACACATCTTTTTGGTTTCCTACATTTGTAACGTCTCCATCATCACACAACTGTCTGAGGGCGAACAGTAACTCTGTAACTATTCATGAGTAACGAGTCTGGTTATTTATCAAAATGCACTAATAAATCATTGTTCACTAAAAGCTCTAGTTGAAGAGGAATTAAACGCTCCATGGCGCTGCGGGAGGAACGAAGTCCAGGTCAAAAATCAGCTAATATTGGTTTATTCAACATGTACAAAGTGTGTGACTGTAAGAATGTGTGTGTGTGTGTGTGTGTGTGTGTGTGTGTGTGTGTGTGTACTGAGGTAGGAAAACGAGTCACAGATAACTGAAGCCTCCTGAAGGCGAAACAGTCGCGCATGGCTGCAATCTTATTTACTCTCAGGCAACAGTAAACCAAAAAAAGGCAAACTTCCTTCCTCATGTGCAGTCAGGCCAAAACTAACATTACTGAGGGGGGGAGGGGGAGATGGAGGGGGGGGGAGGGAGGGGGGGAGAG
>JAOTQY010000048.1:24823521-24839432 GCA_026413445.1 Dolichallabes microphthalmus
ACTTCTACTCCTTACATTTTTAAGCAATTATCTGTACTTTCTACTCCTTACATTTTAAAAATAGCCTCGTTACTCCTGTTTTTATGATCAGAACGCGCAATTGCAATTTGATTAATTATAGTCACAAATTTGATCAGATGCTCGCGAATCCGAAACCGTTGCTTGCGAGTTTACGTGGAATGCAGTGGGCGGAGTCTACGCTGATGGATGAGAGGTTAGCGACACGGAGTTTAAAAATCGCAGATGGTGAAAGACGTGTGTTCGTTGATTTATAATGTAGTTTGGCACAGATTTGAATGTCTATGTTAGTAACTAATAATATCATGCGTTCTTCTCCATCGCAGACTAATTATAGCCAGGGTCGATATGTTAGGTTACGTATCGTCCCCATGAAGCTAACCTCCCACCCACCCCAGGCTAGACCCCACCCAGTACATTCACAAGCAAAGGTTCCTGATTGACAAGCATCTGATGATATTCATGACCAAAATTACCAACATTGCAACTTATATTCAGTTCCAATTTTGTTTTCACTTGCAAACTTGAGACGTGTGATCTCAAATCTGTTTAATTTGTTGCATTACCAAGACGCAGAATTTACTTCTTAGATGGACTAGATTAGGCAAATGATGGCGCTATAGAACAGATTTTCTCTCTTAAACTTTCAGACACAGGTTATACCGTAGAAACGGTAAAAAGTTTCTGTGAACTAGTTCTATGACTGTTGCATTTTTACAAGACTTATTAAAATCTGAACCTCAGCAGTTATCTCGGGAAATGTAAGTCTCCCGTCTCCATCGTTTTCGTGCTATCCAAAAGCCTGGCTGTCGTCAGCCAATCAGAATCCGGCAGACATTAGACGGGGTTAATGAGAAGCAAGGTGCTTGGACCCGGAGGAATCTTTAGTAGACTTTCTCGAATTAAAAAAAAAAAAAAAGCTTTTATGTGAAATTGCTTCACACTTTGATCAGAATTTCTGAGCTTTAAAGGGCTGTGCTGTAGGACATCAACACACTGCAGATGGTTCTTCGAAATGCCTCTATGATTCCTTGCCCTTGTGAGACTTTATTGGTGGACAAATCAAGCATCACGCATTGATTTCCCTGTAAATTAAGCAACTGTTGAGCGTAGGGTGCTGGATTCTGCAGCTCTAACTGCACTCGGGCTTAAATCAAACCTTCTCGCTACAGTATAAGCAGCTACAAAACCTGGGAATGCGGATAAAAACAGCTGGGCTATAAAATCCTGCGGCGTGTCTCCACCGTGACGTGTAGGCAGTAAATAAATGACAGCATGTCTGTTGACACTTCCTGAGGACTGGCAAAGTTGGACATTCACACGAGTAACTCCACTTTTGGACCCTTTTTTTTTTTTTTTGGAACATCACAGAAGACGTTGAGAGCCTTTGAGGCAGAGAGGAACGGGGACGGCATGAGGACGAGATCCGGAACAGCGACAGCATGGGAGAGGAATGGACGGAGTGGAGAAGAGGGACAGCGTCTGCGTGAAGCGGATGTCTTTAGAAGTGAAACAACAATACAAGCACTAGCCTTTTCTTCATTTTTGTGCTTTATCCTAAGCTATATACATTACTTTAGGCTCTTAAATAAGCATTATTTGGACTGAGGAACAGGATTATTACCCGTTTAGGGCATTTACCTTTAGGGGCTAAGCTCGTAAGATTTACAGGATAAGCACTCGAGACATGGCACAGATATTTACACCGCTCTCTGATCTCTTTGTCTGGAATTGAAACTGTACGAGCGTAACAATGACCTCTGGACCTCTAATGTTCACTTAGATGTGGAAATATCAGAAGATACATTATGAGAAGAGATTATAATCAGGCTTGTGCGACATAACCATTTAGTCGTCGCCACACGATGTCCACAATAGCTTATTCTGTTTATATTATGTATGAGTTCCTGCTGGAATGGATACCAGAATCTG
The DNA here is from genome assembly GCA_026413445.1 of Dolichallabes microphthalmus. Classification (NCBI taxonomy): domain Eukaryota; kingdom Metazoa; phylum Chordata; class Actinopteri; order Siluriformes; family Clariidae; genus Dolichallabes; species Dolichallabes microphthalmus. The sequence continues at coordinate 24,825,472 of JAOTQY010000048.1, forward strand.
CAGTTATTTTCTCCCCAATCAACCAGATGAGAAGCGAATAAACGTGTTCATCTGGATCTATTTGCAAAGGTGTTTTAAACTCCATCATATTAAACAAACCTGCCGAGAAGCCCCGCCCCTTTCCCCCATCTCTCATGTCCTGAGGGCTCTCGGGACGCACCACATGACCTCGCTTCCTGCGAAGCTAAATGGACAACGTTTTGGGTTCAGTAATATAACAGAAAATGTATCAATATATTCTCCTTCAGGCCGAAATACAGTAATAGAAACTATTGTTTGTTGGGACAAGGTTGTTTTTAAAAGTTAGATTGACTTTAATGATGTATTGACATTGATGTACAGTATTGTCCACTGGGACAACATCCGAGCACATCCGTGCCCCCTTAGGGCTCTCGCAGGGTTTAGAATTGCGATCAGAGATTGGGACGGACACAACGGCTTTCCGCACACAGAGTGGGTACCTCAGTGTACCTCATGTCACACGTGTCGTAGTATTGTTGATTTTCTTCTATAAATATTCCCGCGAGGTGCGTCTTAGCTCCCAAAGTTCTCCCCTGTAATATGGCGGCGTTTGTAGCGCTCGTCATGTACGCGCATTTACTAACCTCAACAGTGTCGCCCCCAAAAAGTCCAGTTGGGGGAGTTCGAGTCCCGCGCAGGCCGTCGGTTTGCTATTCATATTGTTTAAAAAACGTTTTTGCCGCATTGTGTTTGGCTCGTTTGTTCAACGTTATCAATCATCATGTACTCGATGTTGTTCTGACGTCATTTCATCCAAGTCATGCTAACTTTTTAAAACGACCAAAGACCAACGCTGTCCCAGCATCCGTTACGTTGCCGTAAATCAGTTAACATTTTTAAGTTAAATAATTCTTAATAAAACAGTTTTATAGTTGCACAAGCCTAATTATATTATTTATTGAAAATAAATGTTGCTGTAATGTTGACCTCAGTACTTGGGACAGCCATAAAGACTACGGCTATTGCTACTATTGCTTCCATCTGAGCAAAGAATACAAAATAAAACTGATGATATTACTGTTCTGAGGATTGATGGAGAACTCTCAGGAGAACTCTTCACAGCTTCACAATTTAAGCCAAGAGATCAGGACGCAAACATGGCGTTTCCGCATCGGGTACCGTAGCGCTAGAGATTAAAGTGGAATCCTATGCTTACTTGGCTTTGCCATAAATGTGAAAATCATTACATTCATTGTTCACATTATACAGGAGATATTTGAGATAGTTCTTCGAGTAGTCAGTAATAAAATAACACCTTTGGTGCTCGCCTCCGAGCAATCAGGTGCACTCTGTTTGACTTAAATAATAATCTGCTGCTTGTAAAGTACAGTCATGGACACTGAGTTATACTCTAGTAGTAGAATGTCCATGAGGGAGGCCGATATTGCTTGGGGTGCTGTTGGCATATGGGTTAAAAGGATGGTACGGCGACTGAATCCCCGAGAGAGCGTTGGGGATCATGGTGATGGTGTTTGTCGTCATGATCGGGAAGTCGTCCGGGGAGCGGCGTAAAGTCAGGGCGTAGTCCGGGGGGCAAGCGAGCCGCAGCATGTCGTGCCCTTGCAATGGCTCACAATCATGATCGTGGTCGTGATCTAGTTGCTTCATCTGCAAGGACATTAGATCCTCGCTTGGAACCCTTGGCACATCATTAGCAAGGTTCCTGGGTGGACTCGGACGGCGTGTGGACTCAAATCGATGCTTGTCCTTCTTGTAGTAGAGGGCTGCGAATGCCAGGATGTTTAGAAAGAGCAAGGATGCTCCGACGGCGATAGTGACGCTCAATTCGGTGGAATAGTCTCGTGCTTCTATGGTTACGGAGCTGTCCTCATGCTTTAAGTTGTTCTGCTGGTCTGCGGACTGCTTGTTGTTGGGCGATGGAACCGAGGGATGCCGCGTGGTAGATGGCCAAAGCTTGGTGGATAAGCGCTTGGTGTATGAGAAAGGAGTCGTATCTTGTGGAGGGATCCTGGTGGTCGACGAGACATACGGGAAAAGTTCATTGATGTTGTGCAAATGCGGCACCAGCTCCAGCCAGAAAGCAACCTTCGTGGCCCTGTAGTGGTCCCGCACACGTGGCTTGAGACCAATGTGAAGATACAGCTGATCCTTGGGATTGTATTTGGACCAGGCCACTTCTTCAAAGCGATTAGGTTTGGTGTGAATGAATTTTGTATCCTGGGGAACCGGTTGGTTAGGGTCTCTGAAAAGCACAACAAAAAAGTCTTAAGCTTAAATGGTTAAACGTGATGGGAAAATTTTCTAATTCCAATGCTTCAAGAAAGAAATGAATGGTTTCATGTCCTCTACCATCAGTATGGGTCCTCGAAAGGTACAACAAAGATCTTGTAGATGGCAAGCCTGAAATGATACAAGCTGAGCATGCATCAGGATCGGCATTGTGAAATGGAATGATCGGATCATGAAATGCAAAAAGACAAAACAAAAAAATGCTTTGAGCTGACGCTGGTGTGATCTACTCACCCGGTTTTGGCAAAGTTAGTCCAGTAGGTCATGACCACAGCGCTAAGCATTACATCATTCTTAGAGAAGTTGCAGCTGAAGAGATCAGTCGGGCCGATCATCGGGATGCCGAAGACATACGGAAGCTCGTCTCCATGCGCAGAATCCGCCCAGGCCGGCTTCATTTCGCTCTGGCAATGGTGGTAGAAGGCGTAGAAATACGTAGGTGAGCCGTACTGAGCGTGCAGGTCCGCGGTGGCCACGGCAGGCGCCACCCACTGGTGATCCGTAAAAAGCGCCACCAACGTTTTACGCCTGGTTTCTGGATTTTCCTTATCTGCCCAGTCCGTGTACATGAACTTGATTGTCTCCCGCAGGGTATCCTTCCCTTCCGGGTATCCGTACAAGTTATCGACGAAATCGGACACGGCGAATTCAAAGTCATTTCCAGCAACACCGTCCTCACTGTCCACGATGCCGTCCACAAATTTATAGCCCTCGCCCTGGTTAACCCCCAGCATGATGTCGTAATTCAGAAACTCGCCTTGCTCCATCAGGATCTGTGGGTCATCTGGCACAACATCTCCATCAATTACAGGCCCAAAAGCAATGTGGTACTTGGCAGGAGTTATGTTCTGCTCGATGAGCTCTTTGTAGTTCTTATTCTGGAGGCACTGGATCATTTCCATGGAGTCGTCCTCGTTGCACCCGACCTTCTCGGCCAGCATTCGTGTGTATTTGGCCGGCTGGTAGTTAACGGCCCAGCTAGAAAGAGCTGTACCGCTCTGGATGATTGCTTTCTGGAACAGATCTGGAGAACACCATCACCAGAATGGTATTTAGTATTAAATCTGAACACGTAAAGGATATTTTAAAGACAGAAACGTGCTGTATATGAGAAGTGTATATTTCTGCGAGTGAATAAGTATGTAACCTACCTTCTGAATAGTGCGACAGAGTCAACAGGCTGACGCATGACGCTCCAGCTCCAGACCCGAATATCGTCACTCTTCGAGGATCTCCATTAAAAGCCTGGATGTTCTCTTTCACCCATCTGAGAGCCTGAATCTGGTCCAAGAGTCCATAATTCCCCTTGGCAGCTTGATCGCCTGTGCTCAAGAACCCTAAAGAATTACACCAGAGTTTATTTGACATGAAATTGGCTAAGATTATGATAATCATACGAAATGTCTTGCAAAGGCAAACAAGGACTGATTTCCTGTGCTCAGTGTTCATTAATCTGTTGGTGCATAAACAGTCACAATTATTGGCCCCCTTCATGGGAACGGGCAAAAATAATAGTGTAAAATAATGAAAATACATCATTTGATAAGGTATCTACAGGGACTGAATGTTCCTGAAAATGGAAAAGATCTGATTTCAACGACCATACTGAAGATTGACACCTGTGTCGAAAAAACGCTGGGGAAAGAAACTCGGCTGCCGAGCGGACTTTAAAAATAGCAGCCGCCAACAGCGCAGTCAGACAGTGGGACTGACAAAAGGGCATCCCAGGAACGTCATCTGAGACGTGAGCATGCAACCAGCTCAGGCTACAGTGTCCCCGACACGCAGGACCAAAAAAACATGCCACAAACAATGCGATTTCAGTCGGTGCGGAAGAGGGAGAAAAAAAAAGGCCTTCCAGGATGAACGTGCATGAAATCTTCAACTCATTAAATGTGTGTTTGTTTATCCCTTCTTACAGACGGATGAGGAAGTACTGTACACCTCCACACGGCTGAGGACGTATAGAATTTCCTCAACCGTACACTTGAGACACTTACCGCGCACGCGTGTTTATCCTACACACGTGTTTATCTTAGCTTCGGCATGAGCTCATCCTTCAGCACATCTCAGGGTTGGTTTTGCTATTAGCATTTTCCTTTCTGTCCTGTCAGTGTTAGAGGTGTTTAGGGGGTACTAGCTTTACAATCAGCACTTGAAGACACGCTGGTGCAGGAAAACAATCAACCTGACAGTTCACATCCCACTCCGCCACGTGATAGCAACATGTCAAGTGTTTTATCCCAAGCTGCAGTCACGTGACCCACAGGTCTGACAGGAGGACGTCTAAAAAGATCGTCTAAAGATGTCGCTCGTTATCACAATAAATGCTTTTCACTGATCACGTTCTGAAGCTTACAGTGGAGTGCAGCCGAATGTTCAGCCCAAACACACAGCGTTCTTTAAGCCGAGGCCCGAAATGTCTGGGTGCTGCCGCGCTAGAACCTCCGGTGCTGTTCATTTGCATGCTGATGAATTCATTAGTCAATGTTCATTCTAGCTAATGGCTGCTGCAGTTGATAAATGTCCCTGTTTTAAATGGGTCAGATGTGACCGTGTGATCGATTATACCTGCGAAGAGCAGAAGGCATTTCTCTCTAAAGCTCCGAGACAGAAGCACATTTACACTTTACACGCGCGCAACTGTAACAAGAAGGATTTACTGCGTTCAGTAACATAATACAATCATTCATGAATCCATGAGTAAAAATAAAAGTGATGACACACACACACACACCAGTGCTTAATGTGCTCATAAGGATGAGTTGAACGCTCCAGTGCTCTCTCACACACCCACCCACACACACACACACACACTGGGTTTAGCGGCTCTGATTGTAACTGATGATACTTTATATGATTATTACGTTGTTTAAAAAAAAAAAATCAATATTCACTTGTGAACTTTATAAGTGTTTTAAATTATGAGTATTCATTCATTAAATATAAGATTATCAATATTAGTGTGGCATCATTTCATTAATTTAACATTCTAACATGGTCTCTTGTTGATTCGTTCATGACATGACGCACTGGATTCAATTCAACCCAATTGAGTTTGATTTGTATAGCGATTTAAACAAGCGTCACTGTCGCAGTGACGTCCCAATCTTCACACAATCAAAAGAATGGTTTACGTTTATCTGGACCAGGTGCTGTTTCTCTAAGCAGCGCAGCACCGAGTGTTTCGTTTAACCACATCGTGTCTTTCCATCACGATGCAGCGATATACAGTCTAACTGTAGAGCAGTGCATTATGGGTATTTGATTTGATTTTGGGTTTTGCACGTTCTGATTTTCAATCATCTGCAGTTCGCCAGCAGTCAGTTTGTTTTTACAGGATTTAAAGTATTAAAACTACTAAAAGTGTCCGGTAAACACTGAAACCCTACGGGACTCGTGTTGTTGTTGTTGAGTGTTTAAATGTCGCGTCTCGTACGAAGCCGTAATCTTTATCTCCCGATGATCTTCTCCAGTCCAGCAGGTGGCAGTAATGCTCCTACCACACATACGCTCAAAAGCTCATTTTAAAAACACAAACCGATTCTGACGAACAACTGACTCGAAAAATCGCAAAAGTGCTTAAAATCGCACCGCTCTACTAGATTTATTTCAGTCCTAAACATTTTATTGTTCACTCTCTCTGTCCTTTATATTACACTACACTCGACAGGGAAGAATCACAAACGCCATGATGTCCTTATTCTCTATTCTTGATTTCTTTTTTACGCTTAAATGTGTATAAAGGTGTTGAAAGCATCTGCTTAAATAAATGATTAAAACTGTAAACACTGGAGGCGGGGCCTACGCACGGGTGATGTGCATCATCTAAAGGCCACGCCCAGAAAAGCTTTAATTAACTGTGCTGTTTATCTCCAGTCTGTGTTTGTTCGTTTTAACGTCTACGTCGGTGTTTCAGTGAATAATGTAACCTGGACCACGACGTGACCCAATTGATTTAAAAAACACACAAATCCCTGGGTGGTGTCGAGAGGTTCTGCATTAGCGCTTCCGGACCAGTGTGAATGCAGTGACCTTCACCCGCCCACGCTTACATCACACGCCTTTTGATAAAGGTTAATTGAAGTCCCTCTTTTCTTGTGATACAGGAGTTTCACCCTGACAATTTTTTTCCCAGGGTCATCAGCATACGTCAGTTTGATTTATTTCATTATTTTTTGCGGTCCTTTTTTTGTGGTAATGAGCCTCGGGTGCAGGTGTACACCTTCACATCTTTTATACTGTACAATATATATATAGATACGGTATATACTGTGTGTGTGTATATACTATATATATATATATATATAATGAATAATAATTAGAGAACACAGATCCCAAATGGGTTCCTTCACCTCGCTGTCTTTCTTCTCTATCTATCAGACCCGCCCATGCCGCACCTGCCGCCACCGCCTGTAACTCCTCATTAGCAGGTCCGCTGACAAATCCGGCCCAGGTCACGGATGTACGGGTTTCGTTAGCATGGTGGCACGCTGGCGCGTTCTGTATTTGTTCTACTTACCCCAGGCTGTTTGTAAAGCTTTCCCGATGTGAGATTAATATCCCTCCACCCTTCACCAGCAGCTCATCAACACAGTACAGATCACATTAGCAGTGAGGGGACGGGCTTCAGTCTGTCTCACCCTTTACTCCAACAAATCTTTTAAATGATTACTATTTCCCCCCTCACTAGGGATCCCACTCCTACCAGGCCGAAGTCTATCACGTGTTTGCTCCGAACCGCTTGACGCCAGCCGCCCACATGTATCCGAACCACAAAGTTCTTAACCCACAATCTTAAGTGGAGGTTCGGTAAGTAACTAAGGTTCTTTCTAGGTCAGAGGACTGAGGTTCTCTTAAGGTTCTTTCTAGGTCAGAGGACTGAGGTCCGACTTGTCCGAATGAGGCGTACGATGGGCTCCGTGTTTAAGAAGAGCGCCTGAACCTGCTGGCCCGGCCAACATGGATACAGAGTCACTTTCCGACTCCCTGATTATCCCCATCACTATCATTTTCCCCAATTTGTCCTGAACCACGTTTAAATTTGTGCTCTGGCAAGAAATAAGAGACTCGATGTGGAGATCTGAGCAGCTGTGAAGGGGAGACGTCTCATCTAACGATGAGGTAACTAATGATTAGAGATTGTCTTCGAGTGGGAACGGAGTGGGACTTGACATTTATTAGCCCACTTTTTCTCTCCGCTGCTTGAGATGCCTTTCTTCCATTTGCAGAATCTTAAAGTCGACTTCTCGGTCTTGCTGTTTAACCCTGAAGGATGATTCGTAAATAATTCCAAGCTAGTTAAGGAGCTAAAGCTACTGTAGGTCTTTATCTCCTGGTGCAGTTGAAGAACTTGTTTTTGGTTGAGAACGGACTCGTGCTCCGTGGGGACTCCGTGCCCCGGTTCCTGAGCAGCTCCAGGTTTCTGCACCGGTGGAACAAAATTTTTATTTGAGGGTCATGCCTTTGGTACGGCAGCTAGTTAAAAACAGGCTAGCTCTCTGCTCACAGTTTTTAATTTGCTCTGCTCACAGCTTTAGTGAGAAAGAGAAAGATCACAGAAATAGAAGGCAGGGCTGAGGGGCGCCATGTCAGTAATAACCCCTCTAGCTCACCCCAAACACATTCCTGCTACGACACTCTGCCCCTCTGCTCTGAAACTCACAGGTGGATGAGCAGCTGCAGCTCAGTTTCAGCAGAGACACAAGCGGACTGCACCGGTACTGTCAACTACTGTGGCATCGGGCCATCCGTCAGCCGGCAACGGGGAGGCGCTCGGCCCACATACAGCCTTTAAAGAACCGACGCCTCTCTGAGGACACGAGTCCTGCGATGGTTGTTGCTTCGTCTGTCTCTTCTGTCATGATGTAAACACAGAAGGCCTAATCTGGTTTACAAACTTACATACACACTTACGGAATAAAGCAAAGTGATTGGGGTCAAACCAAATGAAAAAGTGAATAATCACATCAGAATGTCTTCATCAGATCATCATCATCATCATCATCATCATCGGTATATTTACGCAGGGAGCGTTACTCCAGTTCACACTGAATAATGGAGACGATTTTCCTGAACACCACACTGAGATCCACCATGAAGTATTTAGTATTGAGATCTGCGGTAAACACACACACACACACACACACACACACACATGGGCTTTGCACTCTTGCTGGTGGAGTATTCTCAGCTGTACTGGTCCCTCTAACCCCACGCCAGTGCAATAAGACTAGCTAACTTCACCTCACCGGACTGTAGTGAAACTCATCCCGCTGCTGGTTCCGAGCCCGGGGACGCCTCAGGCCCGCTAGCAGGTGGCGTCCGGCGTGTACAGGACAGGACTAACTAAGGACTTTAACCAAAAATAGAGTCGGCAATACCTGAGTATTTAAAGGTGCTTGCACCTGTTAGTTCTGTTAGTGTGGTACATCGAGGGGCAGAAACAGGCGGTGGTGGCTCAGGGGTTGGGTTCGATTCCCATTTAATGCCCAAAGAAGTGCAAAGACAAAATAACAAAACCGAAAACACAACGACAGTTCAGGCGAATCGGACATACAAGTACTTACTCCTTGAGTGACAAATGTCTCCGGAATAGTCTCAGTCTGGACTCATCAGGTCACATGACCTTTATGCTCTCTAGCAAACTGGAGTCGTTTTTTCTGATGAGTCTCATTTACACCTGGTTTTATTATGGACACACAGCTGTTTAGTCCCAACCCTGCGAGGGTGTGTGTGTGTGTGTGTGTGTTTAATTTTACCATGCACCTTCCCCAGGAGTTTACGTGATCCCCATCACGCTTTCTCTGATCTCACTTCTTACATGTAGTTGAAGGTTTAACACGATCGTTACACATTTGAATATCGCTCTTAAACCAATTCCAGTCGTTTCGAATCTTATGCGATGTTTAATTTAAAGTCACGTGACCTGATTATGGTCGAGAGGTGAATAGAGGGCGATAAGGAGGACGGTGGAGGTCCTCACCTAACACTCCCAGTCTGTAGTTGACGGTGACGACGATGACATCGCCATAGCTAGCAAGGACGCTTCCGTCGATCACGTTGGCCGTCCCTTCGACATACGAGCCCCCGTGGATGTAGACCATCACCGGCCTCAGCACGTCCTCGTCGTCACCACTTACATCTGCAACCACCAAATACCACGTAAAAAAACATTTCAAAGATATCGAGTATATACAGACAGACAAATTGTTGTAACTTTTGTAAGGAAAATGTATTTGTGCTAAAAAGTGTCTCAGCATTTTTCAGAATACTGATAATACTTTGGTTTTTGTAAATATTCATACACATTTATATGTTTATCAGATAAAAAGAAACACATTTGCTAAATACAGTTTCATGTTTTAGAGTCTATAACTTTTTTAATTCAAATCTTTTAATGATCTTAACTGTCACTCAGATGAAACTCGGCCAGTTTAGATTTAACATGAAAAGACATAAACCTGAAAAAGTGTTTTATTCTAAAATACAAACTTGTTAAGATATTGCAACGTGAATGTGACATGGTTACGGACACTACAGATTTACAACGATTTTAAAACAACATTTTTTACAGGTCACGTGCTTCTAGAAGTTACACCAATTTTAGTGTCAATACTCAAAGAAATATGAATAATCTGCATTTTAAATGATTGTTGTTTGAAGCGAGGCAGTACAACGCTGAAACATGGCCGTTTTCGGGGCTCATATGAAAACAAATCTCCAAAACAGTCGAAGTTAGCAACTTGATCGGTCACTTCCACGTTACATAACATTCAGACGGAGCTTCTTCAGCACACACACGTATCCTGTATTATATCTATAACATAAAAATACTGAAATCAGCAGCAGGACTGTGTTTAATACAGGGTGACCGGGTGAGGCTGGGGTCTCGGGTTTGAGTAAAGTTTAATTCTGAGCCTTGAACAGACCGAGCAGAACCGTTCCTGATTAACTAACACATGTTCATGCTGGTCTATAGCAATACACACGTCCTCATCATAGTGAGCTCAATACTTACAGCATACTGGCTAACTAGCCTGATCGCACCCCTGGTGCACACCTGCACAGCTCTGGACTTGGCCCCTGGTACACTAGCACTAGGACATTATTGCACACTTTCTGTACTAAACTGTGTGTATATTATATTAGCACGCTCCCTCACACACTTGTACACAGCCTGTGCAGGTTTAAACTCACACACCTAGCGGGTATCTGAGTGTGTTAGCATGCTCCCCTGATCGTTCCTCGCCCACACGGCGCTGCAGATCTGGGCCGGGTGCCGAGTGTCTCTGACGGCTCCTACACTTAAAATGATGATCCCAACTACAGATTCCCTGCAGAGCACAAAACCTTCCGTCCTGCACGAGCGGCTTTGATCATGTCAGCTTGTCAATCACCAAAACAAACGTCCTGACCTGAGGAGCGGCGCACGCACCCCTTTAGGCCACGCTCACCTTCTAATAGACCCTGTCTCGCAGTTGCTTCCGTTCTCCGAGTTCAACCGACAGATACCTGAAGTACGGACGCTCATCCGGCAGGCGTGACTGTGCCGCGTTAGACGTCTAGACGGTGTGGGGAATTTGAAATCCCTCCGCTGTTTGGGTTTGACCTTCGGGGAAGAGGAGATGTAATCACATTCCCCATGATTGTACTTTTTCGATCATTTTTAGAGACGGATTAGCATATAGATGGATTCCGCTTAGTCCGTACCTTTGGGGGGGGGGGGTGCATTAGCGTGTTTAGGGATTAGCAGGAAACAAGAGGCGGACGGAAATACAACTTTAGGTGCCTCGTTAACCAGAAGGTGAAATTCAGACCTGCGTTTTCTCGCCTCTGTCTAAATTTTACCGACACTTTTCTTCATAAGACATTTATATCCACACACTTTTTGACAGATCTTATAAAAATAGACCGTCCTGAAGATTGGATTTGAATTCCCAGTGCCGGACTTTCGACTTCTTTCATGAAAAACTCCGCCGTTATTGAATACTGACACCTTTAGCTGGCTGTATGTAAATCTCTTTGTACATTCTTCATACCAAAGCACGGCTGAGCTCGCACACCGCGGTGCGTCTGGATCATGCAACACCGGGTTATCACTACTAACGAGGTTCCTTACATTATTAAACTGCCTTTGGAGCAGACGCTTGTGTAGCACCAGACGAGACAGGACAGGGCACGGGTTTACAACCTTCAGCCACTTGACTTAGCGCTCACAGATGGTGTTTATGTGCTATAAGCCTCCGCCGTAACGCTAACATGGAGCGACCGCTAGGTCCTGGTGTTCTGTTCAGAGCATCAGCGCTAACATGCCGGTCAGTGTTTAACCCACACTTCAATACGACCCCCGGCCTGTAACCTGACAGCTCAGCCCTGATCATTTCCTTCTAATCTGACTACTGGACCACAGAACATATTCCCAGTAAGGAACGGAAACTTCCAGTAAAGGTCACTATAAATCACTGGAAGGAGCTCGCACCACGGGCCGATCCTGTTGGTCCAGGTAATTACACCAAACCGCAGTGATCCAGATTCAAAAGTAAAGACTAGCCTTATCTGATTACACCTGAGATCCTCCAGGAACTTTTATTAGGACCGGACCTGACTTTAATCCTCATGATTAGTACTCTCGGGGCTCTCGGACCCACTTCTGCTTCCAATGATGTTATTTTAATGGTTCCTAATGTTCAGTAGTGTGAAAAAAGTCTTAACCCACCAACCCCCACCCCATTTTCTTTACAGTTTGCTTCCAAAGCTTTCTTGAGGAACCGTTCTCCAGGCTTCCTGAAGGTCTTTTCAGTCCAGTCCCTGTACCGGAGCAGGAACGGGTTTTGTCTGTTAAGCCTCACAGTGACCTATGAATCTAAAAAAACTGGTAGAACCAGGTGCAGATGATGAGAGATGATCAGCCGGTGATTATTATACTGCTGGATTCTGAGTGGTCGGAACAGATGGGAGGGGAAACGAGGTCGCTGCTGAGGCTGTTACATAAACGTCTAGGTTTTAAATGGTATCTTTAGGCACTTCTGCAGCCTGTGGCGGTAAAATGTTTGTTTGCATTTCTTGTGTGGTTTCATCCTGAACCCCAGCGTTTTATACGAGACTTCCAGTTAGCACGTTCCCTTGCTAGCTAACACCAGCCTGACACAGGGGTGCTGCACACACACCTCCACTTTCCCTCCGGAGATCTTCACGATTCTTCTTCTGGACGAGAGAAACTGAAACAAAACCTCTGGAGCTGTTCTGATTAGAGCTGCTTCAAAAAAAAACTCTGCAATTCGAAGGTAAACTCAAACTGTACACCTGAGTGTGTGTGTGTGTGTGTGTGTGTTTCCGTTATGTATTCCGTTATCGTTATGGTCCTGACGCTCTGAGAGTCCAGTCTGAGACTCACATCCTCATGATTAATACGTTAATAAAGCTCCGGACTCCTGACTTATTTCAGCTCTCGTTATGTTTCAGTTCTTCCTGATTGTCTTTCTTCAGTCTGCATTCTCTATTCCTGACCCAAGACTGTCGGGAACCACCAGTTACTTACTTACTGTAGGAAACATCTGGACACCTCGGAGAATAATAAACCGACCCGGCTGCCCGCGCCACCCGAGTCTAAGGGAGTATAAGTAAAGGTTCAGACTTTACCTTCATCCGTGGGCACGTAGATGTTCAGGTACAGGCAGTTCTCACTCTGGTCCTGTACGTACGTGGCCACCGTGTCCAGATTCGCCGTGAACCAAACAGGCAGCATGTCACTCAACAGGAACCTGTCCTCCAGGAACTGAGGGCAAACAGGGGCAAACTGCGTGGCGTTCCTGATGCCTGACCAGGAATTGGGTGGTTCGGGAGCCTGGAAGCGTCTTTCTCCTGTAGGGGGCATGGCGTAAGGAACGCCCAGGTACTGCTCCACGGGGCGCAGGATCTCACTGGGCAAAGCCGCCCGGAACCCGCGCAGTTTTCCGTAATTAGTTGTGACCGAGGTGTACTGGAGGTGCTGACCGGTGACCAGTGCCACTCCTGAAGTCAGGATGAAGAAGCTCAGCCAGGACGGACGAGCAGGCGGCCATGACGGTCCCTCGGGGTTCGACATTTTGCTGATATGAAAGAAAAACGGAAACCCTGAAAGAAAAGCGGCAACAAAATAAAATCGCCTCACTCCAGCTGGGCCGCGTCAGGCTGATAGATGGCGCGCTTGTCAATCGGCCTGGCGCTCTTGTTCCTGCCCATGGCGGGGGGGCGTCCGGGATCTGTCTGCCCTTGTTTGGACAGCAAGAGAGATGATGCAGTCAGTCACTTCTCTGGCTTCGTTCCAGGCAGAAAGATCATCCTGCAGTTCAGAGCAAAAGAGAGAGGGAGACGGAGAGGGAGACGGAGAGAGAGAGGGAGACAGAGGGAGAGAGAGAGAGAGAGAGGGAGAGGGAGAGTGAGAGACGGAGAGAGGGAGAGACAGAGGGAGAGAGAGTGAGAGACGGAGAGAGGGAGAGACAGAGGGAGAGAGAGAGAGAGACAGAGGGAGAGACAAAGAGAGAGAGACAGAGGGAGAGAGAGAGAGACAGACGGAGGGAGAGAGAGAGAGAGGGAGAGACAGAGAGAGAGACGGAGAGAGGGAGAGACAGAGGGAGAGAGAGAGAGAGAGAGACGGAGAGATGGAGAGAGAGAGAGACAGAGAGAGAGAGAGAGAGACAGAGGGAGAG
>JAOTQY010000048.1:24898372-24909491 GCA_026413445.1 Dolichallabes microphthalmus
TGTGTCTCCCCTGTACCCTCATCCCCGGCCTGTGTCTCCCCTCTACCCCCATCCCCGGCCTGTGTCTCACCTGTACCCCCATCCCCGGCCTGTGTCTCTCCTGTACCCCCATCCCCGGCCTGTGTCTCACCTGTACCCCCATCCCCGGCCTGTGTCTCACCTGTACACCCATCCCCGGCCTGTGTCTCACCTGTACCCCCATCCCCGGCCTGTGTCTCACCTGTACCACTGTCCTGGGCCTGTGTCTCACCTGTACCCCCATCCATGACCTGTGTCTCACCTGTACCCCCATCCCCGGCCTGTGTCTCACCTGTACCCCCATCCCTGGCCTTTGTCTCACCAGTACCCCCATCCCCGGCCTGTGTCTCACCTGTGCCCTTGTCCCCAATGTGTGTCAGAATAAAGCTCGCAGATTAAAACTCGGATGCTAACTTCAGTGTGCTTGCATGACACAAAAAATGTGTGTGTGTATTGTTTTGTGTAAGCTAAAGTTCTGCCAGTGAGTAAATACATGAAACACCTTGTCTCTAGGTTGACACTGATTCTGTCCTGTCCGATGGATTTGAAGAATTTCCCCATGGACATACAGACGTGCATCATGCAGCTGGAGAGCTGTACGTAAACTTCCACTCCTTATCGTTCTTAATGCAAGCTGTGGAAAAGTGCAAAAGCACGATGTTGTTATTTTGTTCCGACCTGCTAGTGTTTTGTTCCTCATTAATAACTCACTATTTTAAGATATTTTTACATTATTTTCACTTAACTGATATTTTTAGTAGGTTTATATATTTATACAGTTGCGCCATTAATATTACGTGATAAGGTCACTTTAAAATGTAATGGACACCTGTCATCTAAATTATTTATAGAATTAAAACGAAATTTTGCTGAAAAACACGACCCTTTATGTTATTTAAGAGCAAAATACAGCCTCAGTTTTATAGAGAATTTTTATGAGGCTACAGTCCACCTGAAACGTGTTCCGCGTATGAAATGTGTGATGTACAGTATGAGGGCTGTTCAAATCAAAATGGGACTTTAGATTCTGCAGAATAACAGAACACAGATCTGAGAGTAAAAACAGGATCGGACTGCCTGTCTGATTCACGTCCAAAACACCGGCCTCCCAGGAAACTCCTTGTGGAAATGTCTTGGAGCGAGGTCAGGACTGTACGGGGGACATGGTAATAACTCTCAGCCGAGTTCCGGCAATGTGCAGGGGGTGTTGGTGAATGAGTGTGTGTACAGTTCACAGAGACAGATGCGTCTCTTGCGCTAGTCAGCGACGGTGATTTTCAGTGACCAGGCGTTTCCACTCACTGAATGTTCCTGTAGCACTTTCACACCTTAATTCACCAGAGAATTTGTCACAAGTCCCGTTTTGACTCGAACGCCCCATTGTGCTCTTTCTTCAGCTTCTTTTTCGATACAACTAACAATCTGCTCATTTTTACTTTAATTAATCTTGGTTTTTAAACTCAGTATTTTATTATTTCAACTTACATTTTTGTGATTTCTACTTAATAATTTTACTTATTTATAATAAACTTATTTGTACTTAATAACTTATTACTTCAATCAACTAACTAACTTTATATCAACTTAACAACTTAGTCTTCTTATTTCAATATATTATTCTAATTGTTAATACAATCATGATATTTTCACTTAGTAACGGATTATTTGAATGAACTGACGGTCCTCAAATGTTGCTGTGTGATAACGTGTCGTGATGTCCTCACTGATCATGTGGTGTTAGATATAAAGTCTACATAATGAGAGGTTTTATTAGCGCGTCTCCAGCCCTGGAGGTCGTTACGCAGTGTGTGTTCGTGATATAACAGTGGTGTGTTTGTGTAACTCCACGCAGTCGGCTACACGATGAATGACCTGATCTTCGAGTGGTTGGAGACGGCGCCGGTGCAGGTTGCCGATGGCCTGACGCTGCCTCAGTTCATCATCAGGGACGAGAAAGAGCTCGGCTACTGCACCAAACACTACAACACCGGTACGATGAAACTTTCATTACTGTTTTCACAGAAATCACCAGAAATGAGCATACTTACAGCAACATGCTAAAACAGATCAAGATCCTAAAGTTCTTTCCTAAAGGTACATAACTTACAGCTAGTTCACTCAATTCTAACGATCCCAGGTACATTTACATGCTAGCACCAGAGCTAACGCCAAACACTGCAACAAAGGATCTCACAATGCTAATGCTAACACAATGAAGTGTAGCCTGTGTATCTGTCAGTCCCAATTAAGGGGCGTGGCCTTTGCATCTGTCAGTCCCCATGTGTGGCCTCTGTATCTGTTAGGCCCCAAAAAGGGGGCGTGGCCTCTGTGTCTGTCAGCCTAAGTGTGATCCTATTCACTTTTCTGCTACCGTACATATTGATGTTCATACTGTATTTATATACTTTACCGCTCAAAAGTTTGTACACCTCTTCTAACTCCATGGTCGTTCCTGATGTTTATTTGTTTCTAGACTGTAAAACAACACTTTCTCCAAAATACACAATACTCTCCTTTGAACAGTTGATATTGAGCTGTATAGCTGCTACTTCTGCTCTGTAAAGCTTCATAACGGCTCTAATCTGAGGTGGTGTTATCATCTTGGTGATTTCTGAGGCTGGTAACTTTTGTACTTGCTTGTAAGTTTTGGTCTTGCTTTCCTGGGAAGGTCTTCATGAGGGACAGTTTCATCATGGAGCTTGATGGGTTTTACAAACACACGCGACACAATACTGTTCTTGTAAGAACCGCTCCAGAACAACTGACCTTCATGTCTTAAAATAACAGCTGACCGTTACTCTTGTTACTTAATTATCTAATGCCATGTGTGTTATTTCAGAGTTTTTAAACCCCCAGTGTTGTTGTAAAATGTAGAAAATAAATCACGAAACAAAAACAAAGAAATTTGCAAGTGGTTGTGACAAACACAAACTTGTGACAAAGTGACAAACCTTAGAGCGGGAGTGTATAGTGGATACTGTCATAGAGTGTCAGGGGAAAGCAGACGTAAGTTCACTCCATTTACATTACATTTACGCATTTGGCAGATGCTCTGCCAAAGGGGGGTGAGTTTAATTACTCCAAGTATTAAAGAAACAGATGCGTCTTGAGTCGTTTTTAAAGATCGTCAAAGATTCTGCTGTACGGACATCGAGAGGAAGTTCGTTCCATCACTTAGGTGCCAGAACAGAAAAGAGTCTGGATGAATGTCATCCTCGATCCCTGAGAGACGGTGGAACGAGGCGAGCAGTGCTGGAGGATCAGAGGGAACGTGGTGCAGTGCATTGTGTGATTAGAGCAGAGATGTAAGTGGGCGCTGGACCATTTTTAGCTTTGGAGGCGAGCATCAGGGAGCAGAACAGTAGGGTGGTGTGGGAAGGTTAAAAACAAGACGTGCTGCTGCATTCTGGATCAGTTGCAGTGGACGAATCGTGGACAGAGGCAGACCTGCCAGGAGTGAGTTGCAGTAGTCCAGTCTTGAAATAACAAGGGACTGAACAAGCACCTGAGTAGCCTGTGAAGAAAGAAATGCGCAGATTCTTCTAATGTTGTAAAGAAGACATTGACAAAAGCGAGTGAGGTTAGCAATGTGTGGGGAAAATGACAGATGATTGTCCAGAGTTACACCAAGATTGCAATGGATTGCAAACTCCTGCTGAAGGAGTGATCTGATTGTTGTCCAGGGATATCACAAGGTCTTGACCTGGGGATGAGTCACCAGGGATGAACAGCAGTTCGGTTTTACTCAGATTGAGCTTTAGCTGATGTGCAGTCATAAAGGATGAGATGTCTGCCAGACATGCTGAGATCCGGGTGGAGACCTGAGTGTCAGAGGGAGGAAAGGAGAGAGTAAGTTGGGTGTCATCTGCATAACAATGGTATGACAATCCATGTGATGATATGACCTTACCAAGAGACTGGGTATAGAGGGAGAACAAAAGAGGACCAAGTACTAAGAGTCTGCATGGTAAATCAGGGGTAGCTCAGTGGTTAAGGCATTGGACTACGGTTCGGAAGATCCCAGGTTCAAATCCCACAACCACCAAGTTGCCACTGTGGGGCCCTTGAGCAAGGCCCTTAAACTGCTCAGATGATAAAAATGTAAGTCGCTCTGGATAAGAGCGTCTGTCAAATGACTAAAATGTAAATGCATGAGATGTCGATCCCCTCCATGTCACCTCATTTGACCTATCTTCTAGATAAGAAGCAAACCATTGCCACACTGTTCCACAGATTCCAAGGCTTGTAGAATCTTGTGGTTCACTGTGTCAAATGCAGCTGACAGGTCCAGGAGAATGAGGACAGATGATGGTTTAGTTGATCTAGCAGCATGGAGCTTCTCATTGACTGACAGAAGGGCAGTCACTGTGGAATGTGCCACTTTGAATCCAGATTGGTTGGGATCATTAAGGTTGTTCTGTGAGAGATAAAGTGAGATTTGGTTATAAACAGTCCTTTCAAGAATTTTTTAAATAAAAGAAAAGATAGTTGTTAACTTCTGTTGGGTCCAGGCAGGGTTTCTTGAGGATGCAAATAAACCCTTGCCTTCTTGAAAGCAGCAGGAACATGATGATATGGAATGGTTGATGATGGTTGTGGTGAAGGGAAGGAGGTATTGTGAGATGGCCTGGAGCATTGTGGAAGGGATTGGGTCTAATGAACAGGTGGTGGGGTTGGATGATGAGATGATCTGCTGAATCTCATCAGATGACAGGTTGGGGAAGGGAGGGAAGGGAAGGTTCTGAAGTTCTGGTGTAGGAGTTTGGTTGGGAGCGAAGGACTGGCGGATTGCTGCAATTTCCCCATGGTAGAATGTGGCAAATAGAGGGTGGGGCAGGAGGAGTCGGTGGGTTGAGTAGTGAGGAGAAGATGTTGTGGAGTTTGAGGATCATGTGCAGAGGTTTCAAGCTTTTATCTGTAGAAGGTAGTTTTGGCAGAAGTCACGTCACATGAGAATTTGGAGAGAAGAGTCTGGTAAGAGACGAGATCTGGATTACGCTTCGATTTCTTCCCTCTTCTCTCTGCAGTTCTTAATTCTCTCCTGTTGTTGCACAATACATCAGATAGCCAAGGATCAGGACAAGAAGTCTTCCTTGGTTTAGAGGACAGAGGGCATAGGAGATCTATGGATGAGGAGAGAGAGGCAAGAAAAGTGTTAGATGGAGAGACACGCCCACAGTCCTTTCAGCTATTAGCTCAGAGGAACATCTGGTGAAGAATAAAATCTTGTCATAGGTATAATTT
Organism: Dolichallabes microphthalmus; assembly: GCA_026413445.1. Lineage (NCBI taxonomy): Eukaryota > Metazoa > Chordata > Actinopteri > Siluriformes > Clariidae > Dolichallabes > Dolichallabes microphthalmus. The sequence goes on from JAOTQY010000048.1 coordinate 24,903,635, forward strand.
GACAGAGAAGTGAAAGATTCAGTTTGCGACTGCTGTTGTTGTTTAGGAAAGTTCACCTGCATCGAGGTGAAGTTCCAGCTGGAGAGGCAGATGGGCTACTACCTGATCCAGATGTACATCCCCAGCCTGCTCATTGTCATCCTGTCCTGGGTGTCCTTCTGGATCAACATGGACGCCGCGCCGGCTCGGGTCGCCCTCGGCATCACCACCGTGCTCACCATGACCACACAGAGCTCCGGCTCCAGAGCCTCGCTGCCAAAGGTACGCTCAAACAACACACTCACAAGCTGCTCCATTCTCTAAGCTAATTAGCATAATTGCAGCTAACAACTAACAGCTGGGGACACAAACTTCCTGCCTGCTACATCAAATAAATCAGCAGCCTCAGGATGCGAACACACTCCTGTTCAGAATAAACGTTAACTAATTTTAGAATTTATCACTGAGCTCCGTCTTTATAGAATGTGTGAAATGTTTCCACACGAGCCACAGCAGTGCTAAAGCAAGTGAGTCTTCCAGGGCTACGGGATCAGTTTGGCACAATAACTGGATCCTGTGATTTGTTGGACATCATTCGCCACAGAAAGCGGCGGCGTCCCGTATCGAGTGTGTGGTTCGTCCTGTGCCGCATGGTGACGTTAATGATGCTCCAGAGACTCATTTCCTGACAGCAGCGAGCGTTCCAGTCACATCACACACTCGCTCTCACAGCCTATATCTGTGATGTGTGTGTTCAGGTGATCACGCTTCGTATTGAGCGTCCGGGAGTCAGTGAGTGTGTAATTTATCAGGAAGTGCAGATCAGCTCGCTGTAACTGAGCGCACGTTAAAGTCTCGCAGCTGGAAACCATCTCACGGCAATCAATACAACCGCGTAATGTTCCAACATCAGTTATACAACACACACACACACCATCTAATTATCCCTTCTCATTTCTTCTCTCTTCCCTTACATTCTATTGGATTGTTTACCTTCATCTACTTTCTTTCTTTATTTTTAATTGCTTTTACCTTTTTGCTTTCATTTTACTCTCCTTTTTTATCATTGTCTTCACTTATTTCCTTTTTCGTAATTTTATGAACATATTGTACAGTATTATCGTTCCAAATAAGCATTTTCTTGTGTGTGTTTGATGAACAGGTGTCATATGTGAAGGCCATAGACATCTGGATGGCGGTGTGTTTGCTGTTTGTCTTCGCGGCACTGCTGGAGTACGCCGGAGTGAATTTTGTCTCGAGGCAGCAGAAGGAATTTATTCGCCTCAAACGGAGACAGAGGCGAAATATCAAGGTTTAGAACTTCACCTTATCCATCAGCTCCATCAGATCTAATAGATCCATCAACTCCATCAGATCCAAACAGTTCATCAGATCCAACTGCTCCATCAGATCCTTCCCTCCCTCTCACATGGTTGTGACTGGAACTCCTAGACACTCGCTCCCTGTATGTTTGAGATCATCATCTGTAACTACTGTGTCTGTTTGTTGAAGGTAATATGAAGGTAATCTGTAGCACTCAGTACCATGCTCCAACTCTTAACACTGAACAAGAATGAAAGTACAGCTGCTTTCGCTTCATTTACTGATCGGAGTCAGATCTTTCATCTCTTTTATTCTAATCTTTCTTCTAACACTCATGTTTCTTCCTGTCATTTATGTAGATTTTTTTACATTTTCTTTCTCCCTTCACCCTCATTCCTTTTAATCATCATCTCTCTCTATCTCTCTCTCGCTTCTTCCTTCCTTCTGGATTTATTTCCCCGAGCAGCTGCAGCGTTCCTGTCACTCAGTAACACACTAACAGCACTAGCGTATTTCAGATCTCAGAGCTACCTTCTGTTTAAACATGTTATCCAGTTAAGCGTTAAGAGACTCAGAAGCGTCTCTGTAACCCTGTAATCGTTCAGAAATAAACAGTTTAAACGATCTCGCTACAGGTTACCTGAGCAGATACTCTGAGCTGTTCATTAAAGTTCTTTACTCCAAATAAAAAGATCAATTCACTATGTTGTTTTATTTGTACTATCCAGGAGGAGGAGCTCAGAGAGGGGCGTTTTCATTTCTCGGGCTACGGCATAGCGACGTGCGTGAAGGACGGCATGGCGGTGAAAAGCGACGGCGCCGTGCAGCCAACCTTGGTCGAGAACAATAAGAGGAAGTTTGTGGACCGGGCGAAGAGGATCGACACCATCTCCAGAGCAGCGTTTCCTCTGGCCTTCCTCATTTTCAACATCTTCTACTGGATCACCTACAAAATAATCCGAAACGAAACCACCGCCAAAGTGTAGCAGCCGCGAGTGAGAGAGACGCCGCTGTAGCAGCACGTGGTCGAGGAGGAACAGCAGCGAGGGAGCGGCAGGTCGATTTCAATCAGGGATGAAACGCGAGGCCAGGATTTACAGACGGTTAGCGAACAGCGTGTTCCAGACGCAGGAGATGAGATGAGCGTGAGGAAGAGTTCAGCTCGGTCAGTCAGTCAGTGAGGAACTTCAGCTTTAACTACAAGCGTCTCACATCTATATAGGGTGAACAGTACAGGAAACAGTAACGGAAAAACAGACATTTATAAATCCTCCATAGACAGGTCACATGACTGGATGATGATGATGGTGAGCGTTTTTAGCTTTATCAATACAACTACATGACTCTCACTAGGACCGGAATCACTCAGCACGCATCACTTGGACATCAAGACTACTGAAGAGGCGTGGCCTTTTTGTGTTAGCACTAGTGAAGGAGGTGTGGCCCATGTGCATGTCAGTCCCAGGCTTGTGTGTCAGTCAGTCGTAAAAAATAAGGCGTGGCCTTGATACCTCTACACAATGTACTGCACTGCAACACTGAGGCCCGGTTCTCACTGGTACTGGTAGAGTCGTTAGTCTATTTATCTCGTCACCGTCTTCAGCTCAGACTTCAGGTTTGGTGAAAACCCCAGACAGTCCAACATTCTGGCCCTAAACACACCGCACTCACAGTCAATCCCACTCCCTTTCATCCAGTTCCTCGGCGGCTGAATCCGGCGGCTTATCAGTTTAAAACACTCTTCAACTTTCTACTTCCCCTGACTCAGTCCTTCATCGGCTGCGTGGCACAAAAATCTCCCACACACTCCGTGTTAATGATCGCTCTTACAGAAAAGCACCGTGTCCTGATCTCTATTTAACAGTGAAGGCATGACTCATACTGCGGTCTTAAAGGACACCGGAACACACACACACACACTCCTTACTCATACACACGAGATGGCGTGTGAAGGACAGGGAATCCTGTTTATATTATGTTTATCTGTCTTAATCCTGAAGCCTAGAGGCAGGGTGAAGGGTTCTTACTCTTTAAAGACGTTAAAGCATGTTTGCTCAGAGACGTCTGGTTGCTAGAGTTCCTTCCTAAACCTCCATACAGAGAAAAGCAGTGTATAATAAAGAAAGAAAAAGAGGACCTCCTTACACACGTCTGATCTTCCTAAAACTAGCAGTGAGATAGGAGCAGCAGAGTTCTGGGAACCTTAGGAACAACAACAACAACAATATAAAAACCCAGAAGTAAATAGTGCCTACAGAAAGAAAAGTAACCAGTCCATAAAACACTCGAACTGACACTCGGCACAACAACAGTGTACAGTAAGTTCAGCACAGCGTGTGAAGACACAGCACTGTCCAACTGTCTCTGCTCCAGCAAATGTTTCACCCAATATATATGTGAATACGCCTCGAGACAAATCAGTCTGCCACTGGGCAGCCACGTTACAGGCCAAATTTGAAGTGAATACACTGCCAGAGGATTTGTACGAACCTCAGAAACGTTTAAGTATTCTATCGCTTTTTACGAGATTTAATATGAAAATAAATGATTGTCCAAGTTTTTCTAAAAATTGTCTTTGGACAGAAGTTTGTACAGAACTCGGTCGTGACCCCGACACAGTCGCCGAGTCCTTGGAGTGTGTGAAGCGTAAAACCGTTAGGCCTTAGACATCACATCCTCGTTAGCGTACGTTAATTTCTCAGCATTTCTTCAACTGCTTATGTTCATAAATATGGATGGTGTGTGTTTGTATTTTAAATAAAGTAGTAAAAAAAGAAACGGTGCGTTCTGTGTCTTTCTGCCCGAAGCTGTGCAATCATGAACCTTTATCAGGTCTGAGCATGCTGTGTACACACACTGTAGCCACGGTGCCTGCAGATAACGAGGCAGATCCAAGGGCTGATTCATTATTAAGGGTTTGGCGCCCGAGTGGTGCCGTGGTAACGAGCTCGCAAGTTTGAATCCTGGGTGATGCTGTAGTCTTATCGCGTTCGGGAATCTAGAGGGGGCTGATTGGCCGAGCTGTTTCAGGGGGGCGGGATCGGAGGCACTCAAGCATTCTCACATCACTCAAAGCTCTGAGCCAATCATGGGTGTCAGTGAGCTGAGGCAAGCGGAACGAACAGATCGTTGACACTATGCCACTCCCAATGGTGAGTGCGGTTGCCTGGCATCACAGATGAAAACAGTCTTCGGGCTTCACTGACGGGTGGTTGTAGTCTTGATGTGGGAGTGTCCTAATGATGGGTGGGAATTGGCCCAACTAAATTAGGGAGAAAATCAAGAAAAATCCAGATTAAAGATTACAGATTTGCACACCAATGGACAGGCAGCCGAACCCCAGAAAAGACAAAATTAACACAAGGCTAGAGACATCAGACAAACAGGGACAACGTTTAAACACCTGCGCAAAACCTTCTACATCGATGCCAGAGAGCCAGGCCCTCGTGCAAGTACCTGGGAACACATGATCAGAAGGAGCGAACTAAGTAACTCATGAGGAACTTCTCACTCTCACACCATCAAGGGGTGATGTTGACCTTACAGAGTAAGGAGAAGGTAGCTAACATGCAGATAACCAAGAGCAGCACAACACTCAGCAGTGCTTGTGAGGACCAAACACTGCTCGTCACTGAAGGAGATGAGTGTCATCCTATGACTGGTGGAACAAGTGGCTGCTCTGTAGTGTAAACAACACCTTAAGGGACACATACTGAACACACAAGGGCGTGTTCGAAAAGTTTACGCTTCTAAAGCACTGACAGTTTAGTCAAAGAAACATCGGGTTCAGTTATAAGGTTACAACAGAATCATCCAGCATGACAGACCGACTGAATTCCGCGAAACCCCCCTGGGCCCCTGTGTGGCAGGTGGGGTGTCTACGCTCTCAGTGAGCTCTTCCCAGTCGTAATATGCTGAAGTAGGCACCACATTCATTTGAGTACGAGTACTTGGAGATGTTTAACATATTGTTCACATCTAGTTTCGATCTAACAGCACATGAAGCTGCTGTACAACACGCCCAGGGTCCTGCCCTAATGTGTCCTGCGCTGGTAGACAGATACACCTGTGTTTGGCTGAAAAACTGACAGGCGTCTGAATAGTGCGTCGGCTTCCATCAAGCTGAGCTGGACTGAGTTGCCCTCAGTGAGCCGATGGATGAGAATCCCTTGAGTTTCGATGAGCAAACCTGTGAGGAATGGAGAACTCGGCCATCAGTGCTGCTTACAGTCACGATCAGCTGGATAAAGACAGGTGGAAGATGTTCATAAGATTCAGACGAATTAAATGAACTTTAATTTAACTTGCAGAAAAAGAAATACAGTTTCAGAAACGTTAGTGGTGTTTAATTATCATGACTTTTCACTGCGAAAGTGAATAAGCCGCGTCGGTGAGTCACGGGTATAAGTTGTACATCTTTCATTGTCAGATAAATACACTCCCTGTTCAGTAATCAAAGAGTAAATCGTTAAAATATTCAGTCAAAATATTCACTTTATCTTTTCTAATTAATATCTATTGGTGCAGGTGTTTGTTTACATTGAGACAGTAGCGC
>JAOTQY010000048.1:24965566-24978675 GCA_026413445.1 Dolichallabes microphthalmus
TGTGTGTGTGTGTGTGTGTGTGATAGTCTTGTGTTGGAGTATTAAATTGTGTTACAACTGTTTTTAGATCTTGTGCTATCTATCTATCTATCTATCTATCTATCTATCTATCTATCTATCTATCCATCTGTCTGTCTGTCTGGATGGAGAACAGAGAGTTAATAACGAGTCGTGTGTGTTTAACGTATTTATGTGTTTAAAGGGTAGAAGGATTAAATCCCAGGCTACTGCTATCAATCTTTTCCTTTCTTCTCCCTCTGACTCTCTCCATCCCGTCGCCACAGGAGATAAACGCATAGCCCTGTGTCAACATAGGCCTGTGTGTGTGTGTGTGTGTGTGAGAGAGAGAGAGAGAGAGCTGAAGGCTTTAGTGTAGATGGGCTGATGAAAGACTTCTCTGCGTCTCTCTCGCTCTCTCTCTCTCCGTCTGAGAGAGGAACAAATCAAAGTCGGAGCCTGGAGGAGGATTTTTTTTTCCTTTTTCATCTTTTGCTCTGAGTTTGTTTTTCACAAAAAAAGAAAGAATGACAGAAGTTGTAATTAAAATCATCTAAAGATGGAAGAAGAAGAAGAAGAAGAGGAGGAAGTAGGGCGAAAAGTTCATCAGGGAGATGAGACACAATGAAAAACCCAGAAAGTAAGGATTGAATGATAGATACTGTAGATACCTACAACCCCTGGCAATAAAAACCTAAAGCCATATGCCTTGAAACCATAAAATGCACAACAAATCACATGAGGAACAAATGGGTGGAGACTGGGGTCAATGTCTGTGACCAAACTGTATGACATCGCCAAAAGGAAACGAGATTTATTTACTGTACAGAAAAAACTAACGAAAACCATCATTAACATCATTAGTGGAGGTTAGTGGAGGAAGGTGATATTCAGTGATGAATCAGGAATCTGAGTTGGAAGGCTGATGGTAGCTGGAAGGTGTGTTTGGTGTCGTTCCAATGAAATGTATGAAGACGACGGCCTGAAGAACACATGCAAAGTTACACAATCGTGGATGATATGGGGGTCGCAGGTCAGGTAAAGGGGTACGGAGGAGATGATCAATAAACATTACAGGTCATTACATCAATAAACATGTTCTTATTCGATCATCTGAAAAGATGTTTGGTGATGATGACATCATTTATCAGGATAATCATGCATCTCACCATCGGGGCAAAAGATGTGAAACTTTCTTTCAGAAATACATATGATGTCAAGGTCAGGGGTTAAGGCTGAGGGGTTAAGGCTGAGGGGTTAAGGCTCAGGGGTTAAGGCTCAGGGGTTAAGGCTCAGGGGTTAAGGCTCAGGGTCTAAGGCTCAGGGTTTAAGGCTCAGGGTTTAAGGCTCAGGGGTTAAGACTGAGGGGTTAAGGCTGAGGGGTTAAGGCTGAGGGTCTAAGGCTCAGGGTCTAAGGCTCAGGGTCTAAGGCTCAGGGTTTAAGGCTCAGGGGTTAAGACTGAGGGGTTAAGGCTGAGAGGTTAAGGCTGAGGGTCTAAGGCTGAGGGTCTAAGGCTCAGGGTCTAAGGCTCAGGGTCTAAGGCTCAGGGTTTAAGGCTCAGGGTTTAAGGCTCAGGGGTTAAGGCTGAGGGGTTAAGGCTGAGGGGTTAAGGCTCAGGGTCTAAGGCTCAGGGTCTAAGGCTCAGGGTCTAAGGCTCAGGGTTTAAGGCTCAGAGTTTAAGGCTGAGGGGTTAAGGCTCAGGGGTTAAGGCTCAGGGGTTAAGGCTCAGGGGTTAAAGCATTGGACTACAGTTTGGAAGGTCTCAGGTTAAAATCCCATGACCACCAAGGTGTCCCTGTTGGGCCCTCGAGTGAGGCCCTTAACCCTCAACTTCTCAGATGTACAATAAGATAAAAATGTAAGTCGCTCTGGATAAGGGCCTAAATGTAAATATAATGTCAATGACTCTGAAAATGAAATGAACATCTATAGTGGAGATGAAAGAAAATGGTCCATGATGCAAAGCTGATCATCAAGACATCAGACATCAAAGACATAATAAGAGAAAGTTGGAGCTGGATCGATGAAGATGTTTGTCGACAGTTAAATCCAAGCCTCAGGGAATTCAAGCTGATATAAAAGCCAGAGGTGCACTGTCATGTTTTTTTTTCAAGTTGCAATTGACTATAGTTTTCTTTACTTTGTCATTTTTTAAATGTTTCTTAAAGTCCAGGTGTAGCTCAGTGGTTAAGGCGTTGGACTACGGTTCAGAAGATCCAGGTTCAAACCCCACAACCACCAAGCTGCCACTCTTGAGCCTCAACTGCTCAGATGTGTAATGAGATTAAAAATGTAAGTCGCTCTGGATAAGAGCTTCTGCCAAATGCCTAAATGTTAGTCAGAAGGTGGAATGTGAAGTGAAAATTAGTTTGTGATTAGTTTTTATTTTCTACACAATTTATCAATTGAATGAACATTTTCCAAGACTGGTGACTCCATACTTATTGCCAGAGGATGAATAGATAGACAGATTCTCACCTGCTAAATATCAATATCACTCTCTCTCTTAGCGTTAACTGTGTAAAACAGATCAGGTGCACACACACACACACACAGTCTGTACACCTCCATACGGACTTCCCTCTGCGTGTGTGTGTGTGTGTGTGTGTGTGTTTAATAGGTGTGTGTTCACCTCTCTGCACCACAGGCCCCGGTGCCGATCGTCTCCTGAGTGCCGGATTAAGAGCGGATGTAGAACAGTGAAGCTATTGATCCGTCCCTGAACTCGGCTAATCGTGTGTGAGAAACCGCGCGTTCCGTAACAGTGGGGTTTTCTTCAGGAAGGGCTTTGCAGGAACCTCTGCAGTTTGGCTTCAGGACTGTAATTTGGCATGATTCTGCAAACAACTGAAAGGGGAAAAAACAGGAAGAGAGCCGCGGGTGGAGTTAATGAGGGAGAGGGTCTAATCCGCGGCTGATCAGAACGCTGTCATGAGCCATTTCCTAATTACACCCAAACGAACGGCGGGAGGGGAAAGTGATTTTCCTGCTGGATGGAGAACATCTGCTTTGAATCAAATACGTTCCTCACACACACACACACACACACACACACACACACACACACACACCATGAAAGTGATAGATGAAACAGGCTGATAACTGGCTGTGGGGATGTGAAAACACAGCAGGCCTGATTCTTCACCAGACACCGCCACTGATCAGTTAAATCTACTCCATTAAAAACCTCGAGTGTAAACGCGGACGTGGTGACCATAATGAACCAGAGACCTCCTGAAACATCATCCAATCCCTTAAACACTGAGCTCCCCATTGTTCCCATCATAGCTGTGTTCCCATCTTCCCATTATAGATACATCAATCTGCGCTACTCTCTCTTCAGTTTTATCAGAGGTAGTGTTTTCTGACATACTGGTAGCACTTTTTGACACGTTGATTTAAAGTTAAATTAACATAAAATAAAATGAGCAAAAAAAATAACATAAAAACTTTAAACATTAAACATGAACCCACAAGTCACTGGGAGTAGTAGTATGGATTTATGGGCGGGGCACTAAAGCAGCAAAACTGGATGTAACTTTGGTATGGGAGGTACGAGAGACAGGAGAGTAGGACCAATAAATTTATAGAACACCAGCGATGGTGCGTCTCGAACCCCCGACTCTCTGATTGATTGATTGATTGATTGATTGATTGATTGATTGATTGATTTATTGAATGGGCAAAAGTTGCTAAGACCCCGAGTTTTAACACAAACACTCACCTATAACCCCCCCCCTTAAAAACAGTGATAATGAGTGAAGAATGAAGGGAGAAAAAAGAGAAAAAACAAAATTAAAAAAACATGTTTAAAATTTAGAAACAAAAACAGATTGTTTGTTGTTGTGAACGGAGAACGTGAGTGTCAGTGCCTTCTGCAGACGTTCCTCATCAGTACAGAGAACATCACTTGTTAAACCCACCAACACCTTCACACACCAGCACAATGCTCTGACTTACAATTAACTCACTGTGTCACATTCAGTAGATTTCTACTTTCTCTCTGTGTGTGTGTGTGACTACAACCCAGAATAACAACCCAGACCTACATCTGTCTTCATGATGATTTCTGGAGGAGGATTATCCACATACAAAAATCATTTCTGTAAAATATGAAGCAGATTTAAATCTGAGGCGTCTGAGACACGTTTCATCCACATGTTATACAGACGTAAATCTGTGGTATAGATCCATCTGCGCACACACACACACACACTGCTGAGTGTGAGCACTGCTCAGGTGGCGGTCAGGTTCCCAGGTCTGAGTTATATCTACTGTATACCAACCGCACAATCTGGATTAAACCTTTAAATAAAACGAGGCCTTCAGAAACACGATGATAACAAACATTCTTTAAGTCTTAATCAGTACTTACATAAAACACACTGGATTTGGATAAAAATGTCCAGTAATCTGAAAAACATTAAGTCCAGTCCTGTACAGATTAATGCGCAGCGTCAGATCAGGAATGTACATTACACAGAAAATAGAAACAATTTAAATAAAAATGTGACATGAGCCACTAAAGTAGGCAGCACTGATAATGAGCTGTATGAAAATAAACACAAATTAATAGCGAAAGTGCTATAAAAACTGACCAATCACTCACATTAGGCAGTAATGAGGACTCGAACCCCTTCAGTTCTGGGCAAAGACGTGAATTACACAATAAAACATCAGGACGATATTAAATCTGTAAATTATTACAAGTGCAGTTAAACCGGACCAATAAACTGCACTGAGTCCATAAAGTGTGTGCAGCAGTCGTCCAGGAGTGTGTGTGTGTGTGTGTGTGTGTGTGTGTGTGTGTGTGTGCTATAGAAGATGAGTGAATGAACTGTAGTTCAGGATAATTAGCTGAATAGAAGGAGTGACTTATGCAGAGGGAGTGATGTGGATTTGCCCCAGATCACCATGTGAGTCTTTACCCCAGGGGTAACACGACTGACCCTGTACATCTGTAAACTGATCACAGCCCGATAGCGTGTGACGGAGCGAGTCGAAGCCCCATGGTGAACTGCCCCCATGTGTAACTACAACACCACAGACTTTAAATGGACATCAATTCTCTTGCTCCTGCTTAATTGGGTCGGACGGACTGTAATAAAACCCCGGTGTTTAATCCGTCCCCTAGGAATAGATATTTCAGGCTTGTTAATGATAAGGGTAATGATACTTCTGTGTATTTATCTTAGATTATGTGGCTGTTAGAAGATTAAAAACCCTGCGGTCGGCTTTCAGGCGCGGGCGAGTCCTGGCAGCGTCCTGGAGAGCGATGAAAAGCTTCTTGTGTGTGGGTTCGTTTAGGCTGATAAATGAGCGACAGCGGCTTGGGGGCCAAAAGGCATTTGGCAAGACTTTGAATTTACTGAAGAAAAGTGTTTTTTTCTCTCTCTGTCTCTGTAAAGGTTTCCGCTGGTCTGATTAAACGCAGAGCCGAAGGCCTTCAGAAGATGAGGATTTGGGCAATTAAGTTAATTTTAGATCTCAGGAGCAGAACTTCCTCCAAAACAAAGAAAGATCCATTTTATGATTATCGCACAGTAACAGGGCGAGCGGGTGGTTTTACACCAGCGGCCTTTAGAGATCACTTCTACAGACCTTCACCTGAGGAGAACGAGCTGCTGAACACACACACACACACCGGCTCGTGAACCTTCAGCTGTAAATCTCCCACTGATGTGAACACAGAGCCGACGGTTCTGACCCACTGCTTCCCTCCTCATACACACTACCTGACGTACACACTTTTACAAATCCATCAGGAATAAAACATTAATACGGATTAATAAAGAAGAAACACTGCAAACACACAGGGACATTAAACACTTCAGTACTTCATTCATGTGTGAATGTAATATTACACACACTCTGGTTTTTACTCAAATTAGAAAGTTTCTTAAAGAAAAAAACTATATATTTGATCATTTTATAAAATTAAAAAAAAGTAATAATATTAGTTGTAAAGTTTGGTGAATTAGTTATTTAATTAGCTGCTAAAGTCTAACAGATTATCTTTCGTAAATAAACTGCGAGTGAGCTCAGTGTTGTTTTCATTACTAACGTGGATTAGCCGTGATCACAAAGTGTTAATAAACCTGTTCATGATATTTATAATTAGTGAGGTAAACCCGCGCGTTTCATCAAAGGGCCTTCTCTAAAATTATTCTCATTTTTTCACCTTCTGTTAATTTGAAGTAATTTGGGATTTTGTGAGTGATGATCTCTCTGTACCCCTCCCCCCCACCTCCCCCCCTCCCCCTACCTCCCCCCCCCTCCTCAGAGCGAGTTGTTTCATGCAGTGATGTTATTTATCCGTTAAAGAAAGACGGCTCCAAGTGAAATTTACCTGTTAACAATACCAGCTCTCTCTCTCTCTTACACACACACACACACACACACACACACACACAGGGTTGGTCCTGATTCCTTTTCCTACACAGACTTTATAAACAGAGTTATCGTCTTCATGCTAAAATCAGTTTCATGGTTTTGATTTAAACGGTGTGTTACATAAGAACAGCTCTGTCTCTTCTACACACACACACACACACACACACACACACACACACACACTCACACACACAGCAGAAACAGAAATGTCTGGAATGAGAAGCAAAAGGTGTGTTTGTGTTTATGGTGGCTTCACATCAGCAATAGCAAAAGTTATGCTAAGTGCACTCCAGGTATTGACACACACACACACACACCTTTCTAGTGTACACTAAAAGAAACAGGAGCCATGAGGGCAGAAAAAATAATCATTCAAGTGCAAATTTTGTTTGGCTGTGATTCACCGTTACACTCGGGTCCTGACACTCGGGTTCCGTCACTCGGGTCCTGACACTCGGGTTCCGTCACTCGGGTTCCGTCACTCGGGTCCTGACACTCGGGTTCCGTCACTCGGGTTCCGTCACTCGGGTTCCGTCACTCGGGTCCTGACACACGGGTTCCGACACTCGGGTTCCGTCACTCGGGTTCCGTCACCCGGGTTCCATCACTCGGGTCCTGACACACGGGTTCCGTCACTCGGGTTCCATCACTCGGGTTCCGACACTCGGGTTCCGTCACTTGGGTTCTGTCACTCGGGTTCTGACAGGAGTTCTACGGGACTCATTTGATACGAACATTAAGTTCTTATATTCTTCCGTCACAGATTACTTCAACTAAGATAAACTTCAAACTACTGATTGACTCTAATTAGTTTTGATTGATTTATTTAATAGGTGTCATTTCCTGTATTATTTATGACTTCCTGTTCCACTTCCTGTTCCACTTCCTGTCAGGTTCTCCTCTCGGAGGGACGCGATGGGCCGAAACATACCGACGGTGGGATTTAACCTGTTTTCATTCCTGTTGGTGAGTCGAACTGAACAACAGATCCCCGCCCACGGACACCTTTCAGCCAATCAAAAACAAGCACACACACACAGAGTATATATTTATATTTTACTGTATAACACACTGTTCTGTTCATCATGAAATTGTAACTATATATAATGTATATATAATGTATGTACTGTGTGTGTGTGTGTGTGTGTGTGTGTGTGTTGCAGGTCTCCAGTGTGTACCCGCTGAGAGCTGAATACTCCAGCTGTGGAGAGAATGAGTTTTATAACCACAGCAGCAGCAGCTGTCGGCCGTGTCCACAGTGCCAACCGGGCCGGGAGCCGTACATGGTACACACACACACACACACACACACACACACTCTCTCTCTCTCTCTCACTCTTCTGTAATTAGCTGCTCTGAGTCTGTAATACACACAGTGTGTGATCTTGATGCAACTCTTTCGGAGAGCAGATCACACACACACACACACACACACACACACACACACACACACACACACACACACACCCTTGATCATTAGTCTCTAAAGCGGCGACTGAGGGTCCGACATCAAAACCTGTGAACTCAAATGTAACCTTAACAAAAGTTCAGCCTCAGGTGTTTGTGTTCTACTAGTACAGTGTAATACATGTGTGTGTGTGTGTGTGTGTGTGTGTGTGCAGAACTGCGGCTACGGTGTTAAGGATGACGACTATGACTGTGTGTCCTGCCCCCCGGGGAAGTTCTCCCGGGGCAAATACGAGATCTGCCGTCGCCATAAAGACTGTAATGCGCTGTACAGAGCCACGGTGCTGACAGTCGGATCCAGGGACAGTGACGCAGAGTGTGGACCCTGTTTACCCGGGTGTGTACACACACACACACACACACACACACACACACACGTTACTGTACCCTGCTAAAGAGGAACATCTGATCTCACTCAGTGTAAATATAAATATACAAAGAGGTGTGTGTGTGTGTGTGTGTCTAACGCTGGTCTGCTCCTCACACAGGTACTACATCCCGGAGAACCGTCCCAGGAACATCTACGGCATGGTGTGTCACTCCTGCCAGAACGCTCCGAGGAACACCAGAGAGTGTGAGCAGGAACTGAACCGCACCTCCCGAACGTTTCACTCAGCACACAGCTCGCTCCTCGTCCGATCGTCCGATCGTCGCCGCATAAAAACCCAACGGATGTACAGTATCGTCACACGCGTGTTTGTTTTGAAGTCAGAACTAGAGCGTCTTTTTAAAAATACTTTAATTAAAGACCTCACATGGAGCCTGGAAGACCTTTAATGGTTAAAACGTTGCAGACAAAAACACGGAGGCGAGGACGAGCCGGCGCTTGCCAAGCTAATCTGCAAATTACAGTCGCGCGGAGCAGAGCTAGCATATGATAATTAAAATGAAATGAAAATGTCCGGAGGGCTTTTAAAAAAACAACATTATGAACTTGTTTCTGCAGGCAGAGAGACGGTGCAGTGTGTTTATAAAGTGTTAGGAACATCCGTAACAATAAACTTCACTGATAACTTCTCTAATAATAATAATAATAATAATAAGAGATTCGCTTTCTGCTCTTTGCCTTCAGCATTACAGGGTGTGTGCTACAATTAGCGTTAGCGGTGATAGAAGAACACAATCTTAGAATTGTTAATAAATACTTAGCCTTAGCCTTAACCTCAGGGTTGCTGTTATTAGAAATAAATGCTAGTGCTAACAGCTACGATTGAGAGACGAGGGAAATTATTCACCACCTCGAGTGTCCCAAAGCATTTCAAATCCCTCCAACACAAGCTGCTTTTTAATCTTCTGCCAAAACAGCAATCAGGCTACACTTAGCAATTAGCCTTTTAAAGGTTTTTCTGCACACATCACTCTGTGTCAGTCGGAGCTCTGAGCTAAACCCAGCCGCTGAGCGACGCGCGTGAGAGCAAGGCTCGGCTTGTCGAGGTCTCCAGCAACAATCCGCTTTTATATCAAAGCGTACAGACGAGACATTTTCTACAAAGTTGCACAGAGCTGTTTAAGAGATGTTGAGTTTTAAAGGTGATATATATTTTTGCAGGTATGCGAACGACACCAGTTACATCGCACCGTGGCCCGGGAACATCGTCCACCAGCACCACAACGTTCCCCCATGCAGAAAAAGGTACGCGACAGTTTTTGGCACATGTAAAACAGGTACCAGATTGTCTTTATATACACTGAAGAGAACAGATAATCATCTGAACACCCGGTCAGTTCAGGGACATCAGTCTGTGTGGAAGCACTAAGAGATCAGTATGTATCAACTCCACCTGCTTTGGTGCAAATGAAAGTAACAAGAAGCAACAGAGAGGTAAAAGTAAGACAAACCCCAAAAAGCATATGGTTTTGCATGTGGTGGGTGTAAGATGGTACAACTGTACGTGCAAGAAGGTTGGCTGTTACTTGCAGTACAGTCTGAGGACCAAGGAGGAGATACCAAGAGACCGGGACAGGGCCAGTTTAACAGTGGTACACCAGGAGAGCTGGACAGCGCTGGAGAAGGGCACCAACCCAACAGCGGGACTGGTATCTGCCCCTTTGTGCATGGAGGAACTGGAAGAGCACTGTGAGAGCCCTACAAAATGACCTCCAGCATGGGACTAGTGTGCATGTTTCAGACCAAACTGGCAGAAATAGACTCCATGAGGGTGGCATGAGGGCCGGATGTCCTCCAGTAGGACCTGTGGTACCTCACAGCCCAGCACCATGCAGCTTGAAAGAGAACACCAGAACTGGCAGGTCAACCATTGGCACTTTGTTCTCTTCACAGCTTTTGGAGGTTCAACCTTAGTGGTGCGAGCTTAATTCAATTGAACAAAGAACAATCCTGGTGAGAAGAGTGGTTAAATACCTGCCAGAAGCTTGCAGATTGCGACCAAAAATTTGTTCTAAAGGGGAAATGAGATGATACGAGATGTTCAACCAAATGTGAGGTATGTTTAATGTCTGATCTCTTTCTTTGCCTTACAGATCCAACAGGGCAGGGTCACCTAGCAACAGCCCTCATCATCGCCATGTCGACCATCTTCATCATGTCTATCGCTATAGTGATGATCATCATGTTTTACATCCTGAAAGCTAAGCCAAGTGGCCAAGGTGAGAGAATGGACAGCTTCTTGAACAACATAGCTATGTGGAGATCCATAATGTAGCTCTGCAGATTTACTAATTGTGTTTAGTTGCGCTTACGTGGTGTTTAGCGAGAAGTGTATTGTACATCCGGTTTACACCACACTGTACACAAATGGGTTAGCTTGCTAAATGTTTGTTAGCAAGTGACCCAGTAAAACCTGTTAAAACCCATCCAAGATTTCTCTGGGTTCCTAACGAGGTCCGCGTAGTTTACCAGCTTGTTCCTTATTTTGTCCAGATGCTAATGATCTCTCAGGAACTTTATGGAAACCATTAGAGACTTGTGTACTGGTTGAAGTTGGCCAGTGTAATTTATAACCTACTGCTGGGTACAGGGAGCACCGTGAACAGAAAACGAATCAACAACGAGGTGGTGTGATGCAACATGTCACAAGGCGAAGTTAATTGTTTTTAAACGTCATCGTGTCCGGAAATGTTGAGCGACCGAGCATTACAGCTTTTAATTTATGAACTAACAAAAAGTCACACCGTCCTGTCCTCTTCACCACATTAACTTTCACACTTCCTGTTAATGAGACGGTGTTATAAAAACTGTAATGTATCTGAGCGAGCGCATTAATATAAACCTGCTCTGTAGAGAGCTAATCAACACCAATCAATGGTGGTCAAATCAACTGGTCAATGACCAATCAGAGCGCAGAACTCAGCACGTAGCGCAAAACTATTATCCTGTGCAAACTGAAGGTGTTTAAGCTAAACACGATACACAGCTATAGGAGTGACTAACCCGCCCCTTTTTAAACCAGTGGACGTGGGTGAGAGTCAGTGAAACACCTGTACGGACAACAGGACAGAAACACAGCTCTGTGTGGCGTTAGCATGAGGACCTGACGCGCGTTCATCCAGTGTAATTGAGCTCGGGGACCAGAGTCTCGGGAATAAGGCATAAATGAAATCAGATGAGTGTTAGATGGTGGTCTTGCAACTTAACACACACACTCACACACACAAAGATATTTGCTTTGAGTTTCCATATAACTCTAATAAAAAACTCACATTAAACAAAAACAGCAGCTGGAAGAAGGAGACAGCGTTTTAGCGTTTTACGTGTGTGTGCTTATAAACAGCTTTAACTTTTTGACAAAAAAGTCATTGTACCAGTAAATGAATAATAATGACCTGGGGTAGTTAGAATAAAACTGTCTTATTGTCTTGTTTGTTTGTTTGTTCCCAGCATGCTGTTCAGGCCAGATGGTAAAAATCGTAGAGGCTCCGGCGAACAAGCAGGAGGAGAAGAAAGAAGCCCAAGGTGGGGACGGGAACGTAAAAACAAATCATCAATTAAAATAAAATTACCCCACACCTCCCCCGAGACGCCTCCACTCCCTCGCTCGCTCACGGAAATGTGTGCTGGAATGTTTGGCGTTCGTTTCTCGCTCTGGGCCATAAATTCTCCGACTTAGCAGCAGCATAATCACCCTCTTTTCTGTCCCGGCTCAATTATCGCGCTCCTCTTCTCGTCGCCGCGATTACAGACTTCAGCTGTCACTTAAAGACGAGAGGTCAGAAAGCTCCTGCTGTTAGCTGCGGCTGAGCGACAGATAGACAGGGTGTGTCGCTGGATAATAGTTTTGTTAATCTTAGTTTTGTTAATATACATGGAAAGCATTGTATTGTTTTGGTCAACTTAGCTAACATGGCGGAACCTGATAGACAACTAGCTTCGCAGTGTTTAGCTAAACAGGACAGTGTATTTAGAAAATGAGTTTGTGGATCGTTAGAAAGCAATGAAGTTGTTCTACTGGTTCTGTTCATGAAGCTAGCGCTGTAATGCTACATTAGCTAGCTAGACCTCAAACACAAATTTGACGAAGAAAAAGACCATCAACTAACGTACATTTTTAAATAATGTGAAGCGTTCATGCTAACAGTGCTAATGCCCACACTAGCTTATGAACACGTCTCATAACGGCAAAATAATGCTGCTTTCCTTTCCCACGTTTGTTCATTAAAAAAAAATAAAAAATCTATGTAATCCCGAGCTAATCCTGAGCTAATCCTGACTTGTTTGTTCACGCGTTAATAGAAAGTTGTTAATGTGTTTGTTTTTTCTTTTTTTAGAGAATGCTGTCATTTTTCCAGAAAAGGATGAGTTCAAGCCTCCTCCAACAAAACCAGTGAAAAGGTAAGGGTTAAAAAAGCATACACACACACACACACACACGTGTCTTTGTGGAGAAAGCTGCGTGGCGAGTGGGCGCGCGAGCGACGCCGGGGAAGTTGCACTCTGCATGAACCTGAAACAAGGAGCTTTCTTCATAGCAGGTTCTTTTTTTTTTTTGCCGCTAATTAAATCACCACAGGACAAGTTCCAGCAGCGAGGGTTTAGCTGCTAGCGCTTTCAGCGTGTTCAGGAGCGAGAAACAAGCTGAGCTCACTTCAGCTTCCTTGTCTTCTTCTTCTTCTTCTTCTTCCCTTTTGTTTTTTTGGACTGGAACGCTCCTGCGGTTTGAGGTGACGGTAGTTTGATAAAAAAAACAAAAAAACGCACCCCGGGGCGAGGGAGAAGTTCGTTTTGCACAAACAGTTGAAACACAGCATTCAGGGATAAATGAGGTGAGCGTTTCGCTGCAAAAGCCCCCCTGAC
>JAOTQY010000050.1:12108-24176 GCA_026413445.1 Dolichallabes microphthalmus
TTTTCTTCATTTCCCTTCTCTAAAAACTGGTGCGTCTTATGGTCCGGTGCGTCTTATGGTCCGAAAAATACGGTACTCATTTCTGTTTCCTGTATATAACATATAGAGGTTTTGCGATGTTTTGTGCATGCGCACCCAATAGAAAATGAATGAATCACTCTCCGAGACTACTCGTTCATCTGAGTCACGTTAAAGATTTGTTCAAAAAGAACGAATCGTTCATGACGACCCATCACTAGCACACACACAAAGCCCCGTGCGAGCAAGCACACACATACACATACACACTGCACAGCGCTCGCGAGCACACACACACTGCACAGCGCTCGCGAGCACACACACCGCGCAATATGATACTCATGATATATCAAGACTGGAGTGCCATATGATACTCGTATATCAAGACTCGCTCATTTATCAAGTCAAAATTTATTAAACATTTTTGCTTGTCTTGTGGAACGCTCGCAAACCAGGTTAATCGCAATCCGAGGTAGTGAATCGTAAAGTACTTATAATTAACAAATCGAAAAATCAAACAAAATCACAAACCACAAATAGTGAACCACAGGCAATATGTCTATATTTCTAGAATCTATTAAAATAAAAATATAGTACAGTATAAGTAATGTGATATATAACAGCTGTATATTACAGCAGTATGAAATAAAATTATTAATAGCTAATAAATAGAACATGGGGTAGTACAAAAGTTACAAATGTTTAGATTCTTAGATATTTCAGGTTAAAGCTGTGAAGTGCTTAATTTTATTATCTTTATTTATACATAGACACTACAAATGGAGAGAGAAATGGAAACATGTCATAAAACTTTATTACGAAAAGGAAACCTGAAGTCCCTGGTGTCAAGAACTTCTAAATAGCAGTCGCATGGTTTAGCTTATATTACTATACCACGTAAATGTGATTTAAAACATTTTAGGTGCATTTAATTGATTGTCTATGTTCTATTAAGTGTCTATTATTATTTTTATTAAACTGTTATATAAATACATGATACATGGACTCACCTACATAATGCAGGTAAAGGGCTAGGTACTTGTACTGGAAGAGGGGATTGTTATTCATACTGCTCCTCTGGATCTTCTGGAAGAATGAGCTCACGTCCCAGCGGTATAGCACCTCCAGCAGCATGATGCTGGGAACCCGCAGGCCCACATTCAGCACAGACTCTAGCCGCTCCTTCACCGCCATTGCACAGCTGGCTGTCCCACTAAACACAAACAGCACATGTCCTCACGTCATCACAGAGAATAGCCCCCTACAGTCCCTATAGTCATAAGATGAAGGGTCATATTATACAGAAGATTCATAACACTTAATAAACACATACCATTTTATAAATAAAAAAAAAGCTCTAGAGCCTGTTTGCAATTTATCAGGAGCAGCAAGAAACAATAAATGATGGAGGGCAATGTGTTCTCAGATCTGTTGCTCCCGATTTTCGTAATTATGAAAATGAGAAGAAGAGTAGGCTCCCTGTCAGTCATTACACTCATTAAAGCACAGATACACCTTTATGCATTTGGCTGATGACATTCCCCTCAGCACGACACACGACATGAGGATATAGAAGATTTTGTCAAGGGGAAAAGGACACCTCCCTTCCATTCTAACATCAGAGCCTAAATTATAAGTGTGTTCTCTATAGTGTATAAACCTCCATGCATGACAATGACCCCAACACTGGCCACACAATCATCCAGTACATAGCCCAATAGTTGTGTTGTTCAATTTGTTTAACTGGGGTATTGTTTTAAACCTTAATTGAAGATGCAGAAATTATGAAAGTTGCAAAAAAAATTAATAATAATAATTTTTAAAAATCACAGTTTCTAAAACTACTATATACCCACTATAACTTTAACTGTTTTGATAATTACAATGGCTCTAATAGGAGTAATGAAAAAGTGGACATAACATTTTTCTTAACTGACATAGGTGATTCAAGTTGCACATGCACAGACCTTCTTGTCCAGCATCGGTGTCTGACCTCACAAATGCGCTTCTGAAAGAATGGTCAAATATTCCACATAAACTCTCCAAACCTTGTGTAAAGCCTTTCCAAAAGAGTTGAAGCTGTTATTTTACTTGTAAAGACGCATGATTCAATGATGTTCCTAGTTCTTCATCTTTCAATGCCAACTGTTCCTTCATATTTATACAGAACAAATCTCATCGCTTCAGTGGATAGTAAACCCCCTAGATAGTGTTAACCTTGTGGCAAAGTTGGTTTACAAAGCATTCATAAATTCAGTCATCACCTCAGTGATTTGTAGGCCGGATGTGTGCAGTGTGGAAAAGTAGGGAAATTTGCCTCAACATAAATCAGTAGAAAAATGCATGAGGCCTCTCCACAAGCTAACTGACTGTTTAATCTTTCCCTTGTAGCTTCATATTGAGCTGGTTCAAATGATGGAAAATGTCAGTCAAAAATGAATGGCAGCGGAAAACTTATCATTTTCCACTAGAAAAAGCTGTATGTTTTTTTCTGCTTTGATTTAGAAAGAAACATCAAGATCTCCTCCCTTAGTTTACAAAATGGTCTCAGTGCCTTTCCTCTGCTCAGTCACCTAATGTAATTACTGAACTGGTGTATCAAAAGAGGCGAGTATCAAAAGGTGGTGCCTGTAAGCTGGAGGTCCAACAAATAAAGTTGATAAGTGCCATACTCAGTCCATCTTCTTCTTCTTCTTGTCTTTCAACTGCCTCAATCGAATCCCATTCTCTGCATCCTCTTCTCTCTCATCAACTAACTTCATGTCCTCTTACACTAAATCCATAAATCTCCTCTTTGGTCTTTCTCGAGACCTCCTGCCTGGCAGTTCCAACCTCAGCATCCATCTACCGAAAAATTCATAATCTCTCCTTGATGCTTCTTGCTCCACAACAGTCACCACTTCTATGCTTTGTTCTCTTTTATTTTCCTCATTACTCCTTACATCTTCCCATCACCCTCCTGGCACCTGTCAGTACATTTTCATCCCCATCTTTAAATCACTCTAACCTGCTGCACATCCTTCCCATCTTTATCTCTCTGCCTCGCCAACCTGTACAGATTCACCTGTCCCTCCTTCCTGGCCAACCTAGCATACAAGTCCTCATATGCTCTTTGTTTGGCCTTTGCCACCTCTACCTCTACCGTACGCTGCATCTCCCTGTACTCCTGTCTACTCTCTTCAGTCCTCTCAGTGTCCCACTTATTCTGCCTCCGCTCTTATATGCCACCCTATGTTCCTGCCTCTTCTGAAAGAAAGTACTTCAATTTCCATCCTCTTTGCAAACTCCACCACCATCTGTCCTTCTGCATTCCTGTCCTGAAGACCAAACCTGCCCAATACATTCTCATCACCTCTGCTCCCTTCCCATTGAAATCTGCATCAATAACCTCTCTCACCTCTGGGGATGCTCTAAATCACTTGATCTAACTCATTCCAGAATGTTTCCTTCTCTTTTAACTCACATCCTACCTGTGGGGCATAACCCAACACTGAATATCACATTTTCAATTTCCAACTTCAGACCCATCACCCTATCCGATCATGGTCTCTTTTAACTCACCAATTAAACCCTTTCAAACAGAAATCATGCTGTAAAGGCAATAGCAAGACCCCCTTAATGTTGTGCTTTCCCTCGTGTTTTTGTAATTTATGCAGAACCCATAAAGTCAGTAATAAGGAGTCTCTGTGTCTGCTTTCACCCAGCATGCCAGCTTTGAGCGTACCACATGCATCAGAATTACCAAGCATACCACTGCATTTCAAAACAACAAGGGCAGGTGAACTGGGGTTAGGGTGTTACCAGTGCACCTTCACATCACTTACCAAACTGCCTTAAAGTCCCACCTTTATGCTCTATGACTGGCTCTAAACCAATTCTTGTAGGGTGATTGCTCATCGTTGTCAGTCCCAGCTCATCCTTTATCATTCTTGATGCACGATAGCTTTAGCAGCAACTGCACTGGATACGTCTAATCTTCTCTGTAAAAGATATCAGTGCGTATGCTGCTAACTGTATACTTTTGTTTAAAGCTCCTGACAGCATGCCACAAACAGCACATTAGATCCTTGTTCTCAGGTAGGGTTCTTACTTCTCAGACAGATCTTGTGTCATCTTTGTCACTACATCCGCTTCTGAATTAAATGTGTGTCAACAATGACCCAGATTTTGCCTCGGTTTCTTTCGTAAAGAACAGCTGTAGACATTTGTTAAATTTATTATTATTTTTCTTTAAGAACAAAAGTTGCTCAGCTTATTGGCTGGAGAGACGGTTCCTCTTCTCATTAAGAACATGAAATGTTGCACTGAATAGTCTCTCACTGTCAGTGCTAGTGCTTGGGGCAGATAAATAAATACCTGTGTGCAACTCATGCAAGCAATGGAAAGCAGTCTTTGTTCAAATGCCAGTAGTCAAGGGGATTGTTGCTTCTGGCAATGTGTAGTTCAGTTAGTGTAGTTGTTGTGCGGCTGTGCTTGTTCCAACACCACTGCCGATCAGGCAATGCGGAAATGTTGCAACTTTGGTGTCCTCATCTAAAAATTTTAAATACTCCATACCGCTGACATGCTTTGTCTTTGATGGGCAGACACACGCGTGATAACAGCTCCAGCATAAGTAAAACCTAACCTGTGCTGGGCGAGGATGGAAGGGGCGGGGAAACATTAATTTTCTGTCGAAAATTTCCGGTGGCCGAAATTTCGTGCACCCCTAGTATCCCTCTGAGCATATGTCCCTAAAACAAAATTAGTCCAAGTAGATCATGCCGAAAAAATTTACCATCAAATAATCTAACATGGCGGCACTAGTGTGCTACATTGCTGTTGTCAGTTGATTCATCCACAGCTTGGGAAATCGATTTCACCTTTAGTTTATTCAAAAGAGTCTCAAAGACGTCTGAGGCAAGGACCTTTTCTCGCTTTGTGGCTGAAGGGTCTGATATTGAACTTTTCTCGATCAAATCAATCACAGTTTTAGACTTTTATCTGAAACCACATCCTCAACTGATGCAAGCAAGCATTCTTTGACTGTCTCCACATTGGCAACAGGACTTTTCTTTTTTTTGTCTAATCTCCATGGGACTATTGGTGATGTCAATGTAACTCTCTTGTTCTCTAGAGCTCAAAACAGGATGCAACGTCTTTGCTCACAGCAAGAAGGTAGGCCCAAATTTTTCTGTCAGCGAGTGTCAGCGCCAAGTGGGAAACTGATGTCAAAGTTACCATGGGTTGTCTTAAAATGCCTTCTCGAAAATATTATTTTCCTTAGCTTTTAAGTGCACTTTAAGATACTCAACATCAGAAACAGGACTATATAGGACTCACCCAGGGTAGGGAGTCTTGATTGCCAGTGACTCACCTGAACTCAGTTGTTTTCCACAAACTCCGTAAGCAAGTTAGTCTCAAACACACGCTTATACTGAAAACACCAGAAGACCAAATTAGTCTCAAAACATGTGCGTTAGAAGTCGCATGTGCCCGCATAGACTTTGGAGGCATTTCAGGTGGTTAACAAAAAAAACTCAATAAAATAAAATATCGCAGTTTCTTTATAATTCCAGAGACAAAGAAATACATGCTGTTCAGGAGTACGTTATGGCCAAGGCTGATCATCCGTCATGTAAACCAACCAGTTTCTGTCACTGGCTGATCAAACAGTGCATTTATATTATAAATGTAAAAAAAAAAAAAAAAAAAAATAGAGAGAGAGAGAGAGAGATCTGAGTTATTATGGCAGCATGAATCAGCACCCAAAAGAATCATAATTCATAACGGAACTGATTTAGATTTTTTTTTGGCCCTCAGAGGGATATGCTCAAAATGGAGATGAATGAGAAACAAGAGTTCCTTGTTTACTTTCTTTGCTATGGTTGTTGTGCTGTAATAATTTTTGTATCAGATCATGTAGCCCTAAAATTAATTACACGATAACAATAAAAAAAATTATTAGTAATATGTTAAGGTGGAAATATACGAACGTGTTGCACTGCGTATGATTTAAGTGGTGTACCTTTTTTATTTCTTTTTTTGGCTGGTGCTCCCAAAATATTTAAAAAGCTGGATCAGTGCTACTAGTGGTGAAAGTTAGTCCTGAGACCTAGATTTGCCATTTCAGAATGACATTTAAACCTTCCCATCAGCTGTACAGTGTGTCCCCTAGTGTGTGACCACTTCCTTATTTTGCATGGTGTGTATAGCTGGGCTTTGTACTGTAGCTGCTCAGTACAATAGACGCGTAGTGAACACAATGCACCATAAATGTAGACCATGATGTGGTAATTAATAAGTACTGTATGATGAGTATTTAAACCAGAAACTGTAAATTAATATACAGATGAGCAAAAATATTATGACCACATGCCTAATATTAAAAAGGCCCCCCCTTTTGCCACCATAACAGTGATGCAGTGTTTTGACACTTTTCTATTGCAACCAGCATTAACCTCATCAATTTAATCTATTGGATCTTCGATTAGATTGGACTACACGGGCCAGCCTTCACTCCACATGTGCATCATTGAGTCTTGGCCACCCGTGACCCTGTTGCTGGTTCACCGGTTTTTCTTCTTTGGATCACTTTTTGTATGTCCTGACCACTGCAGCTTGGGAACATCCCGCAAGAGCTGCAGTTTTGCAGTTGCTCTGACCAAATTGTCTAGCCATTACAATCTGGCCCTTCTCACAGTAGCTACATTTCGTTACAGTGGTAAGTGCAACTGGGCGGGATATACTAGGCAGTAAATGAACCTTTTCTCCTGAAGTTGAAACTGCAGCTCTCGTGGGATGTAAGGAAAACTGGTGAACTAGTGACAGGGTCATGGATGGCCGAGGCTCACTAATGCCCATGGGGAGCAAAGGCTGGCCGGTGTAGTCCAATCTAATCGAAGAGCTACTCTATAGAGATCAAATTGAGAAAAAGGGCAATGCTGGTTCCAATAGAAAGGTGTCAGAACACACGGGTCATTACTGTTATGGTGGCAAAGGGGAGACCTACTCAAGATTAGGCGGATGGTCATAATGTTATGGATGATCAGTGTGTGTCCTACCAGGATCACGTGATAACTGGAAACTAGTGTTAATGCCACTTTGTAAAGTTTTACATTATTAGGGAGTATTATTGCTCTTTACCTGCTGCCTCGAGCTCCAGAGTCAGAAAATGCCAATGAACTCCAGTAACCTCGCTCTCATTAAAAATTCAAGAAGTGCGATGGGAATCTGAAGCAGAGTACGCCTGTTGCGGTATTGCAAATAAAACAGCCTGTGCAATGCTGGATATTTTTGCAAAATAATATAAATAAATAAATAAATAAATAAATAAAATCTGGGTGACACGGATTCAATGCATATCATGCTCAACGCAAAGAAACACAAATGAGTGTGCTCTTTGTGGTGACGTTCATCATTTGGACCTGAATGTGAGGGATGCTACACCATTATCAGTCCGCCACAAGTCATACTTAGCACAAGCAAAGACGAATTATTATAATAGTCTAATAATGTTCAGACTAGTCTAATAAGGTTGTAAATCGTCTTCTATGGAGATGTTCACATGGACTCTAGTAACCCAGTCGTATAACAAAAGGCAAACATGGGAGCAATGCTAGTTCCTGCTGAACCAAGCGTTCTTCTTATAAAAAAAAACAAAACAAAAACATAAACAGTAGACTTACGGAACCAAGAACCTCCGAGAGTCCGCTAGTCTAGCAATCGCGACGTTTCTCTGGTCGAATGTCAGCCATGCTTGAAAAACAAGACAGCGCGTAGCGGACTCAGGAAATCGACATCCATAACGAGAAGAGACACGAAGAGCTCGCCTGTGCTCGCTTCATCCTGCAGCCATTAGAGGTAAGAGCAGAGGCATTGGGGGCACTACTGAGCATGCGCATCACCGCGAAGAGGATTACAGCAGGGGAGGAAGAGCGTAAAGCAGAGAGGGAGTGAGATTAGATTAGAAAGGGGAAACTAATGGAAAAAATGGGACGATAGCGTTCGCCAGTGTGAGTAATAATTGATAAAGGTTAAATCTCTTGCATAATTTAATCGTAAAAAGGCTGATTTCTGCTCATCTAGGAATCTCTGTAAGCCAACTAGGGGAGGCCAGTTAGACCTACATAGGACATATGTATTTATTCCCATTTTACGTCCCAGGTGTGACCTCTTGTCAGCATGTACATGCACATTCACACACTACGGGTAATTTGGGAACACCTAATCTTCTTCGTGTCTTTGGACTGTGGTAGGAAACCGCAGTACCTAAAGGAAACCCACCAAGCATAGAGAGAACATGCAACGAATTAAACCTGGACCCTGGAAGGGCCACTGGCCACCTCTAAGCAACCATGCCACCAGCGAGTATGGTTCGAAACAGGCTCCAATTCAATTAGAAGCAAAGGAGAGCCAGGCTGATGTTTGCAAAAGACCATTGAAATTGGGTCTTATAGAACTGGCCATCTTCTCAGATGAGTCCATTTTTCAGATTAAGGTTAGATAGAGACCTGGAGAGGCCTACAAGCCACAGGCTCTTTAACCAACTCTGAAATGTGGGCAATGATCAGTTATGATCTGGGGTGTTTATGAAATCTGGAGTCTCTGAGGATTGGTTTGTCAAACAATACAATGTTCATGCAACAAAGCCAGGTCAATCACGGTGGGAGTGGATGACCAGATTTACTCCCTGCCAATGGCCAGCCCAATCACCAGATTTTTAACTCGATAAAAACTTCTGAAATATCTTTAAGAGGAAGATGGATGGTCAAAAAGCACCAAACACAGCTGAGCTGCCTGATTATTACTACTATTTAAACCATAGGACCGTATTGTTTAAAAATTAGAAACAATTTTCTTTAGATTAGTAATGATCTGTAAACACTGGAATTAGTGTTGTCATTTTCTTTAAATAAATGCTCTAAATAATATTGTATTTGGAAGTTGGGAGAAAGTAAGTTTATACTGTAGAATGAAACAAAACTGTTCATTTTACCAAAACACATACCTTTAAAAATTTACCCGAAAAACAATCTTGCAGTGGTCTCTTATTGTTTTCCTGAGGTGTATGTGTGTATAATGTATGTTAATAATTTATAAACCCAATCTTTCCCCCAATTTTTTTTGTCATTCTGAAAATGACAAACCATTTTGACCCAATTCACAATATGCACTATTCATAAAGGATGAGGAAAGTTTATACACTATGTATATAAATGAATGTTTTTGAACACTCACTCTTACTCATCGTCTATACTGCTTTATCCTGTGTTTAGGGTTGTGGGGGGCCTGGAGCCTATCCCAGGAGACTTAGGACATGAGGCGGGGTACACCCTGGACAGGGTGCCAGGCCATCACACACATACACTCACTCACACACACACACACACACACCCAGACACTATGGATGGGTAAACTCACACTGAGGAATAGAGCCTGGCCGGGAATCTGACCCGGACCCTGGAGGTGCAAGGCGACGGTGCTATGTTATTGAACATTTTTAATGCAATTAACATACCACTTTATTACCCTGAAAGGTAAATCATATAACTTCATATGCATGTGTTTTTAAAAACTTGTTCATTTTAAAAGTCAACCATAAAACTAGACTAGACTAGGCAAGGTTCATAGACTATGTGAGTGTTACTCTACTCTACATGCTGGCAGAAATATAACAGAAACCACGACAGTGGTAGAAAACTTACTAGCTTCCCTGTGTGACGGAAAGGTTTCAGTTACACAGGGAAGCAAGTAAATTTTCTACCACTGTCGTGGTTTCTGTTATATTTCCGCCTTATTGCAGACAAAAATCATGACAATGTGACCTAAATCAAATCTCCTTTGGGGTATAACCTGAAAAATGTATTAAACGTATGTATTGAACTAATGGAATAATAGACTTACCATTCAACTTTAAACAACATGGGCCACCAGGGCAGCTCTGGCGCCTTGGAATCTGGTTCAATAGGGCCCCTGGTTGGCTCCAGTCTGTTGACACCGGATCATTTCTGTGCTGTTGGTTGCGGGTTGGGGTCTAAGTAGATTGGACTAAGTAGTTTATCCTGCACATCCTATGGGTGCTCGATCGGACTGGGAGCTGGGGAGTTTGGATGCTGGATCAGTGGCCTTAAGCTCTTTGCCTGCTGGGCTTTGTGCATCATTTGTGTTATGGGTGTTCTTTTGCTTTTCTATCATGACATAACCATTGGGCATGGGTAAGCCTTGAGTGCCCATAATCCTGTCACCAGTTTTCTGATGTATAGTTGATCATTGTTGTTCAGCTCACCGATGCATGCAGGGACCCAGGGGCCAGCACATACTGAAAAGAAAGAATGAGAAGGTGAGCGTGGGAGTATTAGCACCTTGAGAACAGATGCAAGAGGAGACAGGAAGAGAGCACCATGGAAGATTTTACACGTTAATATCATTTGAGGAAGAGAACAAGAGAGAAATTACCCATACTTAATTATACAACATCCCAAAAAATGGATTTAAATAATCAAATTCTTAAGAGCCTTTTGATTTGATAAATATTGCATTGATTAATAAATTTCAGCTGGAAAAAATATTTTTTAACCTTAACTAATGCATTATTTAAGTGTCTCTAGAGTTTTAATAGCTTTCACCACATTGAACACATTGTGCTTTGGGCTCAGCGTCAATGCCTGCCATCATAAATCGGAAATCTCTTTAACCCATCCCTTGGAGCTTTTATTGTCACAGGGGAGTGAGAAATTTCACTCACTTACTCATCTTCTATACCACTTTATCCTGTATTCAGGGTCACGGGTGAGAAATTTCAATTAATTTTAATTGACCTTTATTAATGTGAATTCTTAAGCACATTTAAATACAAAATAACTAGCTTTATAATAAATCAATCAATCTAACCATTTCCCACACTACTCCTCAGACCACCAGATGGCACACTGAGTGACGATATGGCCCACTGGTTTAGAAAACTCTGAAAGTTTAGATTTCACTGGAGGAAATTTTTTTAAAAAAATTTTCCACTTTAGAGTAAGGGAATACACATTTGGTTATTTCTTGAGAAATGGAAGTGGAAATAATATAAGTCTAATATAAAAACAAACTTTACTGTGGCCCCTGATGGCACAGGCATATTTCAGGACGATAATGCATTGGGCTAAAATATTGAAAGAGTGGTTTTGCAAGCCTAAGGAGTTATTTTCACAAATGAATTGTCCACCGCAAAGTCCTGATTTACTGTATAACTCATTGAATGTTTTTGGGATGTACTGGAGAAGACTTTACCAAGTGATTCAACTCTCCTGTCATCGATGCAAGATTTTACCAAAAAATCATTCAGCTCTGGGCAGGCAAAAATATTGTGATGTTGTATAAGAATGTTGAAACAATGTCATGGTGAATGTATGGCATAATCAAATGGTAAAAACCAGATAACAGAATGTTTTTGCCCAGCAGCTAGCTAAGACTCATCACTCATGTGATGTTAGATTTATACAAGGAATTATTGCATGCCATAAAGTTAATTTTTCAACTAGCTTTCATAAATACCATCATTAAAATTAAAGTAATTACTTTCTTCCTAACAGTAAAGGAAGCTTATGTTAAAATCAACTTTTTCATTCAGTTTAAGCAAAATAAGAATTGCTCAAGTTCTGTGTGGTTGGCATCTTTAACAGTGTTGTTTACAATTCTTGTTACACAATAATTAGTTTTAAGGTTTACACATCAGATTTCACACAATTTTAGCCCATTTTTGCAGGGAAAAAAGTTAATTGCTGTACTTGAATCCTTTTTAAAGGCTAACCACAGACCTTTGCATTGTCCCCTTGATACCTGGACCTGGGTTATCTGCGCTTTTTGACCCTGGTTGCAGTGTGTTCTGGGAAAATAAAGTTCTTGCACCACTCACATTTTTTTTGCTGTTAAGATCAAGATATTTACTTTTCTGTAATTTAAGAATAATTTCCTTTCATATGGTTTGAGGAGGCGCCACGGTGGTGTAGTGGTTAGCACTGTCGCCTTGCACCTCCAGGGTCCGGGTTCGAGTCCCGTCTCTGTGTGCATGGAGTTTGCATGTT
>JAOTQY010000050.1:24276-41610 GCA_026413445.1 Dolichallabes microphthalmus
GCCTGGCCGGGGAATCGAACCCAGACCCTGGAGGTGCAAGGCGACAGTGCTAACCACTACACCACCGTGCCGCCTCTTTATGACCAACTGTTCAAATTATGTTTCATCAGACCAGTGGACATTTCTCTAAAAATTAAGATCTTCGTGTCCATGTACAGCTGAAAACCATAGTCTGGATTTCCCATAGTTTTGGAGCAATGGCTTCTTCATTAGTGAGCACCCTTTCAGGTTACATTAATATCTATCTTGTTTTACTCTAGATACTTTCATGCCTGTTTCCTCCAGTGTCTTCATAAGGTTCTTTCCTATTGTTCTGGGATTGATTTGTACTTTTTGTACCAAAGTACGCATATTCTTCCTGACCGGTATAATGACTGTGTGGTCTCATGGTGTACCTGTATATAACTCTACTTGCGTAATATAATTTGTAGAGGTTAATGTGGTACCTTCTGAGATTTTGAAAATGTTCCCTTGATTGAACCAGACTTGAGCTCTTGGCTAATTGAGGCCACCGAGGCCTCAAAATACATCCACAGGTACACCCCAAATCAGCTTCTAAAGCCATAAAATAATTTATTGGAATTTTCCAAGCTGTTTAGTAATGGTCAATTGAGTGTACAGTAGGTAAACTTTTGACCAATGGAATTGTAATATAGTGAATTGTAAGTTAAATAAATAATTGCCGGAAAAAATTTGTTTCATACATAAAGTAAATCTCAAAAGCACAGTTTGTTAACGTAAAATCTGTGAAATGGTTAAAAAAAAATCAGTTTTAATGAATTCAGCCTATGTGTATTGGTAAATGTATGTAAGCTTTCAACTTCAACCATATCTAGCACAAAGAAAACTTAGAAATTCAGGACTAAGCCCGGGAATTACTATGCATGGTATTCCTCATTCACTAATGCACTTGAGGAAACGTCTGGGGAAGGAATCTGGAGTGATGAAACAAGTGTATATCAACAACTCTATTCAGACAAACATGGGATAGGCTAAAAGAGTGGTATGCATACACCGAAACCCATAAATAAATAAATAAATAAATAAATGTTTCAGTGGCTGGTCAGTTTTCGTGATGATTGATGATACTGACGTATCTGGACACTAAACATTTGGGATTCAGGAAAGGTTCTTGTTTACTGGCTGACGCTAAAAAGGAGAGGAGTTCCCCTCCATTTGAGTACTTTGCAGGTACAGTATGTGTGCAATGAGAAAAAGAAGCACAATACATGCATTCATGGATCAATGCGGCTGCGTTACAAAGATACACCCAAAGGGGGCCAAGGAGAAAGGCATTAAAATATATGTAAATCTGAATAATTATATCAATTACTTTATAACTAGATCATATTTATTTAAACTGTTTGTGTAGAGAACAATCCATTTTCTGCGTACATTAGATCTTGCTGTGGTGTCACAGAATCATCTGACAGAAAGGTAGAAGGCTTCAAATGTCTCCCTCTGCTCCTTGAGTGTAATGAGATCGTGTTTAACAATTTCAGGATTGCAACAATCTCAATCTTGCCCAGCCTTATCTTTTGACAAACATCTCTCAAATGTATGAAGAAGTGGCAATATATCTGCTACTCTGAATAGATGTATGGCACACACAGTCCATAAACAACCACACAATGCCCCTTTTGCCAAGTATTGACATGACACATTCAAGACTTACATGAAGGAGAGTAGCTGTCATGACCTTTCTAATCCTGCCCAAGCTTCATAAATGTGAAAGAAGCACAAGGCTTTTACAGACATAGCGAAGTACTCTAGACGACACACGTTCAACAAAATTGACATGACAAGAAGCCATAAGACATAACTTTATTATTTTTAAAATTAATTGACACTAAAGTCTGTGGAGAGAGTCTAACAGAGTTGAGTTGGGTTGTCCTACTGCCATTATTTGCCAAACAACAAAGAACACGTCAGCTGGTCCTCATCTCTGAAATGTACCATAAAAAATAAACTTCAACTGCAGCACAGTGTGAGAAATCCAATGGGAAAATCTTCACTAATGTAAATAGTAAAATCCAGTCTCATCTCCCTACTGCTCACACGCCATTACCATGAGCAGGTGAAACACAGAGGCACAGACAGCTTTGATTCTTACTTGATTGTGGTGTTGATGTGATTCGTCATCCATTTAATTTATTTTGTATGACTTTAGTTTTGAAGAGTACAGTGTGCATGAACAGAGAACAGTACATGTGCAGAGAACAGTTCATGTGTTTTGTTTGTTTCAGAGAGGAAATGTAATTTCTTAAAACAGTGATTTTGTTTGTTGTTTTGAGCTGGATCCACCCTGTGTTTTGTTTGTTTGTATGTTTTTCCAACTGTTCAATGTTCATTTGTATATATATTATCTATATAGCACAATATACCCATGCGAGCCTTGAATCCTGTGTCTGAGTTTCATTTCCGTTGTATCCAGGGCACCCAAATACACATTCCCCATCACATTAACACCGATCCTTAATTCATGGTGTCTGGCCTAATCCTAGACTGAGTCGTAATAGTTGTAATTGAGGCTTGTCTGGATGTTGTTCAGCAGGTTTGAATGCTTGTTTCACTTTGAGCTATGGCTGTTTTTGACCTGACTATGTTTATGCTGTGTCCTACCTTGCAAGAATTAGAAGAAGATAAATGTAGGAAAGATGACCTACTTTTAACAGCAGACTTTTATAATATCTCGGTTCCTCAGCTAACTTCTAAAGAAGGTTTTACATTGGGCATGAGGTACTTCCAGGTGTTGCTACTCAGCCCGTTGAGGGTTCCAGCACTGCAGATGCCGTTGCAGTGTGTTGAGATGGCTTGGAGGCGGTTCACACCAAATGACATCAGGTCGATTCAGCAGACCCTGTTTTGCAACTTACTGTGAATGAACTGGAGGTTTTTTTTTTTTTCTTCAGACGTATCAGAAGTGTTTAGGAGCCGGAGTTAGTTGCTTAGGATTAAAGGCTCAGCCTGGCTGCTACAGCAGTTTGCAATGCTCCTGTTGGGTCTGATGTCTTCAATGCACTGGCATCACCAGTAAACTAGCCCCCTTTTGATGTTAGTCAAAATGTTGGTATAATTACATTGCTGTGTTTGAGAGAATTGCTAATGTGTTAAACTGTACTAAATGTTTGTAGACAAATTTACCGCAATGTAAATCGAAAGAGAAAGGAGAAAAGCATGTTCCACTTTTACTCCCAAACAAAGTTTGGATTATGAGACGGTTAAAACTGTTCTCTGAGCATATGAGCCTGAAGCCTACATGCAAAGTTTTAGAAGCTTACTCACATCATTCAGCCAAACTTAGTCTTCCCGATCACTTAGTGGTTATTTTAATGAGCCTTCTGATGATTCTGTATTTTAATCATTTGCATCTTTCAGTCATGTGTCATTATGTGCTGGTACAGTAAATCATCCTGTTATGATTTTAAGAGGCACTGGTGCTGCTCAATCTTTTGTTTTAGAAAGTGTGATACCATTTTCTGAAGCCTCTTAATCAGGTAGCAATGTACAGATACAAGGCATTAAAATGGCTGTAAATCGCGAACTACTACACCTATGGTTCATCATAGGCATCTGAGACTTCTGCCTTTACAACATCAGATGATTTCATCCACTATATGGTCATGCTTTTTGGGCTGCAAAATGAACCCTCTTTGTTTCAAAGGTTCATTATCAGTGTATTGGGGGAAATCATGTTGCGTTCCTTGACGATGTGGTAGTAAATTCAAATACATGGGAACACCAGCTAAAATTCCAGTTTATAAGTCATTACAAAACCTCCTCCATTTCTTAAAGCATGATCAGAAAACATTTTGTATATTTCTTTAACCACTTACTTACCTGTTGTGGTCTCCAGAGTGTGCCTTAAACTCAGTGAAACTATTACTATCAGTCTGTACAGTCCATTCTGCATCTGATCTGAGTAGGCATATCAAGTTGGACAGATTCCAGTGGTACTAGAGCTGGAACTATGTTAACCCAAGAGGATATCCAGAAATAGATCACTCTGTGTGTTACTTCTCAAAAAAAAAAAATCTTGATGCACCAACTCACTATAGCACCATTGTGAAGGAGGTACTTTTATTGCTAATGGCCCTGCAGCATTTTGAAGTGTACCTCAGTGACAGTTCTACTGCAGTTTAGACAGACCACAACCTTAGTGTTCCTGCATCACATGTGTAACACTAACTAGGGGCTGGCGATCTGGTCTCATTATCCAAAGGTTCAATTGTTGGATTTCACAAAAAATGGTACATACCAGTCAAAACACACCTTCTAATTCCACGGTCTTTCCTTATTTACATTTCTTTCTACATTGCAAAACATCATTTAGAATATGAAATAATTTTCTTTGAACAGTTGATATTGCGATCTGTCTATTACTTAAGTCTTCATAACAATTTTAATCTGAGGTGCAGTTAATTGGTGAATTGGGATTAGTAAATTGGTGCTGTTAATTGATGATTGGTGAGGGGACCACAGGGCAGGGTACACCCTGGATGGACTGGCAGTCCATCACAGGACACACAAGCACACACGCTCACACACACTACAGAAAGTTGGAAACTGTGAGAAATCTTTGGACTGTGTGAGGCAACTGGAGGAAACCCACCAAGCACAGGGGTAACATACAAACTCCATGCACACAGACTGGAGGTGGGACTTGTGCATCATCTGAGATCAAACAGTTTATGTATGATGTGCGTTGTTAAGCGCAACATGCAAAATCATATTAGTAGAATAAGTTTTCAAGAAATTATAACAGCAATAACAGTACATAGGTGTTTTTTAAATCATTGATGTATTAATCTTTTTATTGATTTGTCAAACAACTGATTTGTGTTAAGGTAAATGGCCTTATTTTACACAATTCATGTTCATGCTGATGGGTGACACCTAAAATCTGCGGTTGCCCTTTTTACAGGTTAGAGCAACGGCCCATTAAAATGTCAGTGCATGTTCTAAAGAGAAATTGTAAAATTATCCCACCAAAGGGTATGTAGTGTTAACTCATGGTGACTTTTTGGGCAGACTGGTATTAGTCATGACAAATTTTTAACACCTTTGATTAAAAAAGCCAAAGCATTTGTCTTTTTCAATGTCATTTCTGCCTCAATTCACCAAATGTAAGCCTCATAAATTGCTGTTTTTTTTTTTTTTTACTTGATTATTACCGGTTACAGCAAATGGTTGATCAGAACATGTTACCATCTCAGCAAAAAAAAAATATTGGGATTTTTTTTCCTGTTGAAAAACAACCATACACTTATTCTCACTCACTCATCTTTTACACTGCTTTATCCTGTATTCAGGGGGGCCTGGAGCCTATCCCAAGAGACTTAGGCCACGAGGCGGGTTACACCCTGGACAGGGTGCCAATCCATCGCAGAACAACCATACAAACATCTTTAAATACAATATTAACTGAATTAATGTTGTTTCCAACATCTGCCACAAGATGGCAGTGCGCGCACTATAATAATGCCTGAGTTGTATTATTGCTGCTTATTTTGGGCATATGCTGTCTCTGAAACTATCGCAGTGGTTTTTGACAGTCGAATATTATTTGAAATGGGTAATGTAAACAACTTTAAAATAATTAAGAAATGCATTTTAAGAGAAGGTGGAGATTGAATCAAATCAATATACAGAAGAAATGAAATGCATTTATTTGTTTGTCTTAATTTAAGGCAAACAAATAAATGCATTTCATCTGTTTAGACCATTCGTGTTGATAGGCCTTGGTCAAGGTTACAGTTTTTAAAAATACAAAATTTTCACCAGATGATGAGTTTGTAGAAGATATTGAGTGTAGTGTTGAACTTTTAAAGCTCAAGAATGTTTGCTGTTAAATGCATTACAACTGCATTACACTACCCATACGTGTACGTGTGGATTTGATGTGTGCGCGCGCGCGCGCGTATGTTCCTGCGTGCGCGCGCGTCTCTCTCTCTCTCTCTCTCTCTCGAGGTGAGGGGTCTTTTCAGCAGTACATTAGGTGTGTGTAATTAGCACTCGCGGCTAATATATATACGGCGAGCTAAATGAGCTTTGGGCCTGAGAGAATAGTAGCTTATTGGCCTAAGCAGAGCCCAAACCTGCCAAAGCTGTTTAGGTTGTTGATTTATAAAATCAGAATCAGGCTCAAGAAAAGCAACAAAACAACACAAATACTTAAACAAAACAAACTTGGATGAGCACTTTTTAAATAAACTATAGAGCATATTATTATTATTATTATTATTATTATTATTAGCAGAAAATGTGTGTATCTTCAACAACAGAATACTGACATCTGTATTCAATCTTATCAAATGATTTTCGATAAGATCACAGTTTTAGCTTTTAAATGTTTGCGTTTCCACTTGTGCATGTTTGTTTCTATGTATTAATAAAAATTAATACATAGAATAACTGTGTAACAAAGCAAACATTTAACAATACAAGCTGTTCTAACTGATGTATGATTGATGTTAATGTATGAGTGATATTGTGTGAGTGCATGCATTTCCAAACAAATATTTTTACACATAACCTTTTGTCGGGATTTATAGCGTTAGGTTTTATGAAATTTAACATGTGCACATTATTTCCAGAGGTAATGAAATCACTGCAGTATGTAGTAATTAGAGTTCATTATGCTATCTCACAATCGGCGCGATTTATCCTACTGAAGAAATCACACCAAGACGCAAAAGCCACACTTTTTAAAATGTATTATCTCTTTGAATCTTTCTGGATCTTTATTTCATATCTTACAATTTATTTGCAGTCGTATTTCAGACAGGATGCAGGACTCGGTAAATCTCTCCGTCCCTTCATGGTGGGTCATTAACGTCAGGACACATCATGATCGGATTACTTCAGTTTATAGTAAACTGCGTAAACATGCAACTGTCATCGCAAAGAAACACGCATTTATTACACAAAGGGTCCAGATGACACAGCTGGTGTGATGTGAAATAGAAATACACATTTACACAGCGAACACAATTCATCGCTTGCTTCTATCAGCTAAAACAGAGAGATGAACTTGTTAAGTAAAGAGCGAGATCCTGCTGGTTATAGCCGAGATTATTTATTATAGATCTTGAAAGAGAACACTGGTTATTATTTAGCATAGATTTGAATGTCCTGATCTGATTTATGTATTACAATAAGGCTATTTGTTCTGTTGTAGTTGGGTATTGGCCACATTAATGCCCCAGCACAAGAGAAGACGTGCTGCGCAGTGAAACTCAGCAGAACCTGTTGCTCTGATTACAGGGCGAAGCGCAATACACCAGCACACAGAGTGCATTTTTGTTTTGTGTGTTATACAGAGAAAATGAGGTAGCGCAAACAGAATTAGTAATTCTAGCAATGGTTGTAGATATACTCAATTTTGGAGACGTGTAGTAATGTTGTGTTTCCGGGGTTTGGGTGTATCTTGTAAAGGAAATAGGTGCAAGAGGTTTCAGTAGGTTTTTTGCACTTTCCCATGCACTCAGTGCTGACATTTTTTCTTGCAATGAAACCAGGCGCTGAGTTCATATGACACCGCAGTCACTGCAAATGTGATTTATTTCCCCCAAAACTGGGAACTTTATGCAGATTTAGATTTTTTGACTTCATCCAAATTTTGATTTTAACCGTATGAATTTATAGCCTGTATTCATACCAGGAATTCATATTCATTTTCCTTGTTGTTTCCCGTTTAGACTTGATGTAAGTATTAACGCATCATTTTACAATCCCAGGAGTCGTGCGTTTCTCGTTTGGCGGCATGGCCAACAGCAAGACTTTTAACAAGTTTAACGTACAGGTTTTCGGGGGGTTTTGTCCATAAATATAGCAAATTTACATGAATAAAACGGAACAGTGTAAGACTTTATTCAGCGCGACACATGTTGAGAAGTAAGGCAGTTTGCCTGTAATCTCAGCTGCGTATTCGTGCGCTCTCTCGCACCTCTGCCCTTTAGCCAGTGATAACCAGTCAACTAACTTCTTATGATTTTTCTCTTCAGCACCGCACACATCGCACTGTGTGTGTGTGTGTGTGAGAGAGAGAGAGAGAGAGAGAGAGAGAAGACTGGGCTGTGCGATGCGATCAGACTTGAGACTCGGCGGTTGGATGGAGAGCTGATGGTAGAGTGGGCTCGCCTGTGTTCAGTAAGGCGTGGGGCGGGGGGCTGAGAGTACACAGTCACTCCCTCTTCCCTTTGAGTTCCCAGAGCACAGTCAAGTCGGATTCCTTTGGGAAAGAGCGCTCTCTCTCACTCACACACACACACACACACAAACACGCACGCACATCACTTTTTGGAACCGGGGGAGCGAACTAAGGATCCACCGCCACGAGGGTCCACCTCTTCTTCTTCCTCATTTCACCTGGCTCATTCATTTTCTTTGAGCTGAAAAAATAAGCGTCGTGAGGACAGAAAAGAGGATATGAAAAACAAATAAAGAAGAAGAAGAAGACTTTGGATAATAACATTTACTCAAAGCTTCTCGTTGTGATCGTCTAGTTTCTCGAAGTGACACTGGACTTTTCTTGCACTCTCTTGGTCGCAGGGAGCTACTAGTCCACGAGTTTTGGATGTTGACAGCTCGCTCCGTTTCGTTTTGTCTGTATTCGTTTTGTGATTGCACAGAGGAAACGATAGAGCTGAGCGCAGAGACACCTGCGCGCCCGTAGATCTCTAGACATTTAGGCATTTTTTCTGTTTTTATTTGTATAATTTTCACGGATCGACGGAGAAAGATCAGAGGGCTGTTAGATCGACAGGGGAAAGGAAAAGTCCGCGTTCATGTTTGGGATTCAGGAGAGCATCCAGAGGAGCGGGAGTAGCATGAAGGAGGAGCCGATCGGCGGCATGAACGCGGTGCGCTCGTGGATGCAGGGAGCCGGCCTTCTGGACGCCACCACCGCGGCGCAGAGGTAAGGCGCGGGGGACCGAGTCAGTGTGCGAGCTGAATCCTCCTTTCCCATCTCGGCACCACACCAAAGTGCCCCGTGTACTTATTTGGCATTTTTATTTTCATTTGAAGCCGACCACGTCTTCCTCTTGGTCCTGCAGTAAAGACTTAGGACTAAAGAAAGGTCGGGTTGTTGGTTTCTGTACCGCGCTGAACCATATGCGTTCATTTTGAACTTTGAACACATAATGTCTCGATATTTTACTGCCATAAAAAACATCTATGAGGAAAAAACATCTATCAGGGAATATATATGAGGAAAAAACATCTATCAGGGAATATAAGACTCACAACTGTTGATTCAGTATTTATTTTGCTGAAATTTTAGCGCTACCCGAAATCCTCTCTATAAGCCATGTGTTATCCAACAAAAGCTTTCAAGTATAACAGGCTTTACATGTAAATGCATCTGTACATTCTGCAGACTAAACCTAAATTGTTTATTATGAATCTAAATAAAATATTACAAATAAAGAGGTTATAACAGTGTACTTTAATGCACATCGACACAAATATTAATCCTAATAATAATAATAATAATAATAATAATAATTCAAGTAGTTAAAATAAATATATTTAGGTTAATATCTATTTCCTGACAAGAAATAACAATTTGAACTTTTTTCAAATCTAGCATTTTTAAAGCTTGTGCACGACACGTTACAGAAGAGTAACTTTATCTCGCCTAAATAGAATGTAATACATAGATTTATTTACTGACTGTAAATTTGAACGCAGTGTACATTTTTATAAAGCAATGTGTTGCAGTGTTCCTACAGACTGTGTCTCTCTCCCCCCTCTCCTTCCTTCTCTTTCCCCGTGTAGTGGTGTAGGTCTGGCCCGAGCGCACTTTGAGAAGCAGCCTCCCTCCAATCTGCGCAAATCCAACTTCTTCCACTTTGTGCTGGCTCTGTATGATAGACAGGGGCAGCCCGTGGAAATCGAACGCACATCTTTCGTTGGATTTGTCGAAAAAGAAAAGGCAAGTGATATTTTCACCCCCACACAAAATATCTCCTGGCGCTTTTTTCGAGTTTTAATAATGAATTATTTAAAAGTCTTCCCTTATTTATTACCCTCCATGTATGTGACATAAAGACATAAAACAGACATCAATTATTTATTGTGAATGTTTATGCGGTCATCTGTTATCTGACTCTATTAGTCATTATTGATTTATTAGCTGAACTCAGGCTTTGATTTTTAAACAGAAGCATCATTATAGACATACGCAGATTTAACGAGTTTCAGCAAATTAAATGGGCCATAGTGCAATGTTTATTTTTTTTATCAATTTTTATAAAGAGCGACTGTATACATAGAGACACATCCCGGGATTTTCTGTCAGAACATAATAATATTAACAACAACAACAACAACAGGTTACGCGTTAATTGTTTCGTGTTCGTGTAATAATTCTGTATTCTGATTGCTTTCATTCAAAACGAAAATGATTAACTTTTGAATGTTTCGTGTTCTCCAATATCTGTGTGCCGGTTTGTTTGAATTAACTGAGCGATGCAGCATAGAATAATTAACACCACGCCGTTATGTAGATGTAGTGTAATTTAGATATGTCGCCAGTTAACACAGATTTATGACTAGATGAGTTTGTATTCTTCTCTTTGAACTTCATTGTATTGCATGTGAGCTCAGTCTTGTGTGTGCCTTAAGTAACGAGAAAATCGGCTGCTTTTCTAATTTATATATGTATACATTTATTTGTGTAGGAACCGAGTGGTGAAAAGACCAACAATGGGATTCATTACAAACTGCAGCTCCTTTACAGTAATGGTAAGCATCAACTTATAACATATTATTATTATTATTATTATTATTATTTACCCAACCTTATATAATAAATGCGTTACGTTAAACGCATAAAATCACAGATTTGCCATTAATTAAACTCCCCGCGTAAACCGCATGGCGCACACTAAATTTGAAACCTGTAATTATTAATAATTGTATTTGTTTTGAGTGTCTGCCATTATGCGTTTTTAAATATAGCTTTGATCTTTTTAAATAAATCCCGGTAAAGGATATTTTTGTTTACACTTTATTAATGACTGTACATTTAAAGTCGCTGTACATTTCCTTTTCCTTTGATCAGAAATGTCCTGTGCGGAATACACTTTAATTGTTACCTCATAAGCTCGCGCTGAAATCTAATTCATGTTTTAGTTCTGAGTGAGCACTTTGCTGTAAGATTCAGGGCTACTTATTTTACATTCCCAACAACAATTTAAGTACAAATCCATTCAGCTTAGCATAAATGTTTTACCTACCAAAGTCTTCTGATATAATAGTAATTTAGGTCACTCCAAAAGTATGTCATGCTCTGTAGGAGTTTTAATATTTACAGAGTGCTTATTTCCTCTGTAACTCTATTTGTTATAGTAAGCGCATTACAAAAAATGTGGGTGTGTTTGTATTATATTTTGCTCAGACATTTCTTTTTTGCACACAGGCATAAGGACAGAACAAGACTTCTATGTACGATTGATTGACTCTATGACAAAACAGGTAAGCCATTAAATTAAGAAAAGAGTTTCAGAGTAACTGTTAAAATTCAGGAAAGACCCGGAAATATCTCTTTCTCTCTCTCTGTGTGTGTGTGTGTGTGTGTGTGTGTGTGTATGTGTGTGTGTTTCTTGGGATATGATAGTTTAGGGCTGGTGTAGTATAGTGTGCCTTGGGGGAATGTGGAACTAATTATGTCTAAATATGACATCCTTTCTCTGGGAAAGCATTTAAAATGACTGATGTTTTCAGGGTGTGTTCACACTAGGGCAAACATCTCTGACACATTGCTTTATTGTAATGTCCTTCTGAAACTTTACCTTACAGTCTGTGTACAGGATGCACCCACTTGATGCCTTTTGAATCTGTACACATGTGCTCAGGAAGTGGCTTTGTTGTTTTTGCATTTGTATTGCACATTTGTATGCATTCTTACCTATGGAATAATGTTAAGTAAGAGCAAACAACCTGAAATGCAATATCTGAGAGCAGTATCTCTCAGTGTGTGTATGTGTAAGTGCGTGTCCTAAGAATAGCAGAACAGAAAGGAAAGTGAGATCCTAAAGCGTTGACAGCTAAATGTTTTGTAAGATGGTATGTGTTCCACAGTGTATTAGGCAAAGAGGATATTTTTTCCATCAGATCTTTGCAAGATTCTTGGCAAAACATTACCATTCTTTTTTTATTAGTTTTCTGCTTGCATTTATTCTATTACAGATTGCTGCATTTAACTTCACATAAAAAAGATTTAAAATGAAGAACTAATTTATGGCAACTGTAATTATATATTTTTTATATTGTTATGCCTCTGTTTAATATAATCACTGATTAAATTGTCCTGGTTATATTAATTAGAAGACTACAGAATAGTCTTGAACAATGCACCACTGGAGACAAAGCAAGCATTCATGTGTGTGTGTGTGTGTGTGTGTGTGTGTGTGTGGGTGTGTGTGTGTGTGTGTGTGTGTGCGTGCGTGCGTGCTCGTGCG
Organism: Dolichallabes microphthalmus; assembly: GCA_026413445.1. NCBI lineage: Eukaryota > Metazoa > Chordata > Actinopteri > Siluriformes > Clariidae > Dolichallabes > Dolichallabes microphthalmus. The sequence goes on from JAOTQY010000050.1 coordinate 36,747, forward strand.
CACCTATAGTATGTTTGTTGGTGGATTTGGAATAGTTTTGGTGTATGTAAAACTATTGGAAAATTAGCAGGTGCTGTTTAGTCCTGACACACCCAAAGAGCAACAGTCTGTCCATTTAGCACATCATGTGCAGTCAATATGTGAGCAGTGTGTGCGTGTCTGTGTGTGTGCGTGTGTGTAACACAGCTGATATAAACCAACTGTCCTGTAATTCACAGCACCTTCATTTTGAACTAAACTACAAATTATCATGACATTTTTTTAAATCCAGTTTTTTTTTTTTTAATTAAATAGTAAATGTATCCATTAAAATCCCAGGATCTTAGACTGGCGCTTGCATTCCTCTTCCTTCTAACTGTGCACATTTCCCATTAGTTTCACTGGAGAGATGCATCAATTATAGCAATTACTAAATAAAATCCATTACAATTAAAAACTGAGTAGTAAGCCAATTAAAACTACCTGAAATAAAAATAAGCTATTTTAAAATTTGGTTATTCATGCACCTGGTTATGCAGTTCATGATTTATTAGTAAAAAGTTTAAATGACAGTTTTCCCCCTACAATGAAACATCAAAGTTCCATTTTTGTCTACTGCTCATAGTCTGATTTTTGACATCAGCATGCATTGCAATTAAATAAAATATTTTATTTGGTTATATTAAGAAACGTGGCTAATCCTCTTTGATCACCCTGATCACACACTTCACAATAAACGAAAATGCATATTTATAAAAATAATAATAATAATAATAATAATTTAAAAAATAAATAATAATATAAAAAATCTAACCATATAAAAATTCTAACCGATATAAAAAATCTAACCATAACATTTTTCAGTCTGAATGTCATGTCATACTATTTACTATATACTGTAGTATACTTGTAGATTTTATTTAAAATTATTTTGTTAAAGTTCTTTAAGGCTGCTAACATTGTCTGTATTTGTTCTTGTTTGTGTTTAGATTGTCTGGGTTATGTACAAGTGAGGCAGATTTATATGTAGGTGAAAGGCAGGGGCGTTATCCTGCAGGAGTAAATACAGAGGCTGCAAGACTTGCCTGCTGCTCACTTCAGGGTGCCCCTTCAATAAAAAGCAATTTATCTCACCTCTGCTGTCCCACTTGAGCACATATTTCATTGCGTGATTTACAGGCTGTTTCAGAGGACCATCGCAATACCTGTTAATGATGTGGTGGTCATTGAGAGAGAGAGAGTTTGTGCATCATAATTTGGCATTGAAGTAGTCATGTTGGTATAATATACTGTAGTATAACTTATAGTATAAAGTCTCTTTGGTTTTGTCGAACTAAAAAAAATCGAACTATCCAGCACTGCCACCTTAAAATATGTGTAATATCACATAAGTACATTAGTAGGGATAAAGCCACTTCCAGTACATTCCCCATGATCCGTTTCTCCAAGCCAATCCAAGTTCACATACAAAGGAAATACACTAAATAAAATCATAGTGTGATCTGTACAATTATTTTAATAAGGCCTTAGCCAATTGTCAGAGGCCTAATCATAAGAAATGAAGCTCATTTATATTTTGGGAAACAAATATTACCTACCACAAACCAATGAAACCCCCCTTTTCCCTGCCAAGACTTAAGGGTGAAAGATTAGTAATAGATTGCAGACCTGGCTATTAAAATTAATTACTAATAACTCCAATGTTTATAGGCAGGCTTTAGGTGAATAACCAATATTTGATATAATTCCCTTATTTCACATTTTCTGTTCAAATTCTCACCATTTAGTTTGGTCACTGTTTTACTGTGTGTGTTTCCCCCCTCCTCCGTTACATAAAGAGATGGAATTTGGCTTTTGATGGAACTTGAATCTGTCTCTATGCTAATTTCTCTGAGCTCTCCTCTAACCTCGTTGTGGTAAGACTCAGGCGTTGCGATGTGTTTAAAACATCTCATTAAAAGCCCATAACTCAGTACAGACTGGCTAGGGAACCAGTGGGCTCTTGCAGTCTGGCTTCGTCCCAGCAGCGCGCCACTCTTACAGAGCAGGTTTATGGAGTTGTTCGACATGCACTTCTCATTAGCACTGGGTGAGAGCTGCCTCCAGAGAATCGCTCACTGGCAGTGGAGCGAACGTGTGAACTGCATGTGGAAGAGTGACATGACAGAAGGAAAATAATGATACTATGGCAAGTTAGGCACAGCAAAGTATAATAAACCTGTGTAAAACTCTTCCGTCTGACAAACTGTACCACACCGTATCATATACCTGCTCCCAAACACACTGTCAGCAAGCCAGTAGGAAAGAGGAGAGAAACAGAGCAGAGTGTCTGGCTGTCAAGCCATATTTGTGATCAGTGCTTAAGTCTGAGACATATCTGATAAAGACTGTGCAAAGGGGTTCCCCATTTTCTCTTTCTCTCAGTGTCTCCCTCTAGTTCACAACAGCTGAGCCACAGAACAAAGGCAAATCACCCACACACAGATGCAGTCACACACTCAGCGTGACATGTTTGCCAGTGACTCTAACAAAGAGGGAAATGTGTTTTCATGTATTTCTCCTGAATTGTTTACATGCCTCACATGCCTCAGATATAGTTGTCACTTCGAAGCAGTGGAGGCAGGCAGTGAATGAGACCTGAAGTGAGGTGTGCGCGAAATTAAATATGTATTAAAAAGCTGCGTCAGGGCCTAGAAGCCTTGGCGGCAAGCTTGCATGTTTCATGCTTTCCCGGTCTTCCTTAAGGAGCTCTTTGTTCACACGGCTCTAGGCTGGAACTGGTAGACCCCAACTCCCCTGTTGCTCATGGATGTGTGCTTGTGCGTGTGTGCACTCAGCCAGAGCTCTAAGCGAAAATGTGTATAGGAGGAATGTCTAAAGTGTTCATGCTACAGTACGCCAAAGTTTCTCAGAAACGTATTTGTCCCCGTTTCCGCACACGGATCAGCCTCGACCTTGTGTTTCCGTTCGTTAGCGATATGAAGTGAGATGCCATTGGGTTCAGGTCCCAGAAACAGCTCCACAAAGTGTAACGGCCAGAACGTATGATGGTTTCAGACGGGACATGAAACACCCTTGCTTTTGTTGTGTAGCCACAGAAAGACCTAATATCTCTAACACGCAATTATTTAGATATTCACTTTTAAGAGTCTCCAAAGAACTACTTCTCGGCATGCTGCTCGGCATTTCTGTATGAAGGGGTTTGTGTAGCCCTTTGGGAAAAGTTTATGAGAGGAAAAACCAACTAAATAAATGATTAAATAAATAAACGCTTGACCCTGATGTATCTAAGCTTTAGCATGTCGCTGGAGCTCAGCCTTTCAGAAAAGTCTTACTTGAGAAGCTGCACCTTCAGAAGGTTACACTGTCATTGTTTCGGTATCCTCAGCTAGACATGTAAGGAAAAACTGACAAACTATTTTTGGTGTTATTCCCAGCACCATGCACCAGGTAGAGCTATGTTAGATGCTAGATGCATCGTGTGTGATAAATGGAAGCCCTTACTTATTAAATGAATGTGTGGTATGGTAGAGGACGTGTCTGTATATGTATGGTCTCCCCTTCGTTCTCTCAGTGCCTCTGTATCTCTGGGAGAGCCTGAGGATCAGAGTTTTGGGCGCAGAAAATGATGCATGCTAGCACACTTTTAGAGGACCTTGACCCTTATTTCTACAATGCAGAAATCAAACAAAAGGATACTTCGATCAGCAACACCCTCTAGCCATAATGAAAGAACATTGACTGATTGGAAAAAGGACAGGAACAGTTTCTCCTTAACGGCTGTTGCTTGTGTGTGTGTGTGTGCGTGTGTGTGTGCTCACGCATTTGTGTTTGTATGTATGTATGTATGTTTGGGCTAGGGTAAGTGATTCATGGCTGTGAAGGACATGTTGTGTGGAAATCGAAGGGTGGAAACAAAGCTGAGGTTTTTTTGGATGAAGTGTTGACTTGGCCAGATGGCTTGCTATGCTCCAGTCTGGCAGCCCAACTGCTCACCACACACACACCACACACACACACACACACACACACACACACACACACACACACAAGCAGATACGCATCCATACTCTTTCACTCAGCAATTTTATTCTAGGTGAAATTAGACAAATTCAAGCACCAATCTGTCTCTCATGCACACACAAGCAGGGTGTGGAGCTCCATCATTTTGGGATGGAAACATTTATGTTTTTAATTCACTATCATTGTTTTTATTTTTATTAAGTTTTCATAAAAATGTTTTATTGCTATTATCTTTTATTTCATTTTATGATTATTTTCTTTTCTCCTTTGTAAAGCACTTTGAATTACCATATTGTGTATGAAATGTGCTATACAAATAACCTTGCCCTGCCTTGCCTATCATCTTAGGGGTTGAAACTCTGGCCTCTGCCTCTGTGATGTGTCTCATACACAGCACTCTATGAGATTCAGTCATTAAACCAGCAAGGGAGTTAACTTTCAGGATTTTATTTTAATTCGTTTTAATAGGTAGGCATGCCAGATTGATAAAATTGCTGGTAGTTTGTTTCTCAAGTGCATTCTTGTGAAAATGGACCAAATAAATTTTTACTATTCACTAGAATACAGAGGAGAGCACATGCCACCCATGCCTTAGAATAATTACAAAAGTAATTTCACACGTAAAATAGCCACCCCATTAACATAAGATTTTAATCAATACAATTTGACTATTGTATGATATATGTAGATTTCTGTTTTAATTTAACAAGTTACTATGGATGCATTGTGTCAAAACATAAAATCATAAAGACATGCATGCTTTTCTTCTGTAATGCAGCAGAGTGATAGATAGATAGATAGATAGATAGATAGATAGATAGATAGATGATAGATAGATAGATAGATGATAGATAGATAGATA
>JAOTQY010000050.1:41710-46710 GCA_026413445.1 Dolichallabes microphthalmus
GATAGATAGATAGATAGATGATAAATAGATAGATAGATAGATAGATAGATGATAGATAGATAGATAGATAGATAGATGATAAATAGATAGATAGATAGATAGATAGATAGATAGATAGATAGATAGATAGATGATAAATAGATAGATGATAAATAGATGATAAATAGATAGATAGATAGATAGATAGATAGATAGATAGATAGATAGATAGATAGATGATAGATAGATAGATAGATGATAGATAGATAGAATAAAAAAAATCGAACTATCCAGCATTGCCACCTTAAAATATGTGTAATATCAAATAAGTACATTAGTAGCATAATTAACAGTTTTTTTCTGTAATCACTTTATTAGAACACACAAGTGTTATGTTCATGATATTTACACAAATTCAGCCTTATTACAAGTTTAAGATGCTTTATACTCAGAATGAAATTTCAGGGCGGGTGTCTAGCATGAGTCGACATCATTTCGGCCTGCTGCATGCTGAAGCAATTTTCCACAGCCGTGGTAAAGTGGGCATTAATTGGCCCACTGAGAACCTGGCAAGGCCAGAAACAGACCTCCCTCCATCCCGTTCCAAAACTCAGGCCTTCCCACAATGCACTGTGCCACTGTGATGGATTGATTAGTTGTAATAAAGGGAGGCCTCTGTAATTCTGCACACACAGCAGGCAGAACAACATGTCCAGAGCTGGGGATGCTGGAATGCTCCAGTTCATTCCCATGACACATGCGGTCATTTGGTGAAAGCTTTCTGCCAGATGGAATAAGGTTCACATTAAGCTTTGTAGAAGAGTGTGTGGGTGTGTGAGAAAGAAAGAGTGTGGAGATATGTGGTTTTTTGCTCGGTGTGATGTTTCGTGTAATGTTTTGTTTCAGGGGAAATAGTGCCAGTATAAGCGCAATTCTTCCCATTGTTCCCATCTCGTAACCCCAGACATTAGTCATAATCTTTCTGCATATTTACAAGCACTGTATCTATACTTAAGGTGGGAAAAGTGACTTGTCTGCTTTCACTGAACATTGTTGTGTTTCTCTTCCCGCAGCCTATTATTTATGAAGGTCAAGACAAGAATCCGGAGATGTGCAGAGTGCTGTTGACACACGAGATCATGTGCAGGTAAGATACCATCATGCACACCATCTTTTTACACTTTCACATTCACTATTACACAACTTCAACCTGTGTGCTCACGTTTGAATCACAGCTGGATGTTGAGTTCTGCACATCTGAACACTGTTGGCATGCCCAACAGTCTCTGAATTGATCCCTTAATGTTAATGTCTCCTGCTGGGGCTGGACTTCCCTTTTTGCATTAGCTAATTTAAAGAAATACTGTAATATTAGCCTTTAATCTTTTTCTCCATACTGTTTTTCTAACATATCAGCAATAACCATAACCATTAATCAAGATTTTTCCCTTTAATGAGAAAAGAGCTAAAAACCTATTTTCTCTATAATAATTGACATCTAAAGGGAGTTATTTAATTATTATTACTATTTAATACAGAACAGAAAATGTTTCTGTTCCCCAGAACAGAAAATGTTTCTGTTATTTTTTTCCTTTTAGGAATGGGATAATATTTATAGAGAAGAGAAAGAGTGGGTCTAATTGTAGACATTGCAAAATCTATAAAAGAAAACAACGTGTTGCAAGTGTGTTAATTATGCTTTGATTATAGATGTGAAGGACTGGAATTAAGTTTAAAGTGCCGGGGGTTATGCAGATTCTATTGATTGATTGATTAATTGATTGATTGATTTACCTATTGATTGATTGATTGATTGAGCTCAGTACCTCACTGCACTTTGCATTCAAAAGTACTGCATTTATTTATCCATTTGGGCGGCAGAGCAGAATCTGCTTTCCTGAGTGAGACTGCTCGTCTGCATTTTTACTTTTATCGACACTATCATACGGACATATTCCAGTCATTTATCACTGTCCGAAACAGGCCCAGATAAGGTCACAGCAGCCTGTTTCTTATCAAGGAGATCTGGCCCCTCTACCCTAACAGTGTTTTAAATTTCCTTCAAAACAGATACAGCTTTATCTATGAACTTGCCAAAATATGACAAAGAGCTTCGAACATGTCTGATGATGTGTTTTTTGAACCTGTTGTTGGTTAAAAAAAAAAAAAAAAAAAAACATATCCCTGAGAAAGAACATTTTCCATGCCCTCTTTGGGATGGGTAATGAGAAGAGGAGGAATGAGAAGCGAAATAAAGGATGGGCCTTAGCTCAGGCAAGTTTATAGATGCCGTGTTCGTCCACACCTCTCTCTCATTTTCTGTCTCTATCCAGGTCATCCACTTTCTGCTCTGGGAGGGGAGAGAGCCAGAGAAAGGCATGCACCTTTAATTAAAATCAAAAGATGAATTCGTTGCACTTAAAACTGGGTTGTAGTGATGGGCTTTCATCTATTTTTGGCTGAAGTGCGGAGCATTTGCACAGTTTTTCTCCTAAAAATATCCTACTCATGCTTGGTTAATTAGGACAAGGAAAAACTCATTACTCAATGAGAATCTTCATGTTATTCTTCTGTTAATGAATGCAGGTTACTTTGAGTTTTGACAGTGAAGTATGTGAGGGAGCAGAAGTCCTCTTTCTCCTTTCCCTTTTTCTCTCTTCCTCTCACTGACGGTGCCTCCCATTCTTTTTCTCTCAGATTTAAAATCTATCTATCTATCTATCTATCTATCTATCTATCTATCTATCTATCTATCTATCTATCTATCCAAGTAGATGTATATATATAATTTATAATAATGTAGTAATATAATTATAAATATATATAGATGTATAATTCAATATTTAAATATAATCATGGATAATATATATGTACGATGATTCTATACATACTTTGACATTTTAGTATTTCTCCTTAACACAAAGTATGGTCAACATATAATTTTTTTTTGTTATTTGATTACTATTTTATTTTTAATTTTTTACCATAAAAAGAAAATTCTGAGTGCTTTGGTTTGGCACATAATCAAAGAAAATAGTGCTAGGTTTCTAACTGTAGTGAAGTTATTGGATTGTTTTTTTTTAAATGCCATGTTTATTACACTACTGAGTTTAAGTCGTTATTAGTTTAGGTTCTGTGATTGTAGCATTGTGAATCAGAGTGTAAGTCAAAATGAGATTCTTCAACACGGAGAGGGACATTTACCCAAAATCACTTTGTATGATAAAGAAACAGTGTTTTAATATCCTAGAACAGCTTTGCAAAAATCGAGGTAAAATATCTCTTCAGGGGCTGTGTCCCAAAAAAATCTTTTAAGTGATGATGCAGCTTCAGACATTACTACTGTAGAAAATGCACGTGTTTAAAGTCACACTGTGGACATTTTTTAAGGCAGTTTAAAAGTGATTTTAATAGTGTACTTTTCTTGCTTTGCATACCAACTTCTATTACTCCAAACTCCTTCCATTAAAAACAATATTTACACAGAATAATATTGCCGTACACTTCTTCAAACACACACTGCACTCTGTTTGATTAGGTACTTTCTGAGCTGTGTGACCCTATTGGAACAGGTACAAGCCTGTAAGATCCAGGAAGCATGTGTTAGAAGCACATACAAAGACCTCCTCATTTGTCTCTATTCGTTCTCACTATGAGTCTCTCATAATAAGCCAAAAAAGAAGACAAAAATGTATAAACAGATTTGTCTGCTCTCTCTCTCTCTCTCTCTCTCACTCTCTCCTTTCTCCGTCTGTTACTAAGCTCCTCTGCTGAGCCTGCACTGCAATAGAGGCACAATTACCAGTCTGTGATTAGGCTGTTCTTCATTAATCAGGGCTGTTAATTGCCGCACAGGTTTGCCATTAGCCATATGGCATGGTGTGCGCGGGACAGAGACGCGATGCCTTTTTCCATCCAACACCAGTGACAGGCAAAACAAGAAACAATTGCTCAAAAGCAACAGCGCGGTCTTTATGACAGCGCTTCGGCTTCTCGAACACACTGATTCATGAGAGTTCATTTCGGTCAAGTTTTTTTTTGGTCCGGACTGCTACCCAGTCAGAGAGGAGATCCATAGTAGCAAGTAATAAATCTGAGTGCATGTCTTGGGATGGTTGGGTCCTAATGGCATCAACAAGGGCCACATCCTGGTAATTATGTGCTGCAATTTGGATTTAACTTCTTTAAATGCGGCGGCAGGAGGAAACACTCAAGATTAAAGATATGGTGTGGTGGGTCCACTGGGACGGAGCAGAGAAGAAAAAAGCCCCAAACAAAGCTGCAGCATTGCCTGGACTAATTAGCATAGTTTGTCTGTATGGTGGTGGTGGTGCTGGGGGGGGGTTGGGTAACTGTGGGTGGAGGGGTGCTGATTATACCCTCCCATGGGTGCTGGCTGATGATTGGATTATTGGGACATAGAAAGTCACATCATTCTGTATCCCTCTTCCCTTCCTCCTCTCCTTTCCCAGCATGCTTTTCACTGGTGATCCATGGGGACCTGAGTGTGACCCACTTTTGAAAGAACAGCACTAAAGACACGAGTACACTCAGAGGAGAGGAGGGGGAAGCAAAAGAGAGGGATATGTAAGGAGAAAAAGAGAAGGCAAGGGAACATGAGATTAAGAAAAAGTGAATAAAATGAAACAAAGTGGCACTAGCTTACCGAAGAGCCACACACTGATGATTCATAACCACCCAAAGAGTCTGACACATCCTGAGCCGTGATTAGAGCACACCCTCACGGCCTCGGTGTCTCTTCGCTGTTGTTCCTGAGCCTCTCCCCTGACTAATGTGTGACTACATGAGTTGGCCCTGACTGCCAGTGTGTGTAAATGAGGGAGATTCAGGGGGTCTGAAAAACGAGTCGAGGTCAAGCCGGGACTGAATCGTCGCTCTCATCAGGCCTGTAGCCCCTTACTTACAAAGCTGCTGCTATCACATGACTCCTTTCTCTCCAGCCCCTCTGCCATCTGTGCAGGGAAACGTGAGCCCAGTGCTCCACCTGCTGCACCAGAACA
>JAOTQY010000050.1:51710-54735 GCA_026413445.1 Dolichallabes microphthalmus
TTGTTTAAAAGCACTTTAACAGACACTGTCCAAGCTGGTTAGTCCAGTTGTGATATGAAACCATGCATTTTTCTCTATAAAACCGAGCGGCTGGTGAAGAAGCATTTTTCTTACAATGTCATGAAATCCTCATTTAAATATTCTTAAACTAGGATTTCAACAGTTTTTGAACCAGGAATCTGAAAATATACTCCGATCACTTGATTTGATGCGACTGATTAGAAATGTTACTTAATGCAGTTTAGACTTGTTCCACTGTGAAAGTCAATCATAAACACTACTAGGGCTGACTTACAGTAGTATGATTTCCTGATCAATGGTTTTTGTGTTTTTTGAATGAGCACATTCAGCCTTGAAGCTCACCCGCTTAAATTGCAGGAAGATTTATAGGAAGGTTGTAGTCTAGGACCAGCTCTTTTTATTACTTTACTATATAAGAAATATTACTTATTTCTTTTGGTGTACTGTTCACTGATTTTTTTTTTCCCCAGTACATTAAATTGAGCATAATCCATTTTAATCTTTATCTAATTAAAATATAATTTTAATTCATTTTCATGTTCATTAAGAGCACATTAAATCTAGTGCACATTGTGCTGGAAGAATTATCCTAACCTATTTAATTTAACATTCATGTTACAGTACAGTATATAAATAAATGGATTTTAGATTTTAGGCAGCCCTGTTGCTTGTTACAATGTAATTGACAGAAATAAGATGCATACACGTTTTATTCTTTTTAATCATTGTTTGATTTATTATTTGACCTTTAGACCCAATTGTTTGAATATGTTGTAAAGCATTATGTAACCGTGATCTGTAATATGTTATTAGTCTTTGCTAATGATTGCAAACGATGATATTATTGTAGCGGTGCAATCGTAATCTCTTATTGCTGTTAATATTGTGCCGTCCTGCAGTAATTGTGGTACCAATTTTGATTTAAATAGATTTAGGGGGTTAAAAATGTTTAGTAATTGTGTAGAAAGAGCTTAGTATTTTCTCCATACACTGACAGTGAATATTACCAGAAAATAAGTGAACATCATAAGCTTTTCATAAAATCTAGAATAGAATCTGCCATTTAGCTCGATGTTTGTTATGACACGAGGGTATATTCCATGATTTTATGGTATAAACCATGGTTTTCAAAGAAAAAGAATTGAAATGTATTCAACGGTAACAGGAATCATCAGTGTATATAACGCAGAATGTGCTTTCCTCTTCCTCAGCAGGACAGTGATGATTTTGATTATTTCGATGACGAGGAAGAGGAGGAGTCGAACAGCGGGGAAAGCTCCAGCTTGGAGCTGCGCGATGAAGCTCCTCTGCGCTTCTCGACGCGGCGAGGCCGACCCTGCAGGTCTCTCACTCTGCCCGGGACCGGGCCATCGACAGAGCAGCCGTCACTGCGCAGATCCACGCGCTCGCTCTCTTACACACACAACCCGGCACCCAAGCACACACAGCCAAAGGTGAGGCAACACCTTCAATCCACATAAGGTCTCATTTATCAGTCCGGTTGCGGAGTCATTTATCGGATGATATCAATTACATTTACAATTACAATTATCAATTTTCATTTCTTGTTGTGTAATAATAAATAAATGCTAAATAATAAATAAGTATTATAAAAAATATGCCATTTTATATAATAATGACTTATCTAATAAAAGAAATCCATAAATTAAGAAGGAGCCAACATTCAAAAGTAATGGCACCCGGTAAAAATGACTGTGTTAGCCGACATCCAGCAGGATTGAGTGTACGTCATGCACTGGAGGCGCTCTTTCACCTTCTATTTGCCATTTTCTGCTCTGTGGAGTTAGAGGACAGTAGGTGTCTATAAGCATAACTCAGCTGTGCCACAAAATTCACTTCGAAGTTCATAGGTGATTGGCATTTTTGGCATATTGATGCACATCTTTAATAAACGTTAATAAAAGAGGTTTACATGGAGATGATGAGACTTTTTGTGTATGCGTTTGTGTAGACGGCGCATTCAGAGGAGAAGGAGAGTCGCCTGGTTCTAGAGAAGAATCCTCTCGAGTGGAGCGTATCGGACGTGGTCAACTTTATCCTGTCTACAGATTGTGCCTCGTTGGCCAAGATTTTTCAAGAGCAGGTACACACACACACACACACACACACACACACACACACACACACATACACACCTAATAAAATAACAAAACAGCAAAATTCCATTAATGTAACCAAACAGGCCATGATTCATCCTCATATAATAAGTACCCAGTGCATACTCATTTTTCTCTCTGTCTCTCTCTCTCTCTCTCTCTCTCTCTCTCTCTCTCTCTCTTTCACACTCTCCCTGCAGGACATTGATGGCCAGGCCTTGTTGTTGCTGACCCTCCCGACCGTCCAGGAGTGTATGGATCTTAAACTCGGCCCTGCTATCAAACTCTGTCACCAGATCGAGCGCGTTAAAGTGGCCTTCTACTCCCAGTATGCGAATTAAAGCTGAGACAGACTGACATCAGTTTCTCTCAATGGATAAGTGCTCTTGATACACACTGCTCAGGGGCTCTCGCATCATCAGAACAACATCTACAGAACTGGACATACGCTGCAAAGGTGAAATCACGATGCTTTCCTGATGAACGTCTGCTCAAGTATGCCTCTGCCGTTTATGACGAATGGATTTAATCTCAGGTTGAAATAGAAGACGGGGGGAGACCGCTCGTGAAGATGTATAGAGTGAAGTTGCGGAAAGCCGTCTGATGTTCTTCGTGTGTATGTCTGAGGTTACTGAAGCAGATTTTTCAGAAGGATTATTTCTATTACAGAGAAACAGTATAAGGACAACAGGGGATGTTTCTCAATACCAAAAATGAGACGGACGGACTTGCATTGTTACAAAGTTACCTTCATCTTAACAACAAGGATCAGTTCTACGTGTGCTGTGTTGCTTCCCTTTGGATCTGGCTTCCGAAGCAGTTATGACATGACTGCATGCCCTATACTAGGGTTTGGTTTCTTGGATCGATACACACACACATATATA
>JAOTQY010000050.1:84449-101800 GCA_026413445.1 Dolichallabes microphthalmus
TGTGTGTGTGTGTGTGTGTGTGTGTGTGTGTGTGTGTGTGTGTGTGTGTGTGTGTGTGTGTGTGTGTGTGAGTGTTTTCAGCATGCTTATGCAAGTGCACCTGGATGAAACATTGGCTGAGGAAAGGGAAGAGCAGAGAAACATTGAAGGTGTTCTCTCTCTCTCTCTCTCTCTCTCTCTTTCTATATCTGTGTGTGTGTGTGTGTGTGTGTGTGTGTGTGTGTGTGTTTGAGGGAGAGAGAGAGAGAGTGACGGAGTGTATGAGTGTTTTGGTGTATGGGGTTGGATCAGGGCTAAATCGATGTGGATTTATAATTTACTACTGCACAAGTCTATCAATATATGTAAGGCCTGCATCCTGCTTCATCTATATTGCATTAGGACAGAGGTTCTCACACATTCAAGGCCCTGTGGAGGAAGGCCAGAGAAACACACGCACGCGCACACACACACACACACACACACACACACACATATGAGTATGCTCTATTCTCTTTTTCTGTCTTTACCAGTTATTATTGAGTTGATTTGATGTGAACTTTAGGGTTCAAATCAATAAATTACAGAACCTGTAGAGAATGAATGATGGATGATGTCAGCATCCCGAGCACACTTCTTCCTGGAAATGTATGATGATGTCCTGCTAACATGCTTACTCCAATATTTTGTCAACATTTTGTGTACAAGCAGCTACTGTAGAACATGCAGCAGAAATGTGGCGTACAGGGTATATGTGCAGTACATTATACACACTTAGCAATTATTATAATAGGAACACTTGTATCACTGCCATGCAAGTCATGCAATTATCCAGTCAGCCAACTGGCAACAGCAAAGTCCATAAATACATGCAGATTCAGCCCAAGCGTTGCAGGTCATTTTCACATCGAGCATCAGAATGTGGAAAGATCGGATTCCTGTGACCAGGGCATGATTGACTTTCTGGGATCATCACGCACATCAGTCTCACACACACACACTGGTGTGTAAAACAACGAAACATCCAGCATGCGTCAGTTTCTGCAGGCGGAAATCATGAGTGTGGTCAGAGGGACATAGCAAGTCTACATTTACTTACATTTACAGTAAGTACTCTCTATAATCACAGTGAGCAGTGTCTCCAAACACATTTCCTGTGGAACTACTCCACAGTGTTGTGGTGGATGGTTTACAACAGCACAAGTCCACATCGGGTTCTACTTCTCTCAGCCAAGAACAGGAATCTGAGGATACTGTGGCCAAAGGCTTAACAAAACTGGAAAGAAATGCAATACTATGTGTTTTGGTTTGTTATTCACACCATTCTGTGTAAACTGTAGAGGCTGGTGTGTGTGTGTGTGTGTGTGTGTGTGTGTGTGTGTGTGTGTGTGTGTGTGTGTGTGTGTGTGTGTGTGTGTGTGTGCTCAAACCAGCCTCTCTGGCACTAACGGCTATGCCATGGTCAAAAACACTGAAATCAAAAATGTTCCACCTTTCTGTCCTTGATGTGAATATTGACTCACTTGCTTTTACACTGTAGCTCTAAAGCTCTTTATTCGTATTGTCTGTGGGATTCAATCCAATGCACGGTTGCCACTTTATATTAACTGGCTAATTTCCTAGAATGTACATGTGTTCTTATTAAAATGGCCAGTGAGTATAAATGAATGAAGAATGAGAATGAAATGTTTTTACTACAGGACACATATTCTGTCAATTCCATTCTTGCTTCCTAGAAGTAAGTATCTGACCCAAGCACCTTTCAAATTTTAGGCTCATCCTAAAAAGTAAACAGAAATATAGTTCAACAAATTCCAAATTAACTCTCTCACTCATCTGTCATTTATTTATTTTTTATTTACTTGTATTGTGCAGGGTATGGGGGGGCGGGTATCACATTATTTCTACTCTCCCTCTCATATTATTGGTCTCAGAAGGTCTGGTGTAGATATGATTTGTAATGAAAGTGTGTTCTGTTCACAGTGCTCACTGAGATGATAGCGGTGCTCTGGTGTCTCTGTTGTCTGTTTTATTAGCCCTTTATTTCCCGCCATGAAATATAATTTACATCCAGCAATAACATCCTGCCATTTGACTCATTTCAGTGACAAATGCGATTGGTTTACAAAAAAAAAATTTAACACAGAGCCCCCTGACCCTCTCCCTGGGGGGCAGTGTTGAGGAGCATGGTGTGTAGTGTGCATCACTGGGATGATGGTTGGAGGTTAATTTAAATTAATCCTTTATTTGTCACATATACATTACTGTATAGTGAACAAAAAAAAAAATTCTCGCATTTCCCAGCATAGTTGGTTATGTGTGTATGAGTGACTGCGAAAGAGGTCAACCATATCGTTAGGTTCCATCTCTATACTCAGTCGGTCGGTCGGTCGTCTTCTATACCGCTTTATCCTGTGTTCAGGGTCGCGGGGGGCCTGGAGCCTATCCCAGGAGGCACAAGGCAGGGTACACTCTGGACAAGGTGCCAATCCATCGCAGGGCACACACACACACACACACCCATTCACACACTACGGGCAATTTGGGAACGCCAATTATGTTCACTGAAAACATGTCCATAATACAGGAGAGACACTCAGCATGTCTTCTACTGAAACACACCCATATGGGACAAAACAAATGTGTGATGGAATAAATGGAGAACAATTTAGATGGACATGAGCGTTTAATTTAGAGAAAAAGTTGCAATTTGTGCTCTATCCTTCTCTCTTTCTTTATTCTGGCAGATTGATTAACTCAGTACATTGATTACCCTCACCACCCATTTGCCACTAAATGAAAAAAGAAAAGCATGCATGTAGCGTGCTCTCTCTCTCTCTCTCATACACGCACACGTGCACACAGACCTTCTCCACACCTCAATCGACCTCTAAAGTGATAGGTGTAGTCATGGCAACTTGCAGCCAGCCATCAGAGAAATGAAAAAAAAAAAAAAAAACATGGCTAATTAGCGTTGGAGCAGCTGATTGGTTTGCGGCAGTAATTAACACAGGTGAGGTTAATTAGTTCCCATGAAACCATCCTGTCTTGGCTTGTACAGAAGAGGAAAAAAGGAAGGGGGGAGGGCAAAAAATACACACACACACACGTTTATACCCTGTTACTTTATTACTTGTGAAAGTTGGGAAGGATTTTAATATGCACAGAGAGCACTCTCTCCTGGGACCAGTGGGAAGAAATTCAGCCTCATTAATGAAACCAGGACAAACCTGTTCTAGGTGCTCTCAGTCAGCTACGCCACGGAGGATTACAGCTACAAGTGTATGTTTTCGCTCGCTCTAACCAGGGTTGGGGTGGTAATAGCACAGGGCTTAGTACCGGGGACAAGGTTCCTATATGTTCCATCATGCTAAGCTGACATAATGCTGCTAGCTTGATAACTCAGGGGTGACAGGTGAAATGTTGTGGTGTCACTGAACTGAGCTTTGCTACTGCACTGCTGTGTGTGTGGTGAGCGCTGACAAGTACTGGGACATGGACAGCTGTTAGCAGGTCTTCCCTGTTGTGTGTGTTCAGCTCCTTTCCAGCCGGGGGTTGTGCATGGGCTGGAGGAAATGAGAGTGTATAAATTCAAGATCCAGATAATGAGATTAGAAGGGGACCAGACATGGGAAACTGCTCCGTGACATACTCTTATAACCAAACCTTCTGGTTTTTCAAACCTGCTGCTTTAACCTCAACTAACGAGCTATTTAATAATAATAATAATAATAATAATAATGTAGGTGATTAGATTTTTTTCCTGGTGTGCCTAAGTAAGGGCAGATGCTCAGGTAAGACCATAGACGTTACAGTCTATCTGGTGAAATAATATTTTTACAGAACTATCATGTATAATTCAAGTGGACAAGGAGTGACCAAGGGCACTTTAGAGGGTACATGAGCATAAAAGTACTGCTTACGCAAGCAGACTGAACGCCCAAACATATGGTAATCCAGGCGCTTATATGAAAAACAAAACGTTGCATGGCACGTGTGGCAGAGGTAGTGTGTTGGATGCAGCAGCCTATAATAAAGTGATCAAAACATTACTTTTACAGTTATCTAATGTACTACGGTATATCCAGACTACTAATGTATTATTCATTGTTATAATGCCCTCTTTTATATAGTTATGCTAATATTCATGTGATATGTTACATAAGTTACATACAGTAAGGATGTATGTAAGTAGGATCCAGAAATGAACTGCAGTTTTTACAAAATTCATTATTCCTTAAATGTATGCCGTAAATATGCCTGTCTCTATTTTATTGCAAGTAAATAGACATACATGTACACTCACACACTTTTATAGTAATGGTTAAAATAATGACCCCCAACTAAACAAACATACGTATAGATAAAAACCACAACACTGCTACACTGAATTGAGATAGAGAAAGATCTCAGACTTAAAATTAAATGAAACACATATGTTGCCTTATTCTCTCTCTCTCTCTCTCTCTCTCTCTCTCTCTCAGTATCACTGTCTGTCTGTGTCTCTTTTGTCAGAGCCAGGGAAGTCCACTAAATGCCATTGTAAAGGTAAAGCCAAGACTGGAAGCCAAGCTGAGAACTGCAAGCTAAAATGAGATGGAAAATACATACAGGCTGCCTCCAGTGTTCCTCTAAAAACCTCTATATCCTGGAGGGATCCTCATGTGCCTGGAGTCACAATGACTGAGGCTGAAAAACAAACCGTGCGAGGGCTCAAGCTTCTTGCGGCTACTGCTCATTTCCTAGGGTTTCCTTATTTCCTGTTCTTCATTCTATTCATTATCAAAATATCTGTTGACCTGCAACGTATCTCAAAACCTACAGAGTATGTGTATGTGTGAACGGCAAAGTGTTATTTCTTACAAAAATCTAAAAGTCCTTTGGTGCAAACTGGAAAAAAATTAACATCAAATATGCACGTTTTAGGTGCCATGCAATTTATTGTACCTATAAGCTACATAAAAGATTTATCTGATGTATGGATCATACAGTATATTTAAGCTCCCTACTATGCCATCAAGGTGTGCAATGTATGTCCTGAATGTGTGTGGTCTGTGTGACACATGTTCTCCTGTGATGTACTGTATACTGAAGAACTGCATCTTTGATTAAGGGACACTCCTTCTGGCGAGACCGCTTTCATGTCCTGTTTATGAGGCGGCAACATGAAAGCCTTCTCGCACTTTCCCTTCATCTCCTTAGCAAAAAAACTAATTTAGGGATAACTTTCCAAAATTGTGCACTGGTCTGCAAAGGTAAATGCCCATCTAGGTTAAAAAAAAAAAAAAGTTTAACTGAGTAAAACCCCACAAGCACACAAAATAAATTAGAAATAGCCATGAATTGGCCTTCTTGGAGAGAGTGGGTGAAGGAGTGATGTATTTTTCATGCTCACACATCAGAAAGTGGCGAGGGAGCACCACAAAAGGATTTAAAAAATTCTCCAGACTCCATACAGTCGTGTTTTTCACTCTTTCTCTCTCAGCCTTCCTCTAGAAGCTGCTGTGTTTAGAGTTCTAGGGCTGTCTGTGAAGGATGGAGTGAAGCAGAGATGGAGAACTTCACTCTTAAGGTTATTTGGCTGTTCCTCTGGGAAACCTGTAAAGGTTCTATGCAGACAACAGCATGGTTTCCTATCAGAAAAGTTTCCATATCAAGCGATTAAAGAATGGGTAAGGAAGAAATATGTCAACTTGTCTTCCTGGTTATTACCAAGCATATGCAGGGATTCATTAAAAGTGTGCCCTATACTGTATAGTCAGTTTTCTTATTGTTTTTTTTTTTTAGGGAAGTTTCCCTGAAATTGAATGGCGTCTATCACATTTTCGGAGCATCATGCACCTTTGCTTTTGTCAGTCTCCTGATGCCTGTGTTGATTCCGTAGTTGATTGTGTCTCCATAGCCTGCGGGATGCTCGGTCACAGATGACAATGGCATAGCAGGGTGGCTTGTTGTGGTGAAGAGGATGCCACTGGTACTGCTAAACAGCCTGTTGTTTGCCCCTGCAGTGAACCTTTACTGTCCCCCACCTTCTGTCTCACAGACACATCATCCTGCCAACACACCTTCCTCCAGGTGCTCACTCTGCTAAACCATCTGAGTTCAGTTCATGGCCCAAGAACTCACAGGCAAAAGAAACATTCGGACATGATACCCTTAAAACGGATGCATAAACACAATTAAAACAAAAGCACAATAACTTGTTGAATGAGTGAGCACTTGTGGATGAGAACAGCCTCTTCAAAGCACTTCACACTCTAGTAGTTCACAGATTTATAATGAGCGAATCTCTCAGCATGCCAGTATCTTCATCCATAAGGCTCTACTATTTAAGTCACTGAGATATTTTACATTTATAGATGTAAATCCGAGATCATATCCATGACACTTGAGACGTTAAAGAGGCGGTAAAGGAAATTCTGAATCGAAGGAGGTTTTTAGGGACTATGCTCCTTATTAATAGAATGAGCTACAATGCGCTTGAAGTTTAATTTCTATGAGAGAAATTTTTTAGCAGTAATAATTATTACCAAACACTAATAAATATACAAAGTAAGAATAAGGGGGGAAAAAACATAAAACATTGAAAAAATGAACAAATGTGCATTTATGAAGGTGCAATTAAATTAAAAGCAATACTAAAACAAAAATGCACCAGTGCTTGTTAGATGTCCAAAATAAATGTCCTTCTAGTTCGGTCCCATTAGATATTACACGCTGACGGCATGGCATGCTGATGGCATCCTCCTCATTGGACATCAGTTCCAGCATTGCAGTCTGCCACAGTTCTCTCTCTCTGCGTCTGTTTGAACGACTCTACACCTGGACTCCAGCAACTGCAAAACACACCATACGTTAACCCCTAAAAACACTCCGAGATTTACCGAACTTAATACATAAATGAATTTGTACACTTACTCATTGTTGTCGGTTTTTAGCCCCTGTCTTAATGGAATCTCTAAGCTGAGACTTTCCTGGCTGAGACAAAGAGTATTTCCTCTGCAATGTCTCATAGTAAGTCCTGTAACATGCTGGATTAAAAAAAATAATCAGATAAGTGACAGTTAAATTAAACAATTAAATTTATTAGAGGGACAAAAATAAAGGGACATGAAAATAATTACAATAATTTCTGCTTCCCCTTTATACACTCAGGGTCTGCATCTGCAAAAGTCATCTTTAATTCCTCCAGCAGATACAGTATGTCATCACTGCCTGATCATGAAGTCAACTTATTCTGTGTGGAAAGAGAGTAGTATCATTAATTACATTTAAAATGATTATGTAAAACCCCATACACAGCATGTAAAGAAACAACATTCTTACCCAGTTTGTGGATCGTATTTATGTGGGTTGTTTTCTGAATTATGGAGGCTCCTTACAGCTTCCTGTAATGTTGAATTAAAACCGCTTTAATACAGACATTTTTAAACAACATCGTATAATTCGGACGTGACAAACTGTTAAATATGCTGGACACCTACAACAATGCAAATAACAAAAAGTAGTTGTGTAGCCAAATGCTTAGGTTAACTTAGCATGGTATAATTTACTACTGTATTGTCAGGTAACATAAAGGTCAACTTACCGCAATGCCCATGTTATGCGCCCTCTTAGCTCTTTTATGCACATGTCTTGACTCTTCCTGCGGTCTTCTCTCATCAAACTTGCGCTCAAATGAATCAAGATGCTGGATAACCTCTTTGAGAAGAGCAGTGTGTGCAGCTTGCTTCTCCTTCAAACCCTCAAGCTGAAGAGACAAAGGCACACCATGGCTAATCCCCCCACCCGGCTACGATAAGAAGGACAGCACCTCTTTCTGCTAGTCATTAACATACAAAAGGCCTTTACACCTCACAGTCATCACCTCTCACTGCTAGCTTTGAGGATTCCTAGAAAGTTTCACCCATTCCCGTATATATCCACATACATAAGGTATCTGGTATTTTCCTTTTTGCATACTACCTTTCCAAACCTCATACATCTGGCAAACGTGAAGTTTAGCGGGGATTTCCCATACCAATATTTGTCCGGATACAGCTCTTTTCATGCAGTGCAGCTTTGTTGTTGCTGTCTGTGCACTTGAATAAGTGTAGGGATTGGTGAACAACCACTTATACATAAGAGAATTGTCATTTTGTTATTCAAAATCATTCCAACATGTTGGCGCACAGAACACGCACGGCAGCGTATGGAAGCACATCCTCCGCCACTGAAACTATGAAGATACAAATAAAGATTTATTTGTGCTGTATACAAGAAGAAGACATTACATAATGAGTATAATCAGTGCGACAATCTTCAGCAGTGGGCGTCTAGAGCTGGTGTTTAATTGATGCTGAGGGGCTTTTGATGTCTGGAAAATGCTAGTGATGCCAGTCTCGATGCCAATCTCGCCAGACTGCGGCTCCCTGCGCTAAATCGCCCAGCTTCCGATTTCAGCTGCCCAGAAAATGAAATAAGTTATTTGGCCCAGAAATCCACCCTCTGGCTGTACCCTTTTCCCATGGAATCTTAGATCTGCGAGGAAAGATTTGTAATTATTTGGCTTCCATTGGCCTTGCAGCTAATGAGCTGGCTTAGCAGAGGCTAGCCTAAGTGCAGAAGGTGTAATTTGCCTAATGCTTTTGAGGCAGCCAGTGCTAAAGGCTTAGGTCAAGAAAAGGAAGCCATGGGGGAGGTCATGAGCCCAACCCACAATAATGAAGGCAATTGGCTGGTCATTTTGTGATTCAGTCAAGCATGAGTTGCACATATGTAGCCCTGCCTATGTGCTTATCTCTCTCTATGAGGGAGTGCCAAACGCAGTGGGCTCTTTGAACTCAAGCTGGGGGAAAGGTCAGCCCACCCAGCCCGTATTGTGTTCAGTGCTACTTTATGAAACTTCATTCAACTTATCGCTAGTAGAACATTGGATCATGTTGCTGTAACGTCCTGTGTGTAGAATGAAGAAATAATGAGTGCCATTGCTCACCAGTGGGGAAACCAAAAAAAAACAGCATTGTAGATATTATTGTGTTTTATGTATTTACAAATGAGACAGGAGCGAGGCAAGCCTCTGCTGAAACGGAATATAAACCGACTCCAGAGCTGTAACAGTTCTGATGTGATGTTTCATTCTGAGTCGTTGAAGAGCAGACCTGCATTTGCAAATAAAGGTGTGCTAGCGCAGTGCTGTGTGAGGCCACTCTGCTCAGAGGAATGAGTAAACCCGAACCCTTCATTTTTGCTGCATGAAGTCATTTTGGTTCCCGTTTCTCACTCTAACTATATAAACAGCGCAGTATCAGAGTAGTTCAGTCTGAAATGCATCAACATACATAAACACACCGAGCTGCCTCCAAGTACAGTGTATCACATAACACACACATACACACACATTCATATGAGTGAGCCAATAGTCAATAATAACCTAGTCATATACTGAGGTATGCCTGTAAAAACACACACATATTTGTCACACTATTGTTCTACAGAATTTCTACTCTCATAATTATTAATGAAACTACTTTACTATCCTGCTCTTAAACAGAATTATTACTTTGACCTCAGTAACCAACAGGAAGTATTGTCTCTTTCAGATTTTTTTCTAATATATTTGGCGACATTCGTTATACATGCTTACACACACTCATGGATGCGCGTACACAGTTGAACACTGAAAGCAGGTATTTGCGTCTGTTTTGGCAGAATCATAATAACATGCACTGGAGAAGTCTTCACACTCTTGTTAATTGCAATGAGTATAATTATGGTAGGTTATTGGATCATATTTTCATTTTCAATCATTTAAATACATGCAGTCTATGACTTCTTAGAATTATGATTAATTATTTATTAACAAGTCGATTTCATTCACCGTGTTGAATATTCAGCCAAACTTTAAAGCAAGGGAGGTGAGTCATGTTCGGAAATGGGCAGGCAGTTAAATATCAGGAGAAGGGCAGGAGCACTGAGCCATCTCATTGTATTAATGCATGTCTTAAATAATTAGTGACACGAATGAGTGAGTGACTTATTGGGCAAACTAATTAAGGAATAGATGAACAAGTGAATGCATAACAGATGAGTGATCAAGGCTGGTTGGTGTCTCTTCACGGAAAGCCAACACGGCTGAGCTGGTGGCTGCTGATAAAAGCTTTGTAGTGCCACTCACCTCTGCTCTGTCACTGTGGCCTAATCACTTAATCTCTGTCTACTGTAGACACCATCATCCCCAAAGAACCCAGACTCCTTTGTCTGCTGGCTCTTTGTGTGTGTGTGTGTGTGTGTGTGTGTGTGTGTGTGTGTGTGTGTGTGTGTGTGTGTGTGTGTGTGTGTGTGCGCGTGTGTGTGTAGGTGTGTGTGTGTGCGCGCGTATGTGTGTGTGTGCGCGTGCGTGTGCGCACATGCACGCACATAACCAAGCATGATATGTCTCTGTGATGTATTTAGGCAGAATGATGAAATTTATGGAACCTTCTAGAATAGAAGCCCATAGCCTCATTAAATCATCCCAATGGCATCCTCCTCTCTCAGCATGCTTTCCCTCCATTCCTGATGAAAAAGAAATAGTCAAAACCTTTTCTCCATAAAGGGAGATGGTGCGATGGAGAGAGGCTGGGGTGGACAGATGGACAGTGTCTGGATTCTGACATTTTTCTGCTTGGATAACCATCGCCCCTCTGTCCGTCCAGCTATGAAAGAAGGGCGTAGCGTGGAATGGGAGAATGAAGGAGTAATGTCAGCTGTCAGTCAACCTGGTAGGCGTCAAATACCTGACAGCCAGACAAAGAAGTGACCTCTGACCTCTGCGACTACACCCCCTCCCCCGCACAATCAGTCTCCTTTAACCAGTTCAGTCCTCAGTCGTAATCTGTCCCACTTTGTCCCATTTTGCTCAGAGGAAGTAGAAGACAGGTGCGTAATTATATACACTACATCTTTCGACTCTCCTAACCTGGACGTCTGACTGTATAGTATGACACATAACTACCTGGTCGATTGTTTTGTTGCTGGTTTTTGCTTGTTGACAAAGCTTCCTTATTTTTATTTTGAGTGTCAACATTTAAGTGTGAGCTTTTAAAAATGGATGTAATCAATGGGTTTAGAAATAATGTAAAAGCTATCCTGTGACATCATCAGGTATTGAATAACATGATCGTTTGGACATAACGTTACTTCCTGTTTCAAGTTTCACAATGCTGGGTAAAATCCATGTTGTGGTCTGTTGAGAAGATAAAGAAGCTGGTCAATTCCACTCACTTACTCACTCACTCACCGTCCATACTGCTTTATCCTGTATTCAGGGTCACTGGGACTTGGAGCCTATCCCAGGAGGCTTAGGGCACGAGGGAGGGTACACCCCGGACAGGGTGCCAATCCATCGCAGGGCACACACCCATATGCACTCTCACCCACACACTAGGGGCAATTTTGGGAACGCCAATTAGCATAACCTATATGTATTTGGACTGTGGGAGGAAACCGGAGTACCCGGAGGAAACCCACCAAGCATGGGGAGAACATGCAAACTCCATGCATATAGAGACGGGAATGGAGCCTGGCCGGGAATCGAACCCGGACCCTGGAGGGGCAAGGGACAGTGCTAACCACTACACCACCGTGCCACCCCGGTCAATTCCAAATCACTTTAAATAAACAACACATACGAACAAAGAATTATACTTTACCAGAACAGTCAATCGGTGCTTAACAAAGGGGGAAAGAAATCATTAAATGAATAATATGGTGCACATATTTTTTCTCACAGAACTAATCATGTGTACACAAATCGGTTACAACATTCTTTCTCTAAATATTTTTCCTCTCTCAGTAAAGTAGAAACATATATGTGTCTGGGGTGATATTCCTGCCATTTCTCACCTTCACTCCCTTTATTTCTGTGTCTATCGTCCCAGTTAAATGGTCTCTTCCTTAACAGACATGTAAGTTGACACGTATAGGAAGGCAGATAGGAAAGGGCAGTTTTGAAGAGGGACCATAGCAAGACAGGAAGTTATTAGTCTCTGTAGTGGGAAAGACAGACATACAGACAGACATCCCACTGATACCCAGTGACTTGAGCAAAGAGCTTAGGAAACAGAGGGCAGCTGTGGCGCATTGAGGATAGACCTATAGACTTCAGTCACCTCTCTAAATCACAGTGCTGTTGACATCACACAGCTGCTGCTTTGGGGAGATTTTCCCCTTAACATGTTTCTTCCAGGACACATTGGCACTTCATAAAACTACATTTATGTTAATAGTAAATGTAGTTACTGACTTATGATAAATAATTAAATTATGGTTCAACTGAATTTCAATTGAACAAATTCACATGCCTTTTGCGTGTTGGGTGTTTCATCATTAATTGGTTAAGAGACATGCCTCCTGTTGAATAAGGGCAAGGTTATGAGACGACATGCTGGACATGCCAGAGCAGAGCAGAGCAGAAGTGAGACAGGTACAGATGCAGACTAAGAGAAACGCAGAGACGAGCATAGAAGAAAAGCATCCTGCTGCGTCCTTCTATCCAGCAGATCTCCGGTAGAGCGTACAGCGGCTAGAGTCCTGATCTGATAGCTTTTGACTATGTGTGTGCAGGGGGTGCAGGAGGGGGTAATACTGGGGTTTGGGTGGCTCAAAATACAGCTTGACTATCACTGTTTGACCCCCGGCGCGTCAGAACTGTTTCCAATTATGCTCTCGGATCGGGTGGCAAGTATTTTATATGGTTTAGTAATTGACTATAACTGCACCCTCTTAACGTCAACCAGGTGTACCACTCGAGTGTGCAAGATTAGCCTATAGGCTGAGTGTGTGTGTGTGTGTGTGTGTGTGTGTGTGTGTGTGTGTGTGTGTGTGAGTCATGCCAGGTTTAGACACTGTGCACTGATTTGGCCCTGCAGGAGCTGTTGGGCGATTGGCCGTGACTTATTGTAAGGTTCCTGCTCTGTGCACCGGGGCTACAGGAGTATGCATATGGCACTGGGCCCAAGCGTAGATGTGTGTACTGTATGTGTGTGTTGGGGGGGGGGGGGGGGGGGGATTTTAGGAGCCTGGTTAACTATGTTCCCACTTTTTTTTTTTACAAGCTGTGCAAAGCTGCTGCTGTATATTTGTGTTAGTCATGCTCCCCTACTGAGCAGAGCTACTTGGCCCGGTGCAGGATCCATGAGTGCTATATTTTTCTCAGGCCACACATGGGGGCTCAGCAGAAAACGGCTTACACACCAACCGCTGAACAATAACAACATGCTGGCACGCACTCACCTGCAAAGTAGAAGCAGAAAGCAGCTTTACCAATGCCCTCTCTATCCCTCCTCCAAAATGAAACAGTCCCGCACACTGACAATGGAAACCAAAGACCAAGCCCCTGTAAAGGTTAACGCAGATCATGTCGTTTAAAGATTCCTCATTGGAAACGGCCCAGAGAGCTTCCCCAGTGGAAGATGGGAGGAAGTACACTAAGCAGGTTGTTAGCAATCTAAATCCAAAACCTACATCCAAACCACGGAGATAAAAAACAAACAAACAAAAAAAAAAAAAAACAAAGAGAAGCCAAAGGAAATGCTTAGTTTATTTTCCACTAACAGTAGACACAAGTTTTACAGTCAGTGATGACAATAAAAACGGTCATATCACCTGATGATGCCATAAATTTTAAGATTGAAAACTGAAAAAAGACCACATGATTTGCTTATTTTCAAGTGTCTAGTTTTATGAGTCTGTGCCCACGATAGTCTCAGACTCTTGTTTTTGGCTGACATGAGTGGAACCTAATGTGTGTGGTATTCCGCTGTTGTAGCCCAACCACTGCAAGGCTTGATGTTTTTAGCATCCTGAGATGCTTTTCTGCTCACCACAATTGAGTAATTATTTGATTACAACATAACCTTTCTAGCACCATTTTGCTCTTTTATCAACAAAGCATTTCCACCTAAAGAACTGGCAAATTTGTATTTTTTTACAGACACCTGTGTTTTAACACCTGCCTTGTTTTTAACCAGTTTTCACATTTGGTGTGTTTCTTTTTGGGGCTGGTCTGAACATCTGCATGTGTATGAAGCCATTTGTGTGTGGCCCAAAACAACTGCTCCAACACGTGTTTTCGGATGTTGTCTCAGTCTGATCCCAAACAAACTCTGGTGTGGTCCATTTGGGTTTGGAACATGATCCAAACACATTTCTGACCAACAACAAGGGCTACTCTACAAGTTTGATATCCTGTAGCCTGTTCCACTTTGCATGTTTGAATACTTGGCAAATACAGGATGTCTTGGGGTAACAAATTGAACTTCAGCATGTTGTTGCTCATGCTCAATATTCCTATATTTGCATTTTGTTAGCAATGCTCTGCTTCCTCCTCATTGGCTGATTAGATAACTTCATGGACATGAACAGTGATATATGTATTTATAATTCACAATCCTTTAGCATTGCATGAAATCCTGATATAGATGGTTGGGACAGATTTCAGTGTACCAATAGAACACTTACCCCAGACAACATCAAAGCTGGTTGTAGAGTGGATTAAGGTTTTGAAGTCTCTTCTCTATCAAAAACAACATGTGATTAAAAGCTGTGTTTGGGTCAGGAAATCAACCAATTTAATTGAATCATATTAATTCTGCCAAGAAAACCAGAATTTTCCAAAAGCTTGTTGATTACAAAAACATTGTGTGCATTGTGTCTGGTTCTCTGTGTCCGGTTCTCTGCACATAAGAATTTCACTCAAATTGGCAGTCTGCATGGGAGTGCATGCTGGTAAAAGAGGTTGTTGTGTCTGGTGATACAGTAATAACACTGGTGCTCTATATACTCTACACTAATATCACATCATGTTATGGAAATACCACGGCTAACCAATCAGTAATGACGAGGCTGCTAGACCCATGCCTAGGTTTCAACCCCTGGGCCAACAAGGGGAGAACAGTCTCAGTTTACTGCTAACATTTTATACAGACTAGAAAAGTATGATAATAAAGTCTAATATAATAGTCCATATATTTAGTCGGTATAATACACCTTGTTTAAAGTACATGCTTTAAACATTTCCAGAAGCATGTGACCACAATGTTTTTATGCATGCAGGTGTGTATCCTGAACATAAGGCAGAGGATGGAGAGAGGAGAGAACGAGGGCATCATTGTGACGCAGAGTTGTTTAAGGCAGAGGAGCAGAAGGAGGGAGGGAAGGTGCAATGTGGCCTTGCCACTGATGACACTGTAGAATAAACATATTTGCCAGCACACTGGAGTGCTGAGTTGTCACTTTCAACAAGCTCATTACTGTCACTTCATTAAGACTCCTGCATTGTTTGACTTTGATGCCATAGTAAACAGTAAAGGGGGAACAGAGACGCAGAGAGGAAGGGAAAGAGGGGAGCAGGATACAAGTGACGGATTGCAGCATGCCATAATGGGTCCAATTCGTGACTCTTTCAGGGAAGCAAAATAAATGTTATTTTTTCATCCGGTCAGGCAAATGATCCAGCTTCAATTGCTTGTGTTATTCAATAATCCACTGCTCTCGTTGAGCATTCTCTCTAATGTGTTTTTTGGCTGTTTGACAGCGGGATGGCAGCGATGGGCGATTTGATAGGTGATTGTGTGTGGGGGCCGGGGTGGTGGTGGTGGTATGGGCGTGGGTGTCTGTAAGGGGCAGAGTGTTTTAATGATACAATACATGTTACATGGATGGTTACAAGACGGTGGGGGGTTGCAGTTGCATGGAGAACAAGAGGAGCTCTGCCAGCATTGAAATGCTTGCTCCGGTTCTTTGCTAATTAAAGCAGTGACTTCAGAAATGCATTAATAACCATTAATTAGGGGGATGCTATTTTCAACATAATTTGCTAATTAGTCGGAGAGATTGTGCCGAGGATGGGACTAATTATTGGTAGGCTGGAGTGATAGACACTTGTGACTTGAGTGAAAATCACACCATTATGAGGCCCAGGAGTACAGTGTTGAAGCTGCCAGAAAATCACAATGTCTCCCAGTAAAGTTAACTGACTTTCTTATACTGTATACAGTATCTCTATGTAATATTAACAGTTAGAATATGACCATTTAATATATTTGGACATGATCTATAGGAGGGAGTGTGTTATTTATTCTTGATAATAATAATAATCAACAGGCATTGATGGAAAAAAAAATTTCAAGTTGGAGTCCATGATTTTTCAATCAGAACCAGAGTTTGACAATTTTCCTAACAGCATCATTAGACTTCTCTGCATGTGTTTTTATGTGTAGTCTTTCTGAAACAACCTGAGATAGATCTAAACATTTAGGCAGCAATTAGACCTATTTCCATCTATTTGTGTGTGTTTCAGGCTGCATTTTGATGTCTATATTAGCAGCACCCGGTTCTACAGCTGGGGAAGTCCTACGGCTGTTTCAGGAATTCCTATTTGGGATTTTAATTCCTACTCTAAGTGAGTGGAACATTTAAAAGAAAGTGGGGGTGGGGTGGGTGTTGTCAGAGAAATCGAGCGGGCAGGCTGCTTCCTTGGTTACAGAATGAAGGGGGGTGTGGTAGCTAATGTGTATTTGGAGGTTGGGATGTAGAAGTGCTTCTCAAAGACCGTTGTTGCCCTCATTAGGCTGAGAGGTCATGGGTCACTTACATGAATGTGGATGATACAGAAGATTTACGTTTAGGAGCCCCATTCTGCAAAGAGAGATTGAGCTGGGATGGGTCATTCCCTATTTACCGATTCCTAGTTTAAGGAGCTTCTTCTACGTATATTCTAGATTTGTTCTCCCTGTGCTTGGTGAGTTTCCTCCAGGTTTTCCGGTTCCATCAGTGCAAAGACATGCAGATTAGGCTAATTGGCGTCCCCAAATGATCTGTAGTGTGTGAATGAACGTGTGAATGTTGACCGGAGGCCCTACCACAGTCGTACACACTGGGAATAAGTACAATGGTCACATGGATATGCGAGATTGATTCGAAGTGATGGTTTTAAAGCTTTTTTTGGGTATGTGTGTTTACATCCATTAATTCACAGTGAATCTAGCTGTGCACCATGTGTGGTTCAGTTCTTCTTCTTTCTTTTCACATTTACCCCCATTTTCTCACATTCACTCGCATTATCCTCTCATTATACCACTGCTTACGTTATTTCTCCCCCTCTCTCTCTCTCTCTCTCTCTCTCTCTCTCTCTCTCTCAGATAGACCTTTGCTTATCATGGCTAATGACTTCCAAACACTTCATCAGCATGCGGCCTTACCCTTGTTTCCAAACACTGTAACTGCTCTAATTAACTGCTGTCCCCTTCTGTTTCAGTTACCCCAAAGCACACACACTCGCACACACACACACACACACACACACACACACACACACACACACACACACACACACACACACACACACACAC
>JAOTQY010000050.1:101900-122038 GCA_026413445.1 Dolichallabes microphthalmus
ACACACACACACACACACACACACACACACACACACACACACACACACACTCTCACACACACACACACACACACACAAACAAGTTTGTCTTACTATACTTGCGAAGACCTTCCATGCAGTTCTGACCATATACTCAGTAACTTACAGAATCAGGGTTCATTTGGTTTAGACTTTGGGGTTCGAGCGGATCAAAGTGAATATCTCACAGAACTTGGAGAGAATGAATGATGGATAAGATCAGAACACTGGGCACTGCTTGAAATACATGATGTCCTTTTAAAGTGCTTACTCCAACATTTAGTCAAGGACTTGCACAAGCAACTAGAACACACTTGGAGCATGAATGTACAGTACAGCACCGAGACCAATAAAGGTTGTCTCAGCAATTTCACATGAGTTCTATTCATTTTTAAAATATATTATACCTTCTTTTGTGTGTGTGTGTGTGTGTGTGTGTGTGTGTGTGTGTGTGTGTGACTGGCAGACGGGTTCAAGGATGGTCTTTCTGCTGGATAAACAGATTCCAAGGTTTAGCTTTTCAGTTGTGGCAGCCCTGCTGAGGGCCAGCCTGACCTCATAAGTTTATTAATCACTTTTTAAAAAATTAATTATTCAGCACAGGCTTTCTGATGTCTGACCTGCCCCTGTGTCTAAAGCAACCCGCGTATCCTCTGCTTCGGTCTCCCTGTGAAGTCTACCAGTCCGCTGGACTTGATAAGTGCACCATCATCTCGTTAATCAAATTAGTTATAAACCAAAATTGACAGTTTTCATTAATTATAAAGGATTATTCTAATTGCGATTCAAATTTATTCATTTAGAACAGACGGCATTCGGTAATATTTCAGAACATTTGCATATTAAATGGAGAGGGTGGTTGATTAAGTATGGTAATGTATGCACGGTGCCTTATTTCGCTCCTGCTGGGCCATATGTGGCATGGTGGCGAGGGCAGGTGAACGCTCCAGAACGTGTTTAATTTGTTTGACAAACATGGAGGGAGACACAACATGTCCTCTGGCACCCTGCGCTCCAGTCACCGCCGTGACCCCCGCTTGCACGTTGAGCTTTAGTTTCTGCTTTACCTTTAGCTACGAAGCTCAAACATGTACGGCTCAACCAATGTGTGTGCGACTCTTTAAAACAATGAGTTACGTTTATTTTATTATTAAGGGTCATCTTGTTGTCTTTGTTGTAAGAAGTGCATGTGTGTACTGTGTGTGTGTGTGTGTGTGTGTGTGTGTGTGTGTGTGATTAATCTGATTAACATGAAAAAAAAATGCTTGTCTCCTTTTTTAAGCTCCTGAGACACTGAGTAGATTTTTACCTTGTTCACTTTTTTTTCATTTGTAAACCTTTATTTACTTCGTTGGCTTAAATAACAATACTGATGTGTAACGGGTGAAGAAGAACAAAATGGGAACATCAGTTTATATAATGCATTGCCCTATTTGCCCTTCTCGACTCTGGTGCCTTTTGTCAAGTTATATATAGCTAACAATATGTCCTCATAATTTAGTACATGCATAGCGAATGTGAAAGTTTATACATCATTCTCCAGTGAGGGGGGAAAAAAACAACAACCCTGCATCCTCATATTGCCATGGCTCAATACGAGCACAATAGAACAGATTTCATGCAGCTGGTTCTCTTTGTTAGCCGAGTCCCGCAGCAATAAAAACATTATTAGATTCCTCACTCCAGGTCAATTTCATCGCTAGGTTTGTAGTTGACCTTTGCTCTTTGTGTGTCTCTGTGCTCTGGACTATTTGAGACTGGACCTGCGGTAGATGTTTGCGTTTAGTCAGTACGGCTGCTGCTGGGCTGTTTGTGTTTGTAATGATGTTGAAACTGCGGCTGCTTAACATCACTTAAAAAAAAGTCAGACTGGTGACAGAGCCATTCTTCATTGCTTATGGCTACGGGGTAAAGGGTGGGAATGGACCATATTTGGGGTATTGGCCAGAACTCATTGCCATGGTGGCACACGCAGCTGTGAAAGGCCCAGTGTGAGTCCTGTGACTGTCATCACTCCGTCTGGCTCAGATTTATGGGGGCGGCTTTAGGGAGGAAGTGTTTCAATCAGCCAGGCCTACAAAGCATGTCTATCATCCTGACAGCCCTTTATTTATTACTGCGTATGGTTAACATCCCCCCGCCACACACACACACACATATGCATTTTACTTTCAGCTGTGCATCTCCCATATTCCCGTAGCAATCATAATATTGTTTTATGTGCCCTGGCCTTTCCCTTTGCTAGCCTGCGATCATGTTGCTCTTGCCCCTCTGCGACCTCAACTCAAATTCATTTTTCTTGTTAACCAGAAGAACAACATACTTTCTAACATTTTGCTTTCTATGTCTCTGGGTGAGCTCTGCACTAATTATATGAGAAATGTATATTTTAATACAATTCTCATGTAGTTGTTTAAATGAGCAGAACACATTAGGGGAAGAAGTAGAGTAGGGGAAGGAACGCAGGCTCCAAAGAAGGCCCCAGTTAAGCAACTGTGTTTAATTTCCCCGGCTTGTTACCTGGCTTGGCCATGGTGGCAGCCCTCTCACTTTCCTACGTGTAGCCTGGATTGTGACACGGGAGTGAACTGTACTTGAATGCATATCCATTTGTTCTGAGAAATATTTAAAGACAAGGTGGCCTGGAATTACCAGTCATGGTGGAGGATTAGGCAGCAGAAAGCACGTGCTGTTAAATTTTTCAGGACAATGAGATGTTGTGGCTGAATAATACATTGCACTTTAAATTGGCATTGGCCTCTATGGAGGTGTTTTCTCACTAAAAATGTCAGGCTTTCAAAATCACACATTTTTCTGTGGCAGGCCAAACTCTTCAGTATATAGTGTGTGAGAATACTTAGTGCTCTGTTACTTTGACTTAAGTAGATTTTTCAAGTATCTGCACCACCAGTGTTATTTAATGTTAGTTAGCCTGTTCATATTTTAGATTAAAGGTGATGGCCATTTTTTTAGCCTACAGATTTTTAGTTACACCATACTGTATGTAAGGAAATTCATGATCAAAATTCTAACTGGTCACTTTTAACTTATACATTTACTTCCGATTCCTAAGTAAACTTATTATCAGAAAATGACTTTTGATACTTAAGTACAGTAAATGTCATATCATTTAATACTTTACCTCAAGTCATATTCCAAATATAAATTTCTACCAAAACATTTTCTTTCTACAAGATGCTTGTACTTTTATTCACTTGACTGCTAAAACTCTTACTAGAATTATTTAATTTCACTGTTGATATTTTGTATCTTAGTGTTTAAATTTGAAAGCTGTATTAAAACGACCTGTGTGCTTAAATGTATGTATTCTGTGTAGATATGATCTCATGTGTTTGCCATTCTGCACTATATGTGACAGTACGCACATTTGATCAAAGTGAATTTAGCATGCCTGTTTGCACTTCATCACACTTACTCGTGTTTTTTTTTTCCCCTCTGGGATTTTATCTCTCTCTCCTTTTCAGTCTCTTTTTTTTTATTCTGTCAGTGACCCTACTGTTATATTGAGCCCTTACAGATGGCCCTGGCTCAGATAGCATCTGCCTCTTCCCATCCATCACATTCAGAGGCTCTGTGGAGCTGCACGGCTGGAGTTTGGGTGCCCGTGCCAGGCTCGAGCTGCCACAACTCCAGCCACTCTGCCAGTCTCTACTATTGTCATATGTCTGGATCTTGAGTGGCGGTCGTGTGAAACGCAGAGCGGGAATCTGAGCCGAGGCCGACGATTATTAATGGGTTCCACCGCCGATGGCCTGGCCCCCTGGGGTCAGCCTGGCACGGGACTCCGCCTCATAAATCTCCTTCAATAACATGCCAGCAAAGGGGGAAGGGGTCAGCATGGAAACAAGGGAGTCAGGCTGAGATGAAATGTCAGTGATGCATGGCCAAAACAACATGCTTGCAGGTAGCAGTTTCCTTTCTCCAGTTCTCACAACGGCCACAGGACCAGATGCAGGGAAGCAGAGGAGTAGAAAATAGTCACAGATAGTAGATGGAGTGTGTGGTTTGAATTAGACGCCTTCCCTGAGGTCAGTCAGAGTGGGGTGCTGAACATGTGGCCGCTGAGTAATGATTATGTTGTTGTTGTTTTTTCTTGTCCTGAGAAATTCCAACAATCAATTTAGTACTTATTGGTGTTTGTTGATAATAAAACTAACAAGTTCTTTTGTAAAACAATAAAATATTATATTTAGTATTAATAATTAATTTTCCTATATTTGACAAATAAATAAAGAAATAGATTTCAGTATTTTCCGGCATAAGATATAGGATGTTTGATGCTAAATACAGTGTGAATGTTAGTCCTCAAGGTTAAACTGCATCCAGTTACTTGGCTGCTCGATTTCTCTCCTACAGTAAATCTACAGACAGCCCCAGGCCTCTCACTACACAGCAACCTGCCAGTGCAGCCTGCCTGTTCTTCTCTATCTTCTCGCTCTCTGTCTCTCTATCCTTCTCTCTCTCCCTCAGGCTTCGCTCTGGGTCCCTCTGGTTGTGAGCTGTGACTGTGAGCGAGTAGAAGATTGTTATATATTAGTTTAATAAAACCAGATACAAATTAACCCCCCTCCTCCAGGCCCTTCATTGCCAGAAATGTCTGTATTACACACTTCATGAACCGAATTAGTGGCGCAATGCAACAAGCGGGCATGTCACTTTTGTTCAGAGGATGATCTACATGGTGGGACCCATTTCTCAGGCGGGTAAATCTCACGGTGTGCCGCAACTCAGCCCTTCCCAAGTAAATAGTGTAAATAATGAAATCGCCTGCCAGTACTGCTTGAGGAATGACTTTATCCTTCCCTAGCTATTTATACAGCCTGCCAGAAAGGAGACGAAAGGAAGCAGGCAAGAAAAAGATGCAAAAAGAAACCTCTGTCTGATTGGATAATGAAAGAGTCCAGCTAATGCCTCCTGGCTAATAGAGATGAAGCACAACTCCAGCATTCGTGTTCATGTGTGCGTGCGTAAGAGCTTTTAATTGAAAGGTGAGAGGAATGGCTCACTCAGGTTAACTCCATTCTTCAAGTGCCATTAATATGGACCAGATAAGCTCTTTAAACAACTCACTGCGTGTGTGACAAGAGACGCTCTATTAATAAGATTTAAGATTATGTATTTTCTCCTACATTATAATCATGTGGAGATAAATGTCTACTTATCTGTCACATATATAATTCATGACATATAAGCAAATGCATTAAAAAACATAAAATAAATGATCTAAATGAAAAAATATCCAAAAATATCTCTAAAAATGTCTAAATGAGAAATCTAAAAATAAATCATGAGGGGGTTTGTATGCTCTACTGTAGGGTATTTATTATTGTTGATTCTAAACAATTGTAAAATCTGAATATTGTCTTAAATATAGAAATTAATTTATAATAAAATCTTAGTAAAATAGTTAATCGTATTATTTAGAATATACATGGGGATGTGGGTCGATGTTATGTTTGGCAACTTTTAACTAAAAATGTCTTTGAGTCCAAAGAATAATATTGTATATTGAAGAGAATTTGGTTTAAGCACGACCTGTGAAAAGCTGTTATCTGAACATATACATCTTTACTCAGTAATCAAAACCTCACATTCAGACAAACCTAAGATTAATACTTTGTCATTGTAGCTGATATGAACTCAGTGCTTACAGTTTTCTTACAGTAATCTCAGAAGCTCTGTGGGAAAAACTCTCTCCTCTTACTGACCTTATTTTTAGTATTTAAAAGTTTTTTTAATCTTTTTTACTCACACCATAAAATTAAACGGTAAAATTTTTAACAAAAAATTCTGTCATTAAGAAATTTATTTTATTACGATTTTATTCTCCTTACAAAATAAATTGTATTTATTTATTTATGCTAAAACCCTGGAAGGTGCGATTTATTTATGGGTCATATTTATGCATTTAATCTGGCACGTCTTCAATTTTTTGTGTATTTACAGACCATAAATCTCAGCATGCCATATTGTGGTTCCATCAAACTGACAGACAGTGGTTATGGACTTGATACTGTGCTTTACTTTAGTTAATATTTCGCAAAAGAAGTTCAAGCTAAATCTCCAGCTAGCCAACTTGTTATTGGGTTCCAATAAACACAAGACAACTTATTTTAGCCTTTCATTTCTGCTTCTTCCCCCTCATCAGTCATATAAAACATTCTTCATGCTCCTTTATTGCACAGGATATTTTTTCCTCTTTGCTTTGAGGAACGTCATCTTGATGATGTCTTGTATCATAGATCAAAACTATCCAACTGAGCATGGTGTAACACTGGCAATTATCAAGCTGTTTATTATATCTTGTATAATAATATTGGTTGCTACAGGGATTACTTAAAGCTTATTATTGCTCTGATGTTTTCATCTTTTTTCGTGGGGTTGATTGTGTGTTTAATTGTACCGAAGTGACACGTAATCCGTATTTTAATTTAATGCAAGCTAGAAAGTGAGATTATTAAAATATGGCTGCTCTGCCAACCAGGGTATGTAATCATTTTGGTAAATTTGTGCTGGGAGGCATGGAACCCAGACTCCACTCATTTGCAGCCATTTAGTCCATGAGCTTTGGAGGCTAATTTAATATAGCTCACCTCTCATTTTATGAAGGAAGAATGTTTTGCGCTGTAACCCAATAGAAAGCCGTACCAATTTGCTGTACTAATATCTCCAGCACTTCCGGCTGATATCGTTAACTCCAAACAGCCTGGAACTAGTAGTTAACGAAAACACTAATGAAAAGGTGATGGCATCATCACAGAAGCCGCGCAACTACTTTATGTCTGTGGAAAAAAAACATCTTCTAATGACCATCCTCCTCTGCTAATTAAGCATTGTATTGAAGCATGGAGAGATGTATTATTTCATTTCATGTGCGAGGGGAAAACAGACCAAGTTTTTTTCCTTGTAAAAAAGAAAGGAGAAGAGAACAGAGCTGAGCAGAAGAGAACAGAAGAGAAGAGGTTACACTATGTTGGTCACCTGTCTGCTGTCAAAGCAATTACAGCACCTCCTACTGCTAAATGTTTAAAGTGCACATTAGCATGTGGTGCGGTGGCATCCTGTCCCTGTGATCCCGAGACTGTCACTCGCAGACAGCCGAGCACCGCCACAAATCACAGGAGACAGCACGCTGTTAAAATCAATATGCCACAGTTTTGTACCACTTCCGCTTGACTGCACGTCGTTGCCTAATATAATTTAAATAATAAATTATCGGAAGGGGTGGGAGGGACGATTAGCAGGCAACTCTCCAACTTTTCCTGATGTACACAGCTATAGCCACAAATGCATCGCAATACCCCTCGTTCCCTCAGTATTTTCTGCAAGACTGCAAGATGTCATTACCTCCTCAGTCTTCTGCGTTGTTTTAATTAATTCTATGTGATATTAGAGAAACTGTGATACCATGCACATTTAAAGGTGCTGTTATAAAAGCTCTTTTCCACTCGTCTAACATAATTTGTTATGTAATGCTCTCTCTCAATTCTAAAATTGCTTTACGAAATGTTTTATTCTTTATTAAGCTTCTACCTTCGCTCTAAGAAGAGCAAACTTTCTGGCTATATTCATCATGAATAAAGTGACCTTGTTGTAGAAATCTGGGTTGTGAGCTTGTAGACCAAGCATACATTAATTTATACACTGACACTGACATTTCATCAGCCACACCTAGCAGAGTGTTTCCAGACTACTGTTAAAGGGGTGACTGCTACTTCTGTGACATTTAAATCCGAACAGTCAAAATCTTTTGCTTTGTACAAATGCTGCAGTTTACCCGGGGGGGCGGGATAGAGCCAGCACCGGCACAGTCTCAGCCTGTAGGTTACGACGAGGATTATTTACGTCTCTTTACCTTTTGTGAAGGCTGAGAGGAGAAGTGAAAGATGAACAGTTTTAATTAGGGCAGGAGGAGGAAAAATAGAGCTCCTGGGCCGACTAGTTTTCCATGAAAAGGTCTCCGTGTTCTCTGCGTCCTGCCTAAAAGAGACAGCTGAAGGAAAGTGGATGTGGTACATGTCAATACACTACACCTTCCACTCTGAAGGGATGAATTATTTGTGAGTATGTGCAACGACAAAAGGATGTCCCTCGTGCTCAAAGCTTCACCTGCCATCACATCAGAGGCCCACAGAGCTGATTCGATCAGACAGACATGCAGGAAGACTTGCCAACTTTCTCCGCCATCTTTCCATCCTGCTCCCGCTTTCAGTTGTTTCTTTGGCACCACCATTTTTTGGGGTCAAATGAGTTGTCCCTGGAGAATTCTATGCAGTTTTCCATAACTCTTTTTGCTTAACAGATTCCCAATCTTAACCCTCACTTGCGGTCATGTGGATCATATCTCCAGTGTGACCTTTCCCCTACTTCCTCTAACTGTAATCGTCCTCTGGCTTCACCTTTTTCTTGCTGTGTTAACCACTTTTTGCTCCGTTTCACTCCAGACAAGGAAAGAGGGATCAATTACGATCGCTTTACAAACATAAATTAGTAATTTTCTGAGGTAACCGACTGTGATTTTGCCCTTTGGGGTAATTTGAAAGTGCACTTTAAAGCTCCATTGTTCACACAATAAGTGGGCAGGATAATGATTTCTCTAGCTGCTAACCCCGAGTGTTGTTCTCCCCATCATCCCGCACTCGTTAGCACCAACACCCCCCTTAACCCCACCCCACCCCACCCCATCCCTCCCAAGCCTCTGCCACATCTGCTGCTTCTTGCCAAAGGAAAAAAATCAATCTCTACACCATGAATTATTGAGGTGTTTGCCTACAGCTTCTGAAATATACAGTTGGGTGCTCTCTCTCTCTCTCTCTCTCTCTCTCTCAAAGCCTATGTAAAACAGATCTTTCTTCACAATTCTAGCTCTCATATTTATAGCTGTTTACAATCCACTGAAGTGAGTTTCCTCTACAGTCTGTGTGATCTCTGTGTACAGGCTACAGCTAGATCTACCGGACCTTACTCATGCAAATACCAGGACCATTTGCAGATTAATCCTATTTATTTCCATGTGATACGTTAAAGCTGGGTCATAATGTAATACATTCTCTAATCTATCATTAATTTGACAATTATAGCCAAGGTTAAGCCTGAGCTGGCAACGTTTCATGTGTAAAGACTTAAACAGCTGTGAAGCGGGAGAGCAGATAACTCCAATAGATTTTTTTTCAATAGATACTACTTAAAGTATAATAATAGACCGTCTGCTCAGGACACCATGGCTTTGTAATCACTAACATTAGCAATAATGCTCAAATTAAATAAGGCAGTTGTCAAATGGCAATTGTTATCCCTCCTCCTCCTCCAGCAGCTCGCCTCTGACTGACAGCTCCCAAAGCCCAAATGTGGCGGCTATGCTGCCTTGCCTGACTTCAGCTATCAATTATGAGCCTGAATATGAAGCGTTTATTATGTAAAATAATTCGCCCATCTCCAGGGTTTTAGTTTTCCTATCTAATGTAAAATCTTCGCTCTCACTCCTTACATTTTTCCTGCCGCTCTCTTGTCTTCCACCTTCATCTTTGTCTCTCACATGCACACACTTAAATCGATACGCTTGAGGAGGTAATGACATAAGGAGTGGATTGATCATGTAAGAACACAGAGAAGAGGAAGAGAGTAACATGACTGAGATACATAAACAAGTGTTCAAGTTCAATGGCTGTGTGTGAACAGCTGAAAGTTACACACTATGCACTGAGAAGTGGCATCAAAACACAACCTTCTTGTTTTTTATCTACTTCGGGAATATTAACGAAGTTTCACTACTCTTTAGTGTTTTCACTTCAAAGTCACTCAAAGGATGCTTTCTCAGTTGTAGAAATTCTAAAGAATGTTTCAGAGAAAACAGTGTGACCTCTCAGAGTACAAATCGTCTCTGTGGTGAAGCTGGTCAGAACAAGTATTTGTTACATGGATTTAACTGTGGAAAGCTAAGCAAGAGTTCCTTTCCTCGTGTGTTATGATAAGTGAATTCTCTTCATTTTTTTCTTTTTTTCCTGAAATAGTTCTTGGGTTGCATTTGGCACCAAACTAGCAGGCCGGTGCAGAAATCCAGCCATAGCAAGGAGGTGGGCTTGAGAAGGAGGGGTAAGACATCTGAAAGACCAGCTAAGCAAGCCAGTGATATTTTTACTTTTTTGCCTGGGGTAGATCTTTTCGGAAATCTGTATTGTAAGCAATTTCTGAGCTGTCAGCACCCCATGCTTGCTTTTTGTTTTCCAGAAGGGGGGAAGGGAGGCAACGACATTGTAACTGTCACATT
This sequence comes from Dolichallabes microphthalmus, assembly GCA_026413445.1. Lineage (NCBI taxonomy): Eukaryota > Metazoa > Chordata > Actinopteri > Siluriformes > Clariidae > Dolichallabes > Dolichallabes microphthalmus. The sequence continues at coordinate 112,207 of JAOTQY010000050.1, forward strand.
ATTGTGCTTTTATTTATTAGGATACATTTCCTTTTGCCTATGATGTCTTGTCATTTCCTTATGTTTACTGGTTTTCTTCTTTGTTTTTCGCCGAATTGAATTCAATTCACCATCACTGTCACTCATACTCCTGCTTGGCCTGATAAGGGATATAAAGTATATACTGTATTTTTGAAGTGAGAGCGATGCTATTTTTAGTGAGGAACTTTATGTAAGGCAAAGAGTCATCAGGAGCAGACACTGAGGCACAGTAGGGCTGGCAAGCACTGTTGCTCCAAAGATTATTCCATCACTCTTCAGCACGGTGTCCTGTTACTCAATTAGCCACGACTTGCATGACACGTTCAAAACAACTGCAGGATTCCTGCCATGCATACAGCATTGGAGTAATGGAGCGCCGGGTGCCTGAATTGCACCAGGGACACTTTAAGATATTTCATGCAGATCTCTCTTAGGCAAACCAAACCAGTTATTGAAGATAAAGACAGAGTAGTGCACGGTGGGGAGAGAAGGGCAGGCTGAGATCATGGATATGAAGAAGGATATCCAGCTTTAGGAGAGCAGCAAGTTGAGTGCGCTTCATGGTGAGAATTGGTAACACTAAGTCTCTTAGGGCTAAACCTCTCTCTCTCTCTCTCTCTGTCTCTCTCTGCATCCCCCTCACTTCTGTGTTAACCTTCATAAAATATTCATGCTGGTTGTGCTCAGTGCCATAATTGCCATCTCAGCCTCTGAATAATTGATGGTCGGTGCCGTCAACTTGGTCTCATTTACTGAGGGTGTGGGTAACACCATACTCACACATGCCACATGCTCCAATGCCACACTGCTGCATTTAGTGCTGACATTAGATTAGCACATGCTTTCTATCTGCTCTGCTAACATTCATTCTTCACAGCCCACACAGCTAGAGCGAGCAATTCGAGGAACGACGGTTGCTCTTTAAGCGGCTAGACAACAGTTAGATGAGGGGGTAAATGAGAGTTTGAAATTGAAAGTGATTGTGTTGTAAAAGTCTCAGAGATTTCTTTTACACATTGCTCAGAGAATTTGTAAAAAAAAAAAGAAAAAAGTTTATCGAACCTACATGATTTCTAACGTGGATCAAAAATATTGGAACATGACTGACAAGCTGTGAAACTGGTTGTGTAAGCAATTCATAGCATAGAATGTCTACTTTTGTGTTTCAACTGGAAATACTGCATTTATTGTTAAAAAAGGATAAATGGGCATTGATATCAGAGAACTGTCTATGGGAGAAAAGCAAGACGTTTACAAGGTAAAAAATGTCCTGAAAAAAGAAATAAACCATATGCTTAATAACAAACAGGCAGGCCAAGTTAAACAACAGCAGCTGATGACTGCAAATGTGAAGAAAACTTAGTCAGTCATATCATCAACAACCTCCACAGGGAAGAAGTGAAGGTATTAGAGGCCACTGTTCGAAGAAGATAAGGGCCATACTACAAGATGCAGACCGTCCATCAGCAGTAAGAATTAGAAGGCCAGATTAGAATTTGCGGAAATACAGAGATGATCCACAAAAATTCTGGAACCAAGATTAACTTCCACAAATATGATTGCAATGCTAAAGTGTGGTCAAGAAATGGATCTGTTCATAATCCAAAACATACAAGTTCATTGGTCAAGCACGTCTGGGGCTTGTATATCTGCTGCTGGAACAAGCTCACACATTCCTGTTGATGAGGTATCTCATGATAGTAGGAGACTGAAGGGAGACAACCTCAAAACAAATAGCTGAAAATGCTGAAAAAAGCATCACACAAAAATGATTTTGCATACAAGGAATATGTAACCAGATTTGAAGTGTTATTTAATTTACATTTCCTGTTCCAGTATTTTTGGTCACCTAAAAACTAGATGGTCACATGTGCCATGTTAAATATTGTTAAACACATCTAGATGGGCAGGAAATAAAAGTAGAATTTCTGATGTCATCTCATATTAACCTTTAGTCTCAAATTCAATTGTTTCCTCTAAGTAAAAATTATAGTCAAATTTGAGTCAAATTGTGTTGACTCAAAAAAGTGTCCAATGTGTACAAATTTCCTTCGTGTATGCTCATGCTCAACGTGAGCTAGAGTTCAATATCCCAGTAAACACAGGTGTGATCTTGACTCAGAGGTCAAAGGCTGAGGGTTATATTAACCCCAGTGAATACACATTTATGCCCTTCTGCTTCCCTGCTTGTTTTTATCTTCCTTATTCTTCTTTCTTATTCAGCCTGTGTTCTTCAGTATGTATTTCTTGTGTTCACATGTCCGTATACCCAGCCATTGCCCTTTTCATCCTGATTGTCATTATCATAGCTGTCAATATTAGTATGTACTGCAGAATAGATCTACTGTATACATGAATATGTCAGGTAAAGGAGCATGTGTAGTAGGTCACATTGTGATAGCCGGCTCTCCCTTTTATCAGAACATTGGAGCCATGTTAGCCTCCACTAATTGAAGTGCTCTTAATCAATCTGCCATCCAGTTACTTTTAAAAGCATAAAGTTCCCTGTCTAAAGTGCCCTATGAAAGGGACAGTGTGCACTTTAATAAACATCACACATGTGAGTGAACTCTCCAGTCCTGCAAGGATCAACCGTATACATTGCACTAATTGTGTGTGTGTGTGTGTGTGTGTGTGTGTGCGTGTGTGCGTGCGTGTAAACAGTGCAGGCATGAGACACCAAGGTGTGTGGAAGCTATAGCCTGCACACCCTGGTTTTTTCAGGGGATTTAGTTGGACTGTGGAAGTGTGTGATATGAGTGTTGGGGTTAAGCCGAGTGTTAGACGGCATGGGTCACACTCTCTGTGCTATTGATACACAGGGGCAGCTGAGAGTGAGAGATGGATAGAGAGATCATGTAGAGCTCAGACAGACGGCAGCAGTGGAGAATCAGACAGGAACACTGCAGGGCTTAGTGCCTTTACAGTAAATGATATCAGAGAATTCTGCAGGCCCTCAATACAGCCAACCCTCAGGGAAGAATCTGTTTACCTAAACAGCACTGTGCTTAGTTATCTTTGTGGACACACACACACACACACATACTGTACTCTACACACATACACACACAGATCAAAGTACTTCCCCATATTACGACGTTGGATTTCCATCAGTCTTTGACAATGCTTTACATTAGGATTCCCCAAAAGAAACACCATTTACAGTGTTTATTCATATAAATGAATGCTTACATTAAAAAAAAAATTTAGTTAAAACAGTACTTGCATAGATTTTTTTTCAAAATAATGAAATCTTGTGATCTAACATTTAGGTTATTCTGTGATTAACTCATATTTCTTAATGAGAAAGAATAAATCCACAACAACCGATATCATATAATCCTGAATGATAGTTTAAATATAATAAACATTTGTCAACATGTAAATGTTGTGTAAATTATTTCAAACGCCCGTCTACCCATCTGCTTTTTCATAAAGATACACTTAATGTTTTTTTTTACTTTTTTCTTACAGTATACAGTCTTTCATTTTAAAGACTCTGAGGGTTTCTTCCTCGTGTTGTCTCAGGGAGCTTCTCCATGCTACTGTCACTTCTGACTTCTGGATTTCTGTAAATCTGCGTTGTTAAAAGTTCTACACAAACAAAATTCAATTAAATGTATTAAACTACATATGAGTGTGCTTAGTTAACATCATATAAATAAAACTGTATATAAAACATTATTAAGTCTCTTTTTAGGTCTTTTTTACCTAAATGCCTGCAGACATGTTTTTTGCATATTTAAATATCAGTGCATGTGTAAAAAGCAGTGCACGTGCAACAACCTGCTCATTTAGAGCTTCTAAGAGAGGCATGAATGTTTAGAATAGATAAATGACAAAAGGATGAAAGGATGCAAGAAGACGAGTGTGGAATGTGTAATGACAAGAGTATCAGATAGAATTCAGATAAAGGCTAGAATTTTTGTGGATTATGGGAGAAGTCAAGCCATAATACACACAGAGAAAGTCACATGCAGAAAAACTAACAAGCCTTGAGGTTACCAAGAACACATACTGTACCTACACATGGGAAGAAAAGCCATGCATGAATGAATACTTGTCTTGTGCATTATAGATATTTAACCATATGAAGGAAGTCCAAGGTGTTATTAATGTCTAAGTAGCTAGACAAGCTAAGACTGAGCCGTGACTGTGATCTCCTATGGGGCACAATTGGGTGTGCAAGTGCTCAATAGTTTTCCATGTAGGGAACACACAGGGAAATCTTGTACGATCTGTTAAGAACACTTAGACAAAACAAAAACATCCTTCAATATAAGCTTTAATTGCAAACACAATAAGCATAATACAGTAAGTCAAATAAATGAAAGGAAGTATCATCATCTCCAATGTATGTTATTAAAGCTGAATAATAGCTGATGGAGAAAAATCTTTAAAGCAGTTTGCAAGTTATATTTTATGCAGTCCCTCAGCATGTTTCATAGAAACTAATTGAGAAGCTCTTGTCCACCAGTGCAATTATGTTGCACCAACCATGATATAATATACTTTCTTATTCTGTGTCTTTTCAGATTTTTCTTAAAGTTCTTCCTGAAGTGCAACCAAAACTGTCTAAAGAATGCAGGGAACCCCAGAGACATGCGACGCTTCCAGGTAACAACTGACAATAAAACTTTCAGGAATTTTAGGTACAAGTGTTTTCTTGGTGGCAAAATGCCAATAAGTGCCCATACTGTACTGTAAGTTATGAGGGTTCGGTTACCTTTGGCTTGATCGGCAACAACAAAAAATAAAGACCAAACTGCCCCCAACTTTTGGCACAAAATCTGTTTGATCACTATCCAGAATTTTTAGCACCCTTCATTAAAGAGATCAAAATATCATTTTATTTAAAAAAATATATATATACACATGTAGAGTGGTATTTTAAACTTAAACGCAGTACATGAAATCAATTGCTGTAAGTCTAGTACTTTTTTTATTGAGAGAAAGTAAAATCATCCGTTTTTCTTTCTTCGTTTATCTTGGTTATTTTTTAAATATGGTTTGAAAAAAAAAAGGAATTTTGTGTTGAAAGATGAGCAGTTTATCCTAGTTTTAAAAAATCTGCATAATTGTTTCAATGTAATGTTTTATACAAGCATCTGTAGTTCTTGTGGGGTCCTGATAATTCTCACATTATCCGTTCTCATGCTTTACACTTTGGTGTTTTGGGTTTGTGAAATATGCTGAAACATTTTGGCAAACACAACTTAAGATCCTATTTTAACTTCTTGTGTAATTTTATACAATATATAAATTCATGTTCCTCCGGGTACTCTGGAAGAATAGGATAATTGGCATTTTAAAATTGCTCATAGTGTGTGAATGAATGTGTGAGATTTTTTGTGCATGTGTGTGCTGGATTGGCGCTGTATCCAGGACGTACCCCTAGTCTGTTTTACTATATAAATGGACTGTGGTGCAAGTATTTGTTAAAGAGAGGATAAAAGGAACATAAAGGAATATAAATTATATTGTAAATAAAATAATCTCTGCTTCCGATAAGTCTCTTTTAATCTTAACAGTTTTCACTGTCTTATGAAAATGAGGGGCTAAGAGGGTTCTGTCCTAGACATTAGGAGACCTCAATATGTCTGGTGCTTTTGTAGGTGGTGGTCTCTACGACAGTCAGCGTGGATGGTCATGTTTTGGCAGTGTCTGATAACATGTTTGTACACAACAACTCTAAACATGGGCGACGGGCTCGCCGGCTGGACCCCTCAGAGGGAACCCCCTCATACTTAGAACACGGTGAGTACTCATGTTCATTAATCCCGACTTTCATTTGACTATGTGAAGCAACAAAAGAATTCCTTTTGGTTCTTAAATGTAAATATAGAGGAATCTGACCCACCTCCAAGGGAGTTGAAAAAGTCAGGTACAGGTTTAGCCCACATTAGTCAGGGTCAAGGGAGAAACCCAACTCAATCCCTTGTGTTGAATTCACACCCAGAGTGTTAATTTAACACAGTACAGTGGTTATATAGGTCTAGTTGGACTCAAATGAACTCTGAACGTGTTAAATCAACACTAGGGATTTTACAGTGGCAGGCGCCTGCCATGCCAGAGCAGAGTAGCGCAGAAAAAAAAATCTGTAAAACTGTTTGTGCTGAATATTTTCATTATGCCAAACATAAAACAATCAACCTTGACCTTGCTCTGGTTTCATGTTGAATGACAACAGATCACACTAGCGGGGTTTAATCTGTCATTTAAACCAAGTACAGTAATATGAAAAGCTTCAGTGAGAATAAGTTAAATTGGTGGGCGAAAGCTTATCATCACCAGATAGTTCACACAGCCAGACATTGGGTATCGATCAGTTTACTGCCAAGATACGTCGTTTCACTTTGATGCAAATTTTGATTAGATTTCTCTGTTCAAACACAGTGAATCCTTAAAACACCTCATAATCTTTTAAGATGGAACATATGTAGTAGTGTTCTAGTTCTGGCCTGTCATGTGCTCAGGTGCAACTGATTTTGTTTAAGTTGTCGATTTAATAAAATAATGTCAGGCTTATGCCTCTGTTGTAGGCAAGCTCAGCACTCCACACATGCACCTCACACATTCTGGTCTGAGTAGAGGAGTGTGATTGCATCGGAGATCTGAATACTGATGTGTGTAATTTGAATACAGCTATGATCTCTCAGTGACCCCTGTTTGCCATGCACTGACCTGTTAGGGAATTTACTTGCACTGCTTCTTTTTTCCCCCAAACTAATTATTTGCATGAAGATAATTAATAACACTGTGATCTCTGAATTCAGCAAAACTAGACCATTTTATCACACTGGCCAGAGCTTTGCCTCATCAAAAAAGAGAATTGCAGAGTAGAGAAAGATGACATACTGACTAAAAAAAAACATTATACCAACACAATTCTTTCCTCTTCTGTATCCTACTGTTTCTTGTACTTTGTTAAACAGCTGACTGCTCGTAGGCAAACGCAACAGGAACCTAACAGCACTACATCGGTTCCCCGTCTGCCTCATGCATGCATAAAATATACACTAAGTAGCTACACAAGAATCCAGTTTATATATGTTATTATCTACAGATTACCCACTTAACCAGACATGGAAGAAGCAGAGGAAAATAATTGCTGCACGTGAAGAAAGCACTCACAGTATTCCTACAGGCTAGAGTGCTCTAGGCACCACTATGGAGATGATCATGTTCCCAGTCATGACTGAGCTCTTTGCAGTTTCGTCCCCTGTTTAGCAGCAGAACCTGATTCACAACCACACATCGCTCAGGAATAAAACACATAATGAAGTGAATATTTGCTGTAAAGAATCTCTTCTTGATTAAACTGACAAAATGCAGTCACTCTACTTCTTGGGTTGCACTGGTTGGAAATAGATCAGCGTCTTCTTAGTGACTTGCTTCCTTTAGATTTCTACATGTGTCCTAATTGTGCAAATTAATTCGATCCTAGGTGTGAACAGAACCTTTAAATCATATTCTTTATTTATTTTGCTATTTCTTTTAATAAAGTTCTAATACTCACTGTTTATGACAGTTTAAGTATGTACACCCTCCATAACTTCTGACAAACCTCAAATGTCTCTGGCCATTCTGTCTGAATGGCAAAAAAAAATCAGCTCTCTACTTACTGTAGTCTCGTTCTACTCAAGTTGAACCTATAACATGGGGTCAGCGCTCACAGGCCAAATCATTAGCATCGTTCACCTAGAGTATTTCTCTGCTCAGACTAGTTTGTGTTGTGCTACATAGTTCTCATTGCCTGCTGCCTAACAAGACTGCCATCTCACAGGCGGTCTGAGCAGTGAGGTCTTTAAGCTGGAGGTTGAGAAAACAGAGTGGGACAGCAAGAGTCACGGCCATTGCAGTGTGAATGGCATAAAAGCTGGCCTGGTCAGCTTCAGGCTACAAACTCAGAGGAATAAACACTCTGTGTGGCTGTTCAGGACATGTGCATGAGTGTTTGAATGTGTTAGTGTGCATGTGCACGTTCTGTACACAAGCAAGCAGCACAGGGGAACAGATGGCAGCAATGGAAGGCAGCAAAGTTTAATCCTATCAGATGGATTCCCAGTACACCATCTGGTTAACCCATGCACAATTTCAGAGCACTGCAAAAGAGTCATCCCAAGCCAAGATTACCATCACAGATTTCTGCATCGTACCTCTTTATCGTTCTCAGTTTAGTGCAGACGCCATATTGAATTATGCCATGTCGCTGCAATCGCCCTGCGCATGTGCACAGCCACATAAAGCAAAATGCAGTTTAAAAAAAAAAAAAAAGGCATTTTCCAACATTTGTGCAAGTTATAGCCTGGCAACCTTGATATACTGTATGTGTTTAAAATGTGACAAAAATAAATAAATAAAAAGTAGCCAGTGTTAGTCTTTAGTGTGGTTTGCCATATATTAGCCAAATATTAAGCCACAAATCCAGAATTTTGAGAATTTACATACACATAAATGTCTTCTAGTGAGAAAGCTTTTAAGAATAAAGTGTCTAAATTGTTTGAAGTCTTAGAAACCTCATGTTTCCGGAATTGGGTATTTATCACTAAACTATTTAACACTTCTTATTATTAGAGTTATGTTCTACTCTTTAATAATAATAAGGCTTTGATAATTTGCTTCCTCTGTAGCTGTGTTTCAACAGACAGATTACTTGTTAATACACTATTATATTTAAGTAAAATACAACCTGAAGGTGAGTGTTTTAATATTCATCGTATCCAAATAAGGAACATAGGAATGAATTTTTATGCCTGGAAGAACTTACACTCACACCCACATTCACACATGGATCTGCACACGCAGCCCGGTGTTCAATGCATATCCACCACATGTTGTGGCAGACATGTTGCTTCATTACATTACAGTTATTTTCTCTGTCTGAGGATGAATGAAATAAGTACCATCCCTTAATTAATGAACAGCGGGGATGTTCAAGCTGACACTGAACTACACTGGAATCCACATGCATTACTCCACTATTCTTGTCCTATCTTTGTTCTATTCTTCCCATAATTTTTTTTCTTATTTTACCCATCCCCCAACCTAGAATAGCAGTAATTAGTCAAATAAATTGCCCTCAATGTGATGGCAAGCTCAGGTTCCTGAGCCAAAGTTCAGCATGGCGAAATGAAATTGCAGCTTATTAAGGTGTTGAATTTTGATGGCCTGCTGCTGTTTTGCCAGTGTGTCCCGCAGCGGCTGGCCTTTTGATCGACTCCTGTACAGACTTGGGATCTCATGACATTTACACGAGTGTCATAAAACAAGCAGCCGCGCAGGGCCCTCCCTGTGTGCATGGGTCGAAGTAATATTTAATAAATATAATCATCCAAATTAGCATTCACCGCCTTTGGGTACAGAGCGGCTCAGGGTCATTAGTATGACGTGATCACTGACAGAACATGGGAAAAGGAAAGAGGTTTTTTTTTTTTTTTTTAACAGATGCTTACATTCCTTTAATTATCCCTTGAATCAAAACAAAATCTGACTGGGAATATCTCCTTTCATACATACAGTCCTGTGTGATGACAGGCAGTTCCTCCCTTCTCTCCTCTCCTTCTTCTCATAATCCACTTTATCCTGCTTTCTTATCCACTCCCAACACACCAAGTCTTCCTGTACCACTTTTGATTAAAATTCAGCAAACCATTTACGGTTTATCCAACTGAGGCTTGGTGGAATAAAGTGATGAGAGCTTTGTCCCTCAACCTTGGTATGCTGCTGGTAACATGCACTGAAAAAAGTGATACTTTGGATCAACTTAAAAAAATTGCTTCAATTTGTTACAAGCAATTTTTTTACTTTC
>JAOTQY010000050.1:181209-192502 GCA_026413445.1 Dolichallabes microphthalmus
AAAAGTAAAATTACAGATTTTAAAAACTACTTTAAAAAGTAGAAATACACAAAAAAGCTACTCAATTACAGTAACGCTAGTAAATGTAATTCGTTACTTTCCACCTCTGATTTTCACACATAGATTGTCCACCACAGTGTCCAGACATGATCCCCACACACCATCGTTGTGGTGTACTGAAAAAGGCTCCCATCAACAATACAGGATCTTGGAGAGAAACTCACGATGGAAATAAATCTCTTGAAATATTAGAGTGTGTGATTTCTTTGTATATGTGTGTATATTGTGTATTTCAACATTGTTACTTTCATTTACTTTTTTTTTACTGTCCATGGTACTGTAGTATATTCCGAAGCACTGTGGTGTTTTGTAATTTTCACATGCATAAATAGTGTTTGGGCACAGTGATAAAATCTGGTGCCCATGAGAATCTTTGTCATATCTTGCCTGATCTTCTACATAAGCAGCCAGTGGAGATCGCCTTCTTTGTCTTCGAGGCTTTGTGCCAAACCTTTGTATAAGAGACTACACTGCTATCTGACAGATCGTTAGTAGATCAATGGCCACACCCATAACATCTCTGCAAAATAGTATTTTTATAAGTGCACGTTAAGATTAGTTAACGTGCTGTTTATAAGTGCACGTTAAGATTAGTTAACGTGCTGTTTATAAGTGCACGTTAAGATTAGTTAACGTGCTGTTTATAAGTGCACGTTAAGATTAGTTGTTGGACATTTTCAAAGGCACTGGCTCCTTGTTCCATCTCACAACATAGGCCTCACTGTATTTCTCCTCCATGATTGTTGCCATTGTTTACAATAGACCTCATCATTTGTCTCATCAATCCAGAGTTCCCATTTACTCTGTGCTATTTCATTGAGGCGTGCAAACAGAGTGAAGAAGTTGTCATGTAAGAGCTTGCAACCTTGAGGCACCAGAGCTTACCATGCAAAACCATGAATGACACTGGGTCACTGACCTACCTGTAACAGTGATAATATTGTTCTGGCCAGGATCTGTTTGCATAAGCTCATCAAATGCATCCAACAATGGCCTGTGTTCTCCTCATACTCTTTATACTGGCTATCTCTATGAATAAGAACAGCATCTTTCTTATTTTGAGGGATAACTTGCCTTGTTTTAGGTAGCACTTAGAACCAACATATCTGAAACTTGACTCAAAGACAAAGTAAAAGAAAAAAAAAGAGTAGAATGCTCTGTAGAAATATAAAGTATATGAGTGGTATAAGTATATACATGCCTAGACTAGTGTTCTCACACTAGTCACTCGTGTTATGACCACACCAAATACTAACTCACTCACTCATTGTCTTTACTGCTTGATCCTGTATGCAGAGGCGCAGGGTTCCAATCCATGCACACATACTCACACTCACATGCTCATTCACACACTTTGGGCAATATGGGAACGACAATTAGGCTAATGTTTATGTCTTTGCACTGTGGCAGGAAACCGGAGTACCCAGACAAACGCACTAAATACTGGGAGAACATGAAAACTGCATGCACAAAGACGAAATCGAATCCTGAACCCGGAGGTGCAAGGCACTAGTGCGAACCATTACGTCACCGTGCCGGCCCCACAGCAAATAATGGTAAGCAATTTAAAATGCATATATGCATACTACACAACTAAAAGATGTGTACCAAAATCTTTGCCCATATGTTAAAATACTATACAAACTTTAATTGGGCAGCTTTGATGACGCCATTCGTCCTCCTACGGTGCAGCAGGGAAATAAAAAGCTCTGGTCATGGGATATTTGTACTAAACTTCACATTTTTCATTGAACACTAATCATCTTTGCATTTTTGCACACCGCACATTAATGGATACTTATGGACATTATTCATCAGTTCACTCATGCACAGTTGCACATACCTCGGTACGCTGTACACCGGACACTTATGGACATTGCACATACATGCACATTTGCACACTTCCTGGACATTTACATTTATTCCCACTTTTATTTCCATTTAAATGTATTGCTATTTTTGTCTACATTTGTACAGATAAGTTTTTATTTTTCTTAGACTGTATATATTTTGAGAATTTTCATATTTTGTTCTATTTTCTCATGTTTCTATAGCTAAACTTACTCTTATTTTATTCCACCATTTATTTATTGTTAATTGTTTTAAAATTTTTAAGGTCACAGACGGTCGTGTAAGCATTTCACTGCATATCGTACTGTGTGTGACTGTGTATGTGACAAATAAAATTTGAATTTGAGTGGAAACTCTTTTTTATTTCAATATTTGCTGTAAAAGATGTGCTACATCATTCAGAAACATTTTTAAAATGTTAAATAAAATTTTTATTTAAATTAAAATTTTCATTTTCATTTTAATTCAAATTTTATTTGTCACATACACAGTCACACACAGTACGAAATGCAGTGAAATGCTTATACAACCGCCAGTGACCTTAAAAATAAAATAAAATAAAACTTATACGTAATACGAGTTATAACCAATAATGTTTCTTATGGTTATTATTGTGGCTGGTCAGGTTAAGCAGATTACTGTAACTAGTACGGTTAGCTTCCTACTGGCACCTGTATGTACTTTAGTGTTTGTGAATCACTGTTCTTAAAGCCAGGGTCATGGACAAGAAGTGTAAATGTGGTTGCAAAGAGACATATGAAAATTAGAGTAATGAGAGAGAGAGAGAGAGAGAGAGAGAGAGAGAGAGAGAGAGAGAGAACAGAAGGAGGTAATGTATACTTGTATTGAGTTTTACAGATGATGCTTGCATGGAGACATATAAATGAAAGGGTAATGGTTGTCAAACCCTGACAGCTTTAAATGGGCTTTTAGTTCGCTGTGTTTATCTGTCATAAAGAAACATTTAGAGAGCGGGTGCAGACAGCTGAAGCGGCAGGGCACATCATCATCGCAAAATAGGAGGATTCTCCCTTCTCTCTCATCCCCTCTTTTCCCCTCCCTCTTGATCTCTCTCTCTCTCTCTCTCTCTCTCTCCCTCTCTGAGTCAGGCCATGGATATGTTTGAAATTGCCTTTCCTCACCCTCTACCACCTTAACTGTTCTCCATCAACCAAAAGAACCAGACCCACTCTGTCTCAAACTCCTTGTAATTGCCAGTCATGTACCCACTAACACTGCACATACTGTAGTACTTTCAGAATCTTGTGTAAAAAATAACACAAATTTAAAAAAAATTATCATACTGAGAGTTAAACCCTGAACAAGCCCTGAACAATGCACATGTTACAAGGGGGTCATTAAAACATAAAATACAAAACATATACAGGCAAACAACATAGAAAACATTAGAAATACATAACAGCATGCTTACCGACTCACACCCACACCTAATCCCCAAACCATAAAAAAGGAGAAAAGAGAAAAAGAATGTAGTCTCAAAGATTCCATACGAATATCTTACTTTCCCTGTTGTTTCCTGGTTTTGTCTTATATTAGACTTTGACAACATTATTTAAACCCATTATTGTCTTTTGTTTTGTTTTTTCTCTGATTGTCGATTTCGGAACATTGAAACTGAAACCAAGAGCATTCTCAAATTTGTGAGAAACAAGCCGTATTCAGATCTGATTTGTCTGCATAGTGTGAATTTAATACCAAAACTGAGAACATCATGTGTGAACTGCCAGTTCTCAAATTGCTCTCTGCTGGTCACTTGTGGGTATCACTAAATTTAGTTTACTGCAGGTTTCCATGGTTTATCTGGTAGTTTCAGGTTAGTAGAACATCCACACAAGCTTGTTAGAGAGCATAAAGGAAACTATACATTTAATTTTTTTTTAAATAATGTCTTTTTGCAACCAAAAAAAGGGGGGGGGATATTCTCATCTGATCAGCAATTTATGGGATACTCAAGACAAGAAAGATCCGTTCCACAGCAACATCCCAGTGCCAGACACAACACACACAACACAACAGACCCCCCCGGTCTTTTTTTTTTCTAAACTGAAAAATTTAACAATCTGTTCAGCTCAGTGTGTGATCAGTGACAAACAGTCATCCCACTATACACCTGATGACAAAAGAACTTCAGTATCTGCCTGGATCTATAAGTACATTGAGTTCATCTCTCTGTGGCATTGTTGGTGCTTTCAGGGGTCACTACAGTTAACCTCTGTTTAGTTTGTTTTTCTTGGTACCCAGCTACCCCTTGGGAAAAACACCATATAGACATGACACCTGTCTAACTCCTCTGCCACTAGCCAACCCTTTAGCCAATGAAAGTGTAGACGCCAGCTTGTTTACAAATGGGAGCAGAGCTGTTGAAATCGGAGAAGAGCGAATGATGAGAGAGAATCTTGTCAGATAATTAAGATAGCTCATGACCCCAAACTGAGTCTCGATTTCAACTAATCATTGTATCTGCAAGAAAGAAAGAAAGAAAGAAAGAAAGAAAGAAAGAGCAATGCAGTATTCAAACACATGTATCCTGAGCTATTCCCTACTTTGTATGCACATCATTTAAGCACTTATTATTATACACAGTACGAAATGCAGTATAAGCATTTCACTGCATTTCGTACTGTGTCTGACTGTGTATGTGACAAATAAAATTTGAATTTGAATTTATTCACTCAGTAACAAGATGAGTGTAAAACAACAAAAGCTTGACACATTAGTGCAGAAGCAGTAGAGTGAAGCTGCTTCGTCTGTATGATATTATCACTATCGTGGAAGTCAGATCCTCATTTCCTCCGCTCTTGCCAGTGCCGCTTGCACTGCATGTCTATGAAATGTAGATTCTTTCCACTTTAAATGCAAAGTAGTAACCCAGAGGCACAGTAACAGTGCTGCAGTAACAGGAGAAACAGGCACTGGTCCAAACTGTAAGGAGGCCATAAATTGAGTGCTTAAAAGCTTTGTTTTTACAGGAAGCACTTGCCTAAGATGTTGTAAAATGTGCTCCTGGCCCTGTCACCACATTAGAGCACAGACCTTAACCTTGACAATCCAGTACAATATCTTCCCCACTCGCTCAAACGACACATGTACCCACATACCTTCATACCTCTGCCAAGAGAAACAGAGGGAAATATCACACAACCAAATCCTGAACAACTACCATATGAAATAACCAAAGAGTGATCTCTGTGTTCAGTTTGAGGGGATTTAAAATAAATATTCTTATAATCATTGAATTCTCACATTAATGTGCATGGGGAGGGAATTGTGTGTGTGTTTTTTTTTTTCATACCATCAGAAAGACAGCTGGATCAAGGCACAGCATGATGATCTCATCGGTCAGATCTGAAGCGGAGGGGCTTTTGGGTAATGTCTTTGTCAGGATAGCTCATTCACCACTTGCTCATAGTTCGTCAGTAGCAGGAGGACACATGTGGCTGGACTATTCCAAACAAAGTTTTAAAAGGAGCCGTTCAAGGTGACAGGCAGTAATGATGCCCGGGTGGGTGAAGGATAGTGGTTGGAGAGTGTAATTGCGTAATGTGGCATGTCTAACCACCGCTCGGAGTGACAGGTGAATAGCAGATCTGTGGGTCAAACTGAAATCTTGTACCAAGGGGCATCTGCAGGCAGCCTGAGAACATATAACTGGAGAGAAGATATGTCTTAATTAGACTGAGCTGTTAGGCCTGGTCACATCAATGCCTGGGTTTAGAACTGTAATTGGTTGTTACTTAAAAAAGACATTCATTTGTTTCTCGACTGTGAGACTACATTAGAAATATGACTGGGCTCTTAAAATGAATTTGTATCTTTTTTTTTAAATGTAAATAATTTATGCATACAATAAACAAGTAAATAGGTTATACCAGTTCTAGAGGTAGTTAACACTAAATGCAAGATAAAGCATATTAAATATAAATGTGTACGCAGACATAGGATTGAATTGAATCAGCAGCAGATCTGCTGCACATACAATATTAGATCTATGGATTTCTTCAATCTGACGAGTAGTGTTCAGTTTTCACCTTCTGTATTCGGCCAAAACCACTTTACATGTTGTTACCATACATCTAAATGCAGGTGGGCTTTAGGGATAGACTTGTGAAAGCATATCATATAAATTACTAACCATTAATACATTTTGAGTGTTCCTCTGACGTGCTGCACCGTGTCAGGGCCAGAAAGTTAATGGCCATAAATTATTTCCATGACCATCTCTCTGTGGATATGCAAGTGCTTCTCTGTGTCGACTGGGAGCGATTTTGTAACCCACACACTTGTACAGCAGTAATGGAACACGGCTCAGCTGAAATCTGTGGGCCCACATTAACCTTTAAAGCTTGGGCCTGGAGCTTGAGAGTGGGGGTCACCATGCACTCCTTCTTGCAGGAGGGCTCCTGCTGAAAGACCGCACAAGCCAGCTGCTCTCAGTTATTTTTAAAGAAGCATTTGTCCCTTGTGCACCCCTGATAACTGGCGCAGCTAACTCTCCATCCCAACATGCCGAACGCTGCCAAACACACCTTTTGGCTCTTTATACTGAGCTCCAAGCGAACAGGCATCTAGATAACTGCTGCATGGAACTGCATAAAAAGCCCAAACATTATTAAATACTAGTGGATGCACCATGGATCACTTGTGCACCCATGTCCCAAGCACAATAACTCTAGTTGTCTGATAAAACCAATAGTTTTCATCACTTTGCCAACACTGCACTGTCCCAATTTTATAATATTGCTTTGGCAGCATTGTATATTGTATATACATAAATGCACCATGTGAGATTAGTTTTTTTTAGCCTAGTTTTATTTAAAGCTAACTGCATAATGAATGTCCATATGAGCAGACATTGGGTGAGCAGATCATCACATGAGTGTTCTGTCTTTCTACATAGCTCAGCTCAACGGCCCGAGTAAACATGAGTTACAGCTCAAATATCAGCCCTGGATCTGCAAACAATGAAGCCTATAACCTCATTAAAAAATTATTTATTTTCATCGCTGTGGCAGGCGAACTGGCACTTAAAATCTGTCAGCGTTATGAAATGTCAAACGATTGTGCCATGGCATGATTGTGCCATTTTTCAACAAAAATATGGCCTATTGTGCATAAATAAATACCAGAGGCTGGTATGGAATTATAAAAATGTCACCACAAACCAACAAGTACAGCTGATGCATATTAAGTCACTGCAGCACGAGAAAAATGAAAAGAAAAATGTGACGCTTAAGAGTCATTAAAATTGTATGATGTTGTTCTGCACGCAAGTCAAATATGAATATGACTTCTTCCCTTCACAGTGGAGAGGACAAATAAACAATGCAAACTGCCACACTGCCTGGTCCATAAATGTCTTTAGAATAATGTTTACATCCAGGCTGATCTGTCATCAGCAAGAGCCATGTAGGGGTTTACTGCTGGGGTCCCAGCATTGCTCACATGAGCGAGGGAAAGAGAGGAAGGAAGCTTAGAGAAAGAAACATTCCATTCTTCCATTCCAAAGCATGCATATGACTCTCCAAGAATAAAATTAGTTTTGATTGTTTTCCAATTTAATTTTAGTTTGTAGAATTGCTTTAAATAATCTGATATTAAGCAGGATTGTTAATAATGTATCTTTTTTTAATTTGCAATAAAATTTTTTGATATGTGCTTGTGTCAGTGTATGTGTGTACTGTATGCTGTCTGCATATGTCTTTTCTGTATAGTTCTGAAGATTATGCAGAGATTTTTATTTTAAATTTTTATTGTATAGAAAATATAAAAAGCAAAAAAAGTGAATACTATACTCTTTTCAGAAACATATTAATATATCAGTGTAAACAAATCTAAATTTATTTATTTAAATAGAAGCTAATGTAAATATCAAATTGTTGGAATATTACAGTATTTTTATTTTAGAAAACACTATCTGTATTTGTATAAATATATTATAATTTAATATATCTACAGTATATATACATGTACAGATACTGTTTTAAAATAAAAACAACAAAAGTAAATAAATAAAAAATGCATATGTATGCATAATATGATAGAATATAATATTTATTTAACTTACTAACATGTAGCCAACTATTTAGTTAATGCCCATGTCTGGTAAAAAAGAAAGTTTTGTTTTACTGACTAAAAAAATACATAAGGCCAGGTGCTGGTGATGAGCTCCAATAATTAAATTCTGCATCTCAATATATGAACTTTAGCAGCAATCTGAAGGAGTCAGTGACAAAATGTGTGTGTGTGTGTGTGTGTGTGTGTGTATGTGTGTATGTGTGTTTTACTATAAGCAGCTCTATGCTGCTCTCTTTTGGCTTTAGGAAGTAATGCTGCTAAGTTATGTGGTTACAGGTAGGGGATAAGAGGAAGGGTCCGAGGGCAAAGACAAGCAGCATAAGGAACAAAGAGATTTTGACACAGAAATAGGATATTCAGCATGTAATGCTCATGATGTTTGCAGTAAACCCTTCATTACACCAAATCATACTTGCACAATAGAGAACAGTAGATTGACTATGTACAGACTGATGGGATTAGATTGAAAGCTCTAACATTTCCAGACTGGATATTGTATAGACTTTTATATGTCTGAATGGCCATTGAAGCACTCATGTGACGAATCCATTACCCTCGCTATCCCAGCCTCAAATCTTGGCTGTCTTATTTGAGCGCTGCAGTCCCGTTGTAGACAAGTCTAATCTGGCCTTCTCTACAACACAGTGGGAAATCTTATGCACTCAGGGATTGGAACCCATTCCTGTAGGCCATCAATGAACATTCACACCAAGCCCGTTGTTAAAAACATCTGCCACCAAGGACGCCCCTCTCTGGGAGGCCTTGAGTGTGAAAGACAGCACAGAGAGGGGAAGAGAAATGTTGATCCTGTTTTGCACTTGTTATTAGCGGTGCATATTATGGGCGCTTTGCAGGCTCTCTGCTTCTCCCCAATGAAGGCAGACAAAAGCAGCATTAGCAAGGCTGCTACTAAGGAGAGAGAAGAAAAAGTAGCTTTCTTGAGCTAGATCTTCCTAAACCTACCCCCCAGAGCTGAGTTCAGGAACAGCGTTTAGAATGAGATGAGAAGAACAGTTGTGACCGTCCTGTGAGCATATGGGAGCAGCTTGTGCAGTTGTATTCAACTTGCTTACAGATATCTGTCTGTGGTAGGTCACCACCTCTCTGTCACGAAACAAAAAAATCACTCTGTCACACTTTATACCACACATTGACAAATGTGTGTCATTAATATCCATAGATTAATAAAGAGTCATGAAGGCAGAGGATGTTTGACTGATGGTACGTTTTTACAGTCAATTAGATTTTTCTATATTATGTGAAAACACCCTTGGAGTGTGTATGTGCGTGTTTGTGTGAGAGTTGTTTGTGAAGTATTTTTTTCTCCTTTGGAGATATCAATTTCTAGCCTCAAATCTCCAGAGCCTTACCTTTGCAACTGTTTTTTCATTGTTCCTCTGGATCCTAAAATGATTATTTTTGTTTGTTTTCATAAGCCTGTGGGGTTTTCTAAAATAATTAAAACAGAGCCATAATACAGTCACACATTAAATATTCACATCCGGCGGTCAGCCATGCATGGTTGTCTCTCTGAGGTCTTTTCACATGCTAAGTGTTAATAAACTCCCCGAAGAAATCCAACTTGATTGAAATCTCCCTAGGACCGCAATGGTTCGAGCCTGTCGAGGCAAAGTGCACTCACCATAATTGTTCATGATGCGCTCGTACTAATTACCAGCACCCCCAAGTAGTCTCCCAAGATTACAGCAAGCTGTCACAAACAATGCACTAGTCACACGGTACCGCACCAAGGGACAGAGGTCTGTCACTTTTTATTGTTGTTCCACTTGCCATGACAGTGACGACCCACTGAATGTGAGGTTAATTTCGCCTGCCATAAATCCTCCCAGATGTACAATGCTCTGCTGAGGTTTTGCTGCATCCCTGAAAGAAATCAATTTGAATTCATTTCTCGTCTGACACCTCCTTCTTGATTTTGTCAGGTTAGATAAATGGGATTTGACATTGTTTCTGAGGAGCGGAACGTCCATAATCTGCTCACTAAACAACAGAGAATGTCTCTTCTAACCTTGTATAGAGGCACGTAGATGAAATAATAAAGCAGTTTGATTGATCTCAAGAAGAGAACGTTCTTGCACCCTTGTCTTTGATATCTTGGATCGTAAAACGAATACTTCTGTCATGCTGGCAACAGAGAGCGTAGAGAAGATGAAGCTGAAGAAACTTTGATCCATAAGACACTTCAAGTGACTTTTTCGCAGGACTGAATACAAGTCAATTTGTTTAACCTCTTAAGAGTCTTGAACATATCACATACCAGGCAACAGTGATGTAAGGCGTCCTATATGAACATCTGTATGGATAAAGAAATTTATGTATTAATTTACAGTACAGTATCCTTTGTATGTGTGTCAAAAATGTTCAGAATGAACCTATTGTAACTCGTAATTGGATTTTTTTTTTACATTGTTTCGCTCTGTGTGGGAAATCATTTATGTTGATATATCAATTATAGGGAAGAGTGCAGATGGTGCAGTGTGTGTGTAGTTTTATATGTAGTGTTAGACCATCTGCATGTCCCTATACTTTTATCACTTTTACTGTAGATTAAATTTCCAGTACTCACACTAATTAAACTGACAATAACAGCACCATCTGGGTCACCATTACCTAGTATTGCCTAATTAAAACAGTTTAATTGCATGAACACAGTACAGGTATGCCCAACCTTGACACTGCATTTCAAATGATTTAGTCTGAAGTACCATCTTGTGTCCACTTTCCCCAAGTTTCTATCATTTGTGCTAAAATAGACAAAGAACTGTGACTAAAATAAGAGCATTCAACATATCACATATATCCCCAATGAGTATGTTAATCTTCAGATCTGAACTCAGCATGACCTCTGTCAGGATTGTGACAATAGGACCCTAATCAGAGAAGTGAGACAATACCAGCTCCAGTGCTGTAATACCCTGAAATCATCCCTTAATTCTTCTTTTGTGGAGGGAAATGGAAATGATCTCCCATGTTAGAGCAGCAGACATCGATAACATCTCAGGCGTTCTATTCAGTGGATGTTTTTCCGCTTCAAGGTGCATGTAAAACTTTTCTGTCTGAGATTCTAAATGCCATTACAACTCCAGCCTTCTAAACAATAGCCTTCAGTGGATACCACAGGACTAAAATCCTGCAATCTCTGTATTGCTCACCCTACTACAACAACATAACAGAAATCCTCATCATGTTTATTATATGATTAATAATAAGGCCTGGGAGATTTGTAAAAGCTGCTGTCCTAGTTGACGAGTTCTATTTGCTGGGG
>JAOTQY010000050.1:240412-251048 GCA_026413445.1 Dolichallabes microphthalmus
GCACTGAACAGTTTGGCATTGCATAGTAACACAAATTCATGTACTGTAACAGTAGAGTGACATCACAGACTAACCTAGGACAGTCACAACGGGTGCTTAGCAACAGACACAACAATAAAGACTTATGGCTTATCTAATAAACAAGATGAAATAAATGCAAGATGAAACAAAAAAACACACAACGAAGTTCAACAGATCCATATTACATGACAAGTGTGATATGGCCTTTACAAACCTCATGAGAAAACGAAACTTCCAAATCGGTCAGAATTGACCAGAACACAACTCAACATAATAATACAACATTATAACATGCTCAAATATTTGAAAAAAAAATGTCTAGCTTTTTTGTATACCTGTTGTAATTATTTATAAATCTGTGCCTGTTTTTTTTTTTTTTTTTTTTTTAACTGCTTTCACACACAAACGTTTTTGCTATGGATATTTTTGCTCCTAATTGCTTAACATAAAGCACAGTGGGAAGACTGACACTAACATATTAAATAAACCACTATTGTAACTCATCTACCTATTTTTCTTCAATTTTGTTTCACATATCTGCACATTTACAGGGTATACTATTATATGCAGAAAAAACTGTTCGCTACACCTCTCTGGAAAATCATGAATTTCCATGTGTTTTTCCACCAAAAGATAGAAAAGTTATTCAATAGAAACTAAGGGTAAAGATCAGACTGCTGAGTTTTTTCCATGAATACAATTACAAAACGCAAGAGAGGAAACAATATCTCTGCACATCAACTTTCTGCAAAAAGCAATATTATATATGCACAGAAAACTTCAAAATAAAATAATATACTTTTTGCAGTTTAAATGCATGGTTTTAAATATGAACCAGTTAGTGTCAGCTTATTGCTCCATCACTAATTTATGATCTTTATGTGCAATAGTAATAAACTAATTTAATTTAGGAAAAAAAAACATAGTTCTTGGAGCAAATTAACATTTATTTAATAAGAATCAAATCAAAACCAGTAAACCAGTGCCAAAATTAGATTAATAGTAAAATAAACAACAAAGAGTTCATGATTGGACCAATCACCACTTATACTTAGTATGACCATATTTTCTTATACATTAATATTGCAATACAGCTTTAATTCCCTATATTTTTAGAGAACTACTAGCTAGAAGGTAATTAATAATGAGTTATAATGTGCTTTGCTTTACAATAATACAGAACTTAACACCTAATGCTCTGTCATGCTCCAACAAGACCATGAAGTTCTCACAGCATTCTAAAGATGTTGAAGAACACAGGGGCATGGGGTCAAAATGGAAATTAAAAAATCCATTTATCAAGTTCATACTACTTTCTAGCCATGTCCCTCTCATTCTCAATGCATCTATCATGTGTCACTATTTTCCTATCACACACATGATCATGCACTCACTACATCCAGTGAGATCGTAGCGAGTTATTAGTATCAAATCTCAACATGCTCTTATCAGGCACTTATCACATGTTTAATACTTTGTCACCATGTCCAGCAGGTTGGTATACTGTAAATAATGTGACGCTCGCAGTGCTTGGTGTGAGGAAGTTGATCGATTGCTTATTCTAAATTCTCTGAACGTGCCATAGACATGTGGATAACCTGCCGCGTGCGCACCATACACATGGTAAGCACTAGAAGAATATAATCTGAACTTAATAAAGTGTTCTAAAATGTGAGAACTCCAATGATGGAGCAACAACTCTGTGACACCCAACTCAGTCAGAATGTTCCAATATTTTCCATCTGAACTATACTTGTAGTACATCAATGAAGTCACTAAATGGTGTTAGTTATATGCTTACATAACTAGTCAATGATGTCATGACTATGTGCTTATTAAGTTCTTCCTGAATCTTGCTTCAATCATGTTCTCACAAAGCCTTTTTTTAACAGTTTAAGGCCACAGTTATACTTCAACCATTTATATTTATCTTATACCATTTAAAAAAAAAATCTATAATTTTTAAAACAGATATTTCAAGTGGAAGTGAACCACATACAGTACACAGTGATATTCAGGCGAGACAGTTTTTACACTACTGTAGCTCTAGTAATGATTTTAAAAGAAGACTAATGTTCAAACCACCTCAAACAACCACCTCATTTTGTTTGCAGTCAAAATATGTGGGCCCAATGTTCAGAACAATAGAAATATACTGTAAGAGATGAAAGATTGCTATAATGACCAATTATACTTTTAAAGAGAATAACACTGCTGAGAAAACAGACTTTAATATTGAAATTGATGTAAAGAATTTATGTTGAAGTTACTGACCTGTTTGAGAGGGCAAGAAAAAGGCTGAGGAGAAAAACAGTTTTCAAGGCAGACTGAGTGGGAAAAAAAGTTTTCAGGGCTAACTAATGAAATGCTCAAGGTGCTTAGATTTTTCAAGCAATGGTAATCTTATTATGGTCCAATGAGCTTGACATCATTAGCACAGGGCAGCGCTGGGCAGAAGCATATTATCAAACATTATGATTATATGGAAAGTACAGGAACACAAGGGTGTGACCTCACATTAGCAGCATAATTAATCTACAGTAAATGCTGCAGTATGAACAGAAATTATTTATTATGCTTATGTTCTGTTCATAGGTACACTGCATCAAAGTAAAAATAAAAAAAAGATTCTTGACTGTTTTGATTCAAGAAGAGAGCATCTGTTATGCATTACATCGCATCATGACAGAAGCTGTTTGTAAGTTATTTGACAGCTGTCTGCTCAGTTTTGCTTCTACAGGAACAAATAAATAAATAATGGTGGCATGAAATAAAAATCGAGTTCCTTGGAGATGTAGAAGAAATGTTCTGAATATGCCTTGACATGAATTTAGGAATGTATAATATTTTGTTTGGCTATCATTATGGATGAACATAAACCCTGACATTATAGCAAGATATAGCAATGATGGTACTGGAGACCTGTTCAACTTACATTGACATGACATCTAGCAATGGATGCTAAAAAATAAAAGTAGAATACAGGTTATAAAACATGATGATAACCAACAATATTAGAAAATCCAGTATTCACTGGTAAAATATTTAAGGTGTATTCACAGTCAATATTTGCAAGAGTGCTCCCTGCTCATAGTCAGATCTGGTCGTCTTCTTTGTCTTTCGGCTGTTCCCATTCAAGGGTCGCCACAGCGAATCATCTGCCTCCATCTAACCCTATCCTCTGCATCCTCTTCTCTCACACCAACTAACTTCATGTCCTCTCATAGTCAGATCTGGTAAAAGAAATATTCTATTCTATAGATAGAAAAATGACAATGTAATTGAATTAAAACATGACATAGTAATATAAAAGCCAAATGTTCATATTTTAAAGACAGCTCAGTTAAAGAGAGTATTAAACTACTGTTTCTGTTTATTCAATGAAAATCCAGGCCACTGGCACCAATGCCACAGACATCAACACACAGTGCAAGCCGCGATGAAATGGTCGACTCCTTCGTCTATCTTGGTTCTGCGACAGACAAATCCGGAAGTAGTAAACTGGAAGTCATCAAAAGAATAATGATTGCTAGAAACTGGAAGCTCTCAACAGGAGAATCTGTTGCTTGAGAATTTCTCTAAAAATGAAAATCCATCTTTACAATTGCTATATGTTGACAGTTCTCCTGTGTGGCATGGAGGTCTGGATTATCACCAACTTGATTGAGAAGAAACTGAACACTTGTGACAAAGAATTATAAGTTGTTACCAGTTGTAATATGTGATGAATAAGTAGATCTGCAACCGCACTAAACAGGTGGAAGTCAGCAGTGGGACACGTCTGGCACTACAGGATTTGTTGTAGCCTTTGTTACTTTGCTCCCAACTCTCTGCAGATCATTCACTAGGTCCCCGGTGTGGTTCTGGGATTTTTGCTCACAGTTCTTGTGATCTTTTTAACTTCATGGGGTGAGATCTTGCTCCCAGATCGAGGGAGATTATCAGTGGTCTTGTATGTCTTCCATTTTCTAACAATTGCTCCCACAGTTGATTTCTTCACACCAAGCTGCTTACCTATTGCAGATTCAGTCTTCCCAGAAATCTTCAGAAATCCAAATACTTATTTTACAGAGGAATATACCAATTAATTCATTAAAAATCCTACCATGTGATTTTATGGATTTTTTTTCTTATTTTGTCTCTCATAGTTGAGGTACACCTATGAAATTACAGGCCTCTCTCATCTTTTTAAGTTGGAGAACTTGCACAATTGGTGGCTGACTAAATACTTTTTTGCCCCACTGTATATATACACATTTTTTAAACATATATTTGTATATACAAATACAGTATAACACTAAATATTAAATTTTTAAAACCTGTGTATATACAGTATATACACACACACATATCACTTCCAAGTTAACTGCCAAGTGTGTGGTCAATGTGGTGTAATGGTCAGAACTTTGACGTTTTTGTTTATTTCCGATGTTGTGCACAGCCATGTTGATTTGACATCACTCTGTAAACTTGGGAAAACACTTGGATTAAACAGAGGCCGTAAGTTTAATAACCTGTTAGTGAGGCTAATCTGAAAAAAGCTTTAACATGCTAGTGAACACAAAGATTGGACTTGTGTCCAAAGAACACCAAAGGGCATCAGCGTAAGAAGGTAAGCACATGAAGCATACACTGCACAAGCCTCTGGAGACAGTGTTGTAATCTGGAGTTGCTTCAGTTGGTCAGGTCTAGGCTCAGCAACATTGTGGCAATAAAATGAAGCCAACTGACTACCTGAATGTACTGAATGACCAGGTTCTCGAATTAAATGGATTTGTTCTTCCCTGATTGCACAAGTGTATTCCATTACTCAGATTGTGAAAGGTTGGCTCTGGAAGTACGTATAATAATTTTTTACACATGAATTGGCCACTACAGAGTCCTCACTCTAATTTCATTGAGTCTTTGGGACATGCTAAAGAAGACTTTACAGAGTGCTTTGATTCTCCCATAATCAATACAAGACCTCAGTGGGAAATTAATCCACATGTTAGTGGCCGCATTAAATAGAAAATAAAGCATGGTATGCTTGGCGGAAACCCAGAATCACAACCTGTGATATGTTACATTTTAACAGAATGATCATGAATTGTATAACATCCAGTACTAAGAAGTATCAACATGTTTGTGAAAGATATTTCTTATATGTATTTTTAAAACCTGTTTTCCACATGCATTTGAATATTTGTTCTTTAAGACACTTTTTTTCCCCTATTCTTTAGGAATTCAAGTCCCAGTTAACATGATGGCACAGGGTTTTGCCAACATGAACCTTGGCATGCAGCCTGGCCCTGCCCCGGTGCGATCCCCCACTAATCCTATGATGGGTAGCATGGGTATGTCACCAGCCATGGGAGGCAGTGCTACGGGCGGAACTCCTATGGGAGGCATGTCGCTCAATCAGGGCATGATGGGAATGAACATGAGCATGGGAATGCCAGGAGCTGTTGGCATGGGGATGGGAATGTCAGTGCCAGTCATGACTATGAGCCCTGCCATGGCACAACAGAAGAATGATGCCTTTGCTGACTTTGCCAACTTTGGCAAATGAAGGCGAGATGGTGGCTGTAAGCTGGGACAATCTTTCTGGAAGGCAGGAGCATGAAGGATTTAAAGAGCTACAAACAAAGAGTACTTGAAAGATGTTAATTACTGTATAGCTGCCCAGAATTCTGTTGTTCCTTACACAATACAGATGTGTAAAAGAGTGAATCTAATCAGTCTGTCCCAACAGCCACATGGACTGATTTGTCTTTGTATAACAGAAATATCTGATTGCACTTCGACTTAACATTGCTTTAAATCTTGAAATCAGGTTCACATACATAGAAATGTATTGACATTGACCGGCCCTAAATTCTATTCTCACTCTTGTATGACATTACTAATGATTATTTGATTTGTTTGATCTGATCAGAAGTGATTTCCTGTCTTTTCCATTCTCTTATACATAACCTTGTAAATATTATTGAAAATGGACATAAGTTATTTAAATGAGATTATTAATTGAAATATAAATATGTTGTTTCAAATTATGGGTAATTGGTGCAGAACTATAGCAAGACATTGCGAGTGAGAATCATGTTAAGAGCAACCGCCGTGGCCTTTGGAATGGGAATTTATTTTTATAGAAATGTGATGGTTTGCATTATGAGTGTACATGAGTCTCCCTGAGGCTTTGGTCATTCAGTGTCCCTACACACACAGTGCCTATCAACCTGTTGCCTATACCTTTTTCTCTTGAATATTTCTTGGGACAATATGAAATTACAGTATTTATTATAGTACTGTAGACTTTTGAGCATACATGTATGCATGTTTGTTTTGTTAGGTTTTTTTTGTTAGTTTTTTATCTGTTTATTCGCACATTTTCACTGCATGGCTAGTATGAGTGATTAAAATGTGTGGGTTTATTATTTTTATTATTGTTTTTACTATATGCAAGTCGGTTCATGAGTGAGTCGGGCCAGACTGTACACAGAGATGAGTGAGGTTCTGCTCACAGAGAGGAATTCTGTAAAAACATCTCTACTGTCAGCAGCAGGGACTCAAACTGAAGCCTTCCGTCTCATTCCGAAGTAGTGCACGCACATGCAAATGACCAAATTCTGCCTTCTTTCGTCTCTTTGTCCAAGCGATTGATGTGTCTTTTTTTATTTGATTTTTTTTTCCTATTCTGTAGGTTGTGTGTAAGGCTGGGATATAATCTATAGGGGCTATGGATCTTTACTAGAAAAACACTATACTTTTATGCAAATTTCAGACAACCAACAAAACATCCCTTCTTTTGTGTATGGTTCTCACATTCGTACACTGATTTGATTGTACCTATGATGGTCTTTTATGTCCGAGAATAAACAGTTGATTTTCTTGTGGATTTATGTAGTTATGCTTTTTTCTACTTAATCTATTTTCAGAAATGCTGAAAATCATTTGGGATTTTCACAACCACTAAGAGATGCCACACCCATCTCTTAGATTTAAAGAGAATAGTCTGAAAAAGAGAAAATATCCTGTGAGTCGCAGTTCTGTGGGTGAAAAAAAAAAGTCTTGTTGATGCCATACAGTAGCTCAGAGTGAAATGGCCAGACTGGGTTGAGCTGAACAAAAGGCACCAGTACGTCAAATAAGCTTGCAGGAGAACATCTTTGAATGCACGACACATCGAACCTCAAATCAAATACAGCACAGCAGCAGAAGACCACACCTGGTGTGACACTTGTTAGCTAAGAACAGGAAACTGAGGCTACAATTTGCAATTACAAAAAAATTGGGCAATAGAATATTGGAAAAACGTTGCCTGAGTATTGATTTCTGCTGCCTACATTCAGATGGTAGGAACAGAATTTGATATATAAAACTTAATAGCATGGATTCGTCCTGCCTTGCATCAACAGTTCAGGCTGGTCATGGTGCAATGGCGTAAGGGAGGTTTTTCTTGGTACACTTTGGGCCCTTTATTACCAATTGAGCATCATTTAAATGCCACAGGCTACCTGACTATTGACCGTGTCCATCTTTTTATAGATCTGCAGGATAACGCTCTGTCACAAAACTAAAATCATCTCAAACTGTATTCTTGCACATGACAATGAGTTCACTGTACTCAAATGGCTTCCATAGTCAGCAGATCTCAATCCAATTGAGTACCTTTGGGGTGTGATGGAACAGGAAATTTGGATCATGGATGTGCAGCCAACAAAGACTATATAAGGAGCACTGAAATTCAGACATTGGTCCACAGCTTATTTCATATTAATAAATACTGAAGATTCTGTGCACGACTTTGACTTGTGGTGGTAAGAGGGTGAGTGCCAGTGGAGGAGAGCCTCCAGCTTGCCACATGTGTGTTCCCACAGCCAGGGCCAACTGGCCTGATCATGAATATGCACAAAACTGAGTAACGAAGGAATAATAAACAGTTGTAAGATGACTGCGCAGAAACGCTAATAAGAATTATGAATAGTTTGCTATGAAGCTTTGTGACACCAGGACATACTGCTCACCAGGTACACTTTACTCAGTACTTCAGCCGTACCCCACTGAGATCATTATAAACACTCTTAATTAAAATGCTCCCCGCTTGATTAAATGCCAGATGCAAACATCTGGGGGAATTTTTTAAACCCACAAGATTTCTAAATAATCTTTGAGCTCTTGTGTGATCCAAATGTACACACTGGGTGTGGAAAATATTGAAATTTTATCAACCTGAAAAAAAGAGAATGCAATACAGAAATTGTAAAAATTCAGCATTAAATGTGAAATACTTGAGTCTTTCTGAAGTACGACAGATCATAAAGCATAACGACTTCCTTATTAAACTACAATGCACTTTGTATGTATGCTTTAGCATTTTTTAAGTATTTATATATTTACTGCCAGGAGACATTTAGATTAAAATTCAAAATCAAGAAGAAATGGATTTTTAAAAGTTCAATGGACTGCAGTAAGTAGTGTATTTATTGCTTATGTTTGCATAAAGCGTCATCGGGACAGTAACAGCCTCTGAGTGCCATGTTCAATTTCCAACTTTAAAAGCTCAATTATTAATGCTGTGCTTCATGAACTCCCAGGAGACTGGTGTGTCATTTCTAAGAGACATAAAACTAACAGGACTTTCCTTTTTCTTCGACTCTTTCACAATTATGTTAGTCTGAAGTGGAAATGAAGTGAAAATGGGTACTGGTGGGATTCGGATTCAAGATTTAGAGACAGGCTTTTAGTTTTCAGTCTCTCTCATCACATTATTGTTCAACATTTTTCTGTTAAAATGGTTCCAAAATGCACCTAAAATAATTTATGTGGAGGCATTAGTGAATAAATAAAGATTTGCCTGTCTTTTTACAGATGCTAAATGAAGAAGTAAACCAACAACATTACTGTCAATAATGTCAAGAATTTTCAGCAGATAAACAGGCATTCATGCGTGAAGCTGGTCATAACGGTCTCACAGCACCACCTAGTGGACAAACTGTAAAGCATCAATATATGATAAGCACTAAAACAAATCATTGCAAAGAACAAATTTGGTTTATTCATATTTTTTCCACTTTTACAAGTAGGATTATAATCATATCAATATGATACAATGAGAAGACTCTGAACATGCGCTTAGAATCAGAAATAGCGGCTATCCACACACAACCAGCTAACACAATGCTGCTACTCTTGTTGAATATTCACAAGAAGAACGTTTTCTCCCCGGATAAAGAGCTGATTGACGTGACGAGTACGTACTCGTCCATACTCCACTTTTGTCTTAGACACCTTTGGTTTCTGTTTAGAACCAGCAGATATATTCGACGTTCCCACGCCAGTCACTTCCAGGTTTTTTACAGACTGTGCCAGTCTCTCTGCTGCTCGTCTGGAGGCTTGAACCCTCGCAATGCTGCTTGTGCTAATAGGGCGTGGCTCAGCACCAGGATCATCTGCTTTAGAAGTTACAGCCTCTGATGCTTTCCCAAGTGCAGTTTGTACTTGCAACTTTTGAAACAGCTGTATTTAATAAAAGAAAAAAAAGATTATTCTGGATGGCAACTGCCTGTCGTTTTCTTCCCTCACAAATACTGGTCACAACGGACTGATCAAAATAAATCATGGTGCACGATGAGTGTTATTTTTACTAAAATTATAATAATAAATGCAAAACATTGGCTGGCATGGGGCAGAAATACATCCTGAACTTGTTCATTGATGAGAATTACATCTTCACATTACACTCTGCACACACACAGTGGCTAGAGAGTCCCTATTTCACACACTAACGTTCAGAGCAGTGATTTCTCAACCTTATTCCTGAATGACCACTGCCTGACATATTTTAGTGTTTTCCTTGCTCTACCACGCCCACTTCAATTACGAAAAAACTGTTTTGGGTTAAGAAAACACATGCATGGCAGTGATCCTCCAGGACCAGAGTTGAGAACCACACGCCTAGCAGCATTGTTGTCTTACAACAATTGTTATTGTCTTTTAATAATTTCCCCCACAGGATCACTAAAGTATATCTATCTAACAAAACAGTGTTTAAAGAGTCAATCATGAATGACAAATCTTTCAGCCAAGAGTAAATATTTCTGAGTTGTGCCATACCCTTGTAACAGTCAGAGCTTTTTCATGGTACAATGCCTCTCCAAGTAATGGCTCCCTGTAGGTTTCATCCACATCCACCATCGCCTGGGCACAAGAGAAGTGAATTAAAGCTTAAGTGGGTTAAAAAAAAATTAGTAGTTAAGTTTTTTGTATTACATACATGTATAGTATTATAATGTGATGAGAAGACCCTCATTGTACTTCCTGACCCCATATATGGTAACACTTCCCATAGCCTGTATACAGATGAATATGCATCCAAAAAGGTCATGTCTGCTGGAACCCTTTTGTTTAACTGGAAAATACTAATGTGTTTCCTATTGTCTGTCTGTCTCCGGGTCTCTATATGACTTACAATTTAATGGCTGGTTCTTTTGATGTATGGGACATATGTTGCGTATCTTTGGACTTTGGGAGGAAACCTACCAAGAACTAGGAGAACATCAGCATCCTTCTACCAATATGCTCACAATCTCTCCTCTGAACATGTCCAAACCACCTCAATCTGACCTCTCTGACT
>JAOTQY010000050.1:253833-264025 GCA_026413445.1 Dolichallabes microphthalmus
GCTCTGCTACCTCCAACTCTGCCTCCTGTCTTTTCTTCAGTGCCACTGTCTCTAAGCCGTAGAGCATCGCTGGTCTCCTGTACACCTTTCCTTTCATTCTCGTTGATACTCTTGTGTCACATAACACACCTGACACTTTTGTCCACCCATTCCAACCTGCCCGTACCCGCCTCTTCACCTCCTTTCCGTGCCGCCATCTAATAATAGGTTTTCCAAAATACTTCATTTTTGGACTTTAAACAGTTTATCTACAACGAGACTTTACTCTGATTTCGCTCTGCTTCGGAGTGCTCATCAAAAGCTTCTTTCAAGCAAAACACACTTCTAATGCTGTTTTTGTTTATGTTTTCAATGTGTTCATGGCTCACGGCTGATCCACACAGTTGTGTTTTCACATCTCAATACCAAGCTTGATATTTCAGTTGTGGTTCTTTACCAGGTTCCAGAATTTGTCGAAAGCCACCACGAAGCCGGTACACACTCCGCGCAGACCCTTAAACGAGCGGATGTGGACTTTGACTCGGAGTCGCTGTTGGACGCAGCGGTTCAGTTCTCCTAAAGGACTTCCTTCATGCACTACACACACACACACACACCAGGAACAAAACAACAAAAACGCATTTTTAAAAATAAGTAATGATAAAGACTGTATGTTTGTGTAATGCCTGTGAGCTTTCATTCCTGAGACACACATGGCATCCTAGTGAGAACATTCTTGGGAGCTCTGCGCCTGGCAGCAGGTCTCTTCACCCCGCGCTCCTCGGACTCGTCCGTCGGATTTTGCACCATGAGCTGCTTCAGCCTCTCTATCCTCTCCGGATCCGGTACTCCCCTTCTCGCTTTCCGGATTCTTTTCTCTACGTTTTCAGGTTTCGCCCTTCCACGACCACCTTTCATAAAGCTCTCGTACTCAGCGAGGTTGTTAAAGCACTTGATGTTAGGATAAGGCAAAGGAACCGCTGAAGAATACAGGGCAAGCAGCGGGTCAAACTGCTCTGAACTAATGTCCAGTTTGCTGCCAATATCACTAGCATCTTCTCCGCCTGCGTTCTGCTGCTTA
Organism: Dolichallabes microphthalmus; assembly: GCA_026413445.1. NCBI lineage: Eukaryota > Metazoa > Chordata > Actinopteri > Siluriformes > Clariidae > Dolichallabes > Dolichallabes microphthalmus. The sequence continues at coordinate 254,894 of JAOTQY010000050.1, forward strand.
CACGAGGTGAAACTTTCAGAACCGAGCTCACTCACTACTTCCCTCTCACTCTCCTCCATTTTTCTTTTTGAAATAAGCGCAGGCTCGTCGAAACGTGCGTTAGCGTGAAGCGCGCGCACAATCCAACTTGTTAAATGGTTCAACTTAAAAGCAGGCATACGCTAAACAACCATAATTAATCGCTAACAAATCACCGGGTCGTTTTATATTTACAACCTAACCATGTATCATGGCTTGCTCCATTAAAAAATAATTCAAGTGATACATATATTTCCGGTTATTAAACAACTCTAAAGCTCTTGTTATCTCAGGAACAGATGTTACGTCGTTTGTGCTACACGGAGCTTTAAAAAGAGCGGACCCGTCCTGTTTCCAGCCAATAGGTGGCAGACTTGAGGATGGGCCTATCCTGAAAGCGATCTAGTTAAAGCCTAGTGCACTATTTATGGTGTGAAAGTCAATATGCCGTGGCCTCTCTAGTGCACCTATGTAGAGACATCAGGGCTATTTAGGATTCAGCCGAGGAATAACAGCTACGTTAACAGGATAGTGAGTCTTCGTTGGTTTCGGTGCTTCGATGTTTAACAGAAAACATCACTGTATGCTCGAAACTGTTTGTTGTTTATATCGACAGCAATTTCTGTCGTATTTATTAATTTAAAAGAAATATTACGAAATGATGTTGGCAATATTGTCGTATCTATTTTATACAGGTAACTGTGATGTGCCGTTGTCTTAGCTACTAGCTAAATGAGTTTTCTTGCTGTGATGTTGGCTGAGAATAGCATGCTAGTGCTCAGAGCGTTTTGTTGTCAGAGCAACTAGTAGCTAAAGCTGGAGCTGTTTGTCCTGCATATCGGCAACGTGTACATTATTAACAAAATATATTCTGGTCGTAAGTTCTAACCGTAACACGCGTTAATTGACCAACCTGTTGGAAATCCCCAGAGGTGTTCTAATGCTAATGTCTGCCTTTTTCACGTGAAGTGATGGAGTGATTTGTTTTATTCCTTTCTGGTGATTTTTTTATTTTTAAATAATGGCTTGACTGGATTCAGATCTAATGACGTTACTACTCTGAAGGTCTTTGCTTGTTGCTGTAACCTAATTTACACCTAGCTCTTCATCTAAGGTATAGTAACTCAATATTTCTTATGTTTTATGCTTCAGCTGCATGTTATCTTCTCTTGTTGAACATGTTAACTGATCTCTACGTCACGTCTTGTAGCTTGACATGGAGTTCCCAGGTCACAGTCAGCAGCTCTTGGCCAGTCTGCGTTCTCAGCGTCTACAGGGATTCCTGTGTGACTGCACCGTCAGAGTTGGCGCCACTCGCTTTCTGGCTCACCGTGCTGTGCTGGCGTCCTGCTCACCGTTCTTTCACATGTTCTACTCTGAACACCCAGTAGGCAGCACGTCTACTGTAAACGGAGGCCCAGAGACGGACACAGTCACCATTAATGGAGACATAGTGACCCCCCCAGCGTTTGGGTTGCTCCTTGATTTCATGTACGAGGGAGTACTACAGCTGGCGGCACATCCGCCCCCGGAAGACGTACTCGCCGCAGCCAGTTTCTTGCACATGAACGACGTGGTCAGAGTCTGTAAGAAAAGACTGCAGGGTCGTGGACTGGCTGAGGCTGACAGCACCAGGGAAGAAGAGGGAGGAAGTGAAACTGGAGGAGATGGAACTATATTTAGTGGGTCGTCTAGGGAAGGAATGTTGAATGGACGAAGGGAAACGGTGGAAAGCAGACAAGGAGCTGTCAGGGTGTCTGCATCAAATCCAACCTCGTCACCCTCAGTAACACAATGTCCTCAGCCAAGCCAGCAATCAGCGGTTCATATTGACACTAAAGCAGAGACAAATGTGGGAGTTAATAATTGCATCACAAACAGCATTAATCTGGGAAGTCCAGACATGGCGGACACTACTCAACCAGGCATGGACTCCCTTACAGCTGTAAATGATTCTGCGCCAGGATTGTACAGTTCTTCTCCTGGACCTGCCAGAGCTGGAATGTCAGCAGCTGCTAATATGGAATCTACACTTTCGAGTCCTTGCAGCACCACAGAACCAGTTCAAGCAGGAACTGAAATTTTGTCTAGCGCACCCACAGTTATGGTTCTGGTACCTGTGGAACACAGCCAAAATAAAGACCAGTCAGAAATGTCCATGTCAAAAGAAATAAGCAATGTGTTTACAGTTGCTACTCATCATCCTGTACAAACGAAAAAAACGACATCAAGGCAACGCAATGGACCGAGTACAACTGATGATATGAGACACACTGCCAGAGCATTAAATGAACAGTCACGGTCGTGCTCTCCCATGCCTTTGAATTCAGCAGGTAGAGGAGATGGAACAGAAGAGATGGCCAAAGTAAAAGTGGAGGCCATTGTGATCTCAGATGAAGAGCCAGAAGACATGGATGAGGAACCTGTAAGGGTCAGGGAGCGAAGGAGAGATGCTGATTTAGAAGAAAGGGAGAATTATGAGAGCACTAATGACGTTGAGATTACTAACGCTCACTTCATACCTCCCCCCTCATTAATGCAACTCTCGCACAATCACCAAGAGCCGATTTCGTTTCCCTTTTCACCACAGGCTTCTAGTGCTTCCTCTTCTGACACACCCAGCTTCCAAACTACGCTTTTCACAGCAGCTTCACAGCAATCAGACCAACAGACTGTCTACTTTGAGGAATATCATGATTCTCTTGGTAATTATGTAGAAGATGTGCCTACATGTGCCACTTGTGGAAAAACATTTTCTTGTGCTTACACATTGAGAAGGCACGCCATAGTGCACACACGGGAACGTCCTTATGAATGCCGTTACTGTTACCGGAGTTACACACAGTCTGGGGACCTGTACAGGCACATAAGGAAGGCGCATGATCATGATTTGCCAATGAAGCGCAACAGAACAGAATCTGACCCTCCCCCATCCCCACCCCTTCCTCAACCACCTCAGACATAAGATGCATGCTCAGTCATACTGTACAGAGTATCACAGCTATTCTGAAGGAAAAAATCATCCACGTTAGATTAAAATTTTTTAAACAGGTTGTGTGGACCAACTTTGCAATGGACTGTTATTGTTGGCTTTCGGAGTCAGAAAGTGAGCATTCAACCTTGACCTTCACCCATCATGGTATTACATTGTGACGATAAACAAAATGTCCCATTCATGACATCGTTCACTCTCATTACACATCATTTTAAACACAGTTGAGCTTCTTCTTCTTCTTCATTGGAGTTTAACGGCGGCTTGCATCCATAGTTGAGCTTCTTCAATAGAAACTTATATTTAAAGACAGCCTTTTCTGGAGGTATTGGAAGAGAAGAGCAGTTTTGTTGTTTTTGATAAACACTAAACACATTTCAGTTTGAGATCAAAAGATGAAACAGTAGAACACTATATTCTTTTATGGCCTGATATTTACATCTAGATGTGTTGAACATCTTCAAACATGGCACCTTTTGTTTGAACTCAAAATATTCCATGTTTAAAGTGGTCAAAATTATTGGAACAATGTTTCTTGTTGCCCAGGTGTGCCCTGTTAGACTGTTTTTTTTAATGTAAAAGCTTAATTAATTTTTTTTTTAAATAAATAAATAAAATAAAATAGACAAACATAAAAACCAGAGAACATTCTAAGAAAAATCTAAAAAAACATAAAAATAAAATAAAATAAAAAAAAAAAAGAGAGAGAGAAAAGAGGGAGGCAAATAAAATACAACCATTTGTTGCAACAAAATGTCCTGAAATGTTTCTTTTGGTCTACTAACAAGTAGATATAGAACAGGTCACACAAGGAAAACAGCAGCAGTTGATGACAGAGTGAATGAAGGAGAAAAGAAACTATGAAGAAGAGCGCAAAACAACTGACCTATTACCAAGAAATGTTCCAGGTCTGTGGGCATCTGCATCCACTGTTCAACTGTGACTGTGAGAGCAGAAATAAAGAGGCTACACCACAAGATGCACATTCGCATATGTACGTACATATCTGTACGACTTCATATGTGACAGATACGATTTAGAATTTATACGCTAGCAGTAAAAAGCAGAATTGAGAAAGAAATACAGAGGTGAGTCACAAAGATACAGGAAGCAAGATTAACCAAAGTAACAAATGCCAACGTGTGGAGAAAGAAAAGCTCTGCTCATGATCCAAAACCTACAAGCTCATCAGTCAAGCACAGTTGGATTTATTTTTACTGGCTTGGGCTTGCGAGGCTGCTTCTGGAACAAGCTCACTAACCTTTAATCAATTACATAATTCATGACGGTGGCAGTACAAATGGATTGAGAAGTCTACAGAAACATTCTTTCTGCCAATTTAGAGAAAAATGCTTCCAATCCAATTAGGAGGAACTTCATAGTGTAGCAAGACAATGACCTAAACCATAGAGCCAACACAACAAAGAGGACTTTATCACAGGACAAAAGTGGAATGTTTTAGACCGGCCAAGGCCATCACCAGACTGTAACCCAATTGAGCAGCATTTCACCTCTTGAAACGAAAACTGAAGGGGGCAAACCAGGAGCAGCTTACCTAGAATTCGGATGGTCTGAGACCAAATGGGTCATGTTGTAAGTTTAACACATGTAGATGTAAAAATCAGGAAATGGAAGCTAAAATTGTCATCTCACATTCATCTTTTGATCTCAAATCCAAATGTCTTCAGTGTCCAGCAAAAACAGAATTTAATTGTTGTTCCAGAAAGGAGTGTAGGATTAAAACTTGCGTTGAGGAATGTAGTTGAATCAATTTAACTAGGTTGTGTCTGTTTGTTACTGCTGACAAGTAATGTAAGTTTACTAAATTTGACCATCCAGACCTGCAGCAGTGTACAAAGTTACTTTCTTTGTATGCTAGTATACTCGTCTAGTAAAACAGATTCTGATGAATTTACAAATAATGTTTTTTAGGCAAAATGTATTTTATGGTTACAGACATTATTCTGTCCTCTATTTTTAAAACCCTTTTGTTGAGAACATTATTTTGGGGCAAGCAGTGTTCTCTGGATGGGGAAAAGCTTTTATCCCTGCATGTTTTTAAGAGGCACCAGGTAATCCATCTACCTAGACAGCCTCCGCTCACACGGAAGTAGGAGATACACCTGTTTAAAAGATCACATTAATACTATAGCTGTTGAATGTCACTGTGTCTCATTCATTATTTGTTGTCATGTTCAGTAACTGCTTTATACTGGTATAATTACTGGTGTAATGGACGAGAAGTGGGAATGTAAGCTGAATAGAACGCCGGGTCACCACAGAGCCCGCTGTACATCAAACACATTATAAGCTTCTTGCTAGTCTGCATGAAACCCGTTCTGTCGAATGCAAAACATGCAAAATAATTAATCCACCCACTTGATGCTTTTTTCCCCCCCTTTTTTTGTACACAATTTCCTCAAACAAGACAATACTTAAAGGTACAGTAAAACTGTTAAATGCTTATATTAGTTCTGGTTATATTTAATCATTTTGTGAAAGCACGATTAAATGTGTAACATTTATAATTACAAATAATGGTTTTTGCAAACAAAGTGTGGTAAATATATACAGTATATTTGTATATATATATACAGTATATATATACACTATTTTGTCACAAACCTGTAGCATTGTTTGTTGTCGGTCTCTGCTTTCTCAATACCAGGATGTGAGCATCCTGAAAAGCTCAAACTGAGGTAGGCACTCTAAAGAAGCTACACGCATGAGAGAAATGATCATCTAAGAAATGATATCAGAAATGTATAAATATTTGATGAACATTATCATTATAATCAGTGTGAACTAAACAGGAAATGTGATCAAACAAGCCCCTTCACTCGCAAGAAAAAGTTTCTTTTTAACCAATTTGCAATTTCATGCTAAAACATTACATTTCACCACAAGTTTCTAACTTCTATTGATTTTCCTCAATAGAGCCACCATCATACATGTGTGTTTTAGAAACATTTATGTGATGAAATAGTATATCAGCACTCCCAAGACCAACATATCTTTGTCGCACCATGTTCCAGCTTATGAGTGTGTTAATCATTTATACAGTCCCTGCAAAAAAAAAAAATCCAACGACAGCATGTTTCACATCCGGCTCTTTTGATAAACAGGTTTTTTTAAATGTTTCATGCAGTAGGTTGTTCTGAACTGTGTCGTTTTGTAGTTATTCAGATCCAAAACTGGGTCATGTTAATTTAGGCTAAGCCAGTAGATTTACTGTACACTAAATTCATGATGTAAATGTTGTTTCATGTCAATAATGTGAATGAACCTTTTACTAATTGCTGAGTCATCTGTTTTTTATTTCTCAGACTATATGTATGTATTTATTCTATACAATAATCATGTGGAAAGGCAAACATAACAGAATGCAGAAAATTTTTCAGAGACTGCACACACACACACAGGCGAAAGTGGAACTCTATACTGGGTGAAAAATGTGTCCTGATAAAGCTTTGTCATCATCCACTGGTGCATGCATCTAAGAAAACAAAAAGATTTATTTTTTTTAGTCAAGAGCCAGAAGCCACTTGTCTGATCTTCATCTTTTGGTAAACTCACCATCTCTGCTAATTTTGGCCATGCCATCGCCATAATGATACGATCATCTGATGTGGGAGGAGTCTCCAAATTCCAATATGTGAAACTGTGAAAACCTGAAGAAACTTTAACAACTCGGTCCTAGTTTCGAGACAAGTAAAATGATACAGATTAGTACTAATGGAGCAAAACCACAAATTGTCTTAAAATAAACAATCATTTAGTATTCACGTACTGTTAGATAACGTGTATAGACAATGCACAGTCCTGGAAAATGTGCTCACCAGCCATTCCTGGTCACTTCAAAATTGAAAATCCTTCACTTAAGATGGCAAGTGTTTTTTCTTGTTGTTGGTTTTTACTCACTTGCTGGAATTTAGAACCTTTAAAAGCACAGACCAGTGGTTCTCGAGGAAGACACTAAAATGTTGAGAATCACTGATCTAGATCAAATCATACACAGGTCCTTTCTATTAGTTTAAAAAAAAATTAGGACCATGATATACTTATATGATACACATCCTCAACCTTTACCAAAATGCCAACATGTAGTGTTATAAAGCACTATAAAAAAATAAAATAAACCTTAGATAAAAGTTGAGATTGTCCAAGTCCCAAATGGGGCTTTTCCAAGAAATAATAATTTTAAAAAATACATTGCATATTTTCGCAAGTCTGGATTATATAAATAAATCATATAAGTTTTTTTTTTTATATAAAAATACAAAAGTTTGATTATTATATTAATTATATCTATTATTATAATTTTGCACAATAATCTAATTTCATGCACTGTAGTTTAGAAAATGGCTGCTTTGGTAGCACTGTTTCTGTGATGTAGTGATACATTTCACTTCGTGCATGCCCATATGGACATGTTTATACATTATCTTTTTTTGCCAGTTTTCATTTTACAAAAGTAATAAACTGTCATTTCACTCTCTTTGACATGACCCTGCCTCAGGCTTTACTTAATTAGCAGGGGCATATGCAACTTGCACTTCAAGTGTGGCTCTGCCTCAAAGTGGTATCGGTGCCGTTGTAGCAAAAGCTTCATAGGTAGATGAGCTCAGTATTGAACTGATACCCGATACCGGTATTAGTATCAGTACATCACTAGTTAATACAATAAATAAGTAAAATAAAAAAAGATGAAAAATGAAAACAAGAACAGAAGAGAAACCAGTTTCCCCACACAGTCCAAAGACATGCAAATTAGGTTCATTGTCTGTAGTGTACTGTATATACGTACTGTATATATGTGTGTGTGTGTATGTGTGTGTTTTGCCCTGCCTTGGACTGGCACCCTGTACCCCACCTTATGCCCCAAGTCTCCTGGAATAGGCTCCAGGCCTCTCACGACACTGTATACAGGATAAGCATTATAGAAGATGAAGTTAATTTTTATTTTATGCTTAATAATGGTGAATAAAAAAAAAAACTCTGTAAGAAATAAGGAGGTTAAAGTTGTACTGGTGTGTAGAAAACTCTGGCCAGAACAGCCCTCAGCTGAACTTTACTACAGACTGATAGTTCAGTAGACCTACTTCTTGATCAGATGAGGGTCTCTGAAGCTCCTTCAGCACCAGTCCCGTGTAGCCCTCAGGATGCGTCACTTCCTGCCCTTTCAGCCCTCGACCCCTAAATGAGACGGTCTTTTCTACAATGAAAATAAACACACATACACAAACATTAGAGCACTGTCTGAAATGCACCACACTGCTAAAAGTGAGTTAGCTGAGAACAAACCAGGCTTTATCTCCTTCACTGTTGGTACGAAGAACTCGGCCACTTGTGCAGGTCCGTCATGCTCGATGTCGCACGGCAACAGGTGAACCTCAGACTGATGCTCCTGATTCTCTGAGCCGAGCTGCACCACAGTCACACAGCTATTCACTGCCATCTGAAGAAAACACAAACTGTAGCTCACATCAAACATTCACACCATCTAAACCAGCACACTGGACAGGAATTGTGAATAAGGCTTGCACACCTTGCACAGTAAGCACCATGAGTGCAGCAGGCAGGCATTTACGAATTGGAATGAATAAATTAATAATGAATGAATGAGCAAAACAAACATAAATGGACCAATAAGTCCCCTTTTCACCACCGTGTTGTTGACTAAAAGTTCATTTTATAGTCCTGTCTTACTTTTATACACATTGCTGATTATTTTATTCAGTTTTAAGCAGCTACACAAAATCTTACCTTTTGAAATAAACTGGTTCTTGTTTGGGAGAAAACGCATTCAGTTTCCAGGCAGCATGATCGGAACCAAGGAGGTTTTGGCGGGTGTTTACAACAAATACTGCCATCTAGCGGTCTGGGATTAAATGGCTGTATTAGGAATGTTTTATCATTGTTATTGACATTAAAATATCAACATCCGCATTTCATCTTTTAGTCCGTTGTGAAAAGATAACTGTGATTTTTTTAAGTCTAATATAAATATATAACAATTTAAATATATACAATATATAGATTTTTAGGGTTGCGTCAGGAAGGGCATCCGGTGTAAAACCTGTGCCAAGTTGTTGTGCGGACTGGATATTCCGCTGTGGCGA
>JAOTQY010000050.1:269928-281086 GCA_026413445.1 Dolichallabes microphthalmus
CCAAGTTGTTGTGCGGACTGGATATTCCGCTGTGGCGACCCCTTGCCGGGAGCAGCCGAAAGATCAACAACATATAGATTTTTGTAACACGGAAGTGATGTGCGTGACGTGCAACACATAAATATTCCGACTAGAAACTTGAGCCAGAACGTGAGTTGTGTTTCAGATAACATACTATGAGTTAATTTTTGGTATATACAGTACGAGTCTAGGAAAATTGTCGAGTTTATAGAATGTATGTGATTTTAGAGGTTCGTTACATTTGATATGTTAACTGCGTCGTTGATATACGTGATGTAAACAACAGGTTATGTATTACACCCTGATAATACATGGATTAAATGAACCAATGTTTGCTGTAGTGTTTTCAGTTTAACACAATGTTCAAGTTCATCTGTCTGTCACCTGTTAAAGGCGGTTTATAATAAGGCAGGTATATGAGACCTATATGAGACTTATTTAAATTAATTCTCTTTTAGGATCTTTAAATAGCTAAATTAATGCACGTGTGCTTCAGTCATTCATTTCTCCTCTTTGATTGTTTCCATAGTAACCGCACACAGATGGATTGCATCACGGCTCTGAAGGTGCCACAACGTCATGCACAGCTTTACAAGTAAGTGACGTCATTCACTCCCAGTTTAGTGCAATGACCACTAGTGCTATAGGCATTATACACTATATGGACAAAGGTATTTGACCAAACTTGTTAAATCAGGCCCTTTATCCCCAGGCAAGGGCAATTTAATGATTCACAATGCTAAGACATCTTGGACAATGCTTTGCTTCCAACTTTGTTAAACAGTTTGAGAAAGGCCCTTGAAATTATCTTTTCATTTGAAATGTCCAACCAAATAAATTTCAGTGCCAAAAATTTCAAGCATTGTAAATGCTGTAAGGATTTTTTTAAAATTCAGATCAAACTGCAAAAAAAATTGCCACCGTTAGTTCCTTTTCTATTCCAATATGACACAAAACAACAACTATAAAGGCATGTTTTGATGAGTTAAATGTGGAAGAACTTGACTGGCCCGCACAGAGTTCTGACCTTAACCCCATCAAGCACTTTCAGTATGAACTGGAACGGAGATTGAGAGCCAAGCCTTCTCGTCCAACGTGCTCTACAGAATGAATGGGCATGAATTCCCACAGAAACACTCAAATCTTGTGGACAAAATTCCAAGAGTGGAATCTCTTATAACTGCAAAAGGCTGCCAAATATTTTTGTCCGCAAAGTGCATGAACAAGATGGCAACCACCTTTTTATTTCTTTTAATAGAAAACGTTTGTCAGAGAATGGCGTTTTAGACCAGCAGTACTGTGTACAAAAACACACAGATGGAACAGTGACTATCCCAGTCTTCCCATCTACACTGTCTCACCTGGACCCTGTCGCACTGCAGAACTCTGTGGCTCCGGACAGCTTCTGTGAAATAGTTCAACTACAGGTTGCTATATCACAGTCATGTAAATGATTTTCATTTTGTCAGTGTCTCTCAGGCTGAGGATTTCTTCTCCGGTCTGTAATTGTTTTATGATTAGGATCCTCAGCTTTCCAAAAAAAGCAAAGTGAAGTCTTGTCGAGAGAGAATGATTGAGGTTCTGCAGGATCTGGTAGCTACTAAAGGACTGAAATGGAGTAAGGAATTTGAAGATGACATTCCCAATGGATGGCAAAGGCATGGAGATCTGCTCATGTTTGGTGATGGGTGTTTTTCTCAAGCAATCTGGAAAAAAATCGGTAAGGCATCTTTCACTTTTGACTGCCTACTTATTGCTTTTGTTATTTTGCATCATTACCTTATTGTCAAATTTATGGGATTATAAAAACAGCTAAATATTAGAACAATTTGATTTATCATCTTGAGGGGAAGCAGCAGCTCTTGTATGAGGGTGAATAAAAAGTTATCTGCATTCTGGTTGTAGAATTTATTTCAATTAACTTTGAAAAGACAAATATATAACCCATAGTAATCTCCTTGTGTTTCAATCCACTTTTTCCATCCGTCAACAAGCTTTCGTATTCCTTCATTATGGATAATGCTCTGTATGCAGCAACATTATGATTATAAGTATTATGGCATTAAGTCAGTTCCTAGTACTGGCAGTTTTATGAAAGGATTTGTTTCTGATCTGATTTTTCCCCCTCCCAAGGCTCTGAGTTGTGGTTGGCTGTTGCCCAAGCACTGGGAGTGACGCGTCTAGCACAAATAAAACACATTTCCCAGGATGGGTGGCGAACACCAATGATAACAATGCTATTAGGAGACAACAGCTATGTAACTCACATTGATAACCACATCAGGTAAAAACTTATTGTCAGAAAAATTGAGTTATACAGTAAAGTCTGAATTATATATAATATAAAACAAAATAGAGTAAGGTGTATCTGCAGCCATTTCATCTTGCAGGTACGAATTTGATGTCACCAAGTGCATGTTCTCCTTCGGAAACATCACAGAGAAACTGCGGATATCTTCCTTTGACTGCAGTGGAGAGACAGTGGTTGACCTGTATGCAGGTATGTGCTTAGTGTTTGCTTGACCCTGCCATTAAAAAAAAAAAAAAAAAGCGCCACACATTCATTGCAAGTTTAACACAGATTCTACTTCTCTGTCAGGAATTGGCTACTTCACCCTGCCGTATCTGGTCCATGCTCGAGCTGCCCATGTACATGCATGTGAATGGAACCCTGATGCAGTCTCCGCTCTGCGAAGAAACCTGCACATTAATAAAGTAGCGCATCATTGCACTGTGCATCAAGGAGACAACAAACAAGTAAGAAATCATCTTTCCGCATTTGCTTACAAATATCCTTATGCTTGTCTGGCATGTGACTCATGTGATTACCTTCATGGACAGAAACTTTAGAGTACATCTGATATTCTTATCTTCAGTATATTATCTTCAAGCCATGCTGATATTCACAACAAACCTCAAGTGTAATATTGCTTATTTTAAAAATCTGCAGTTATTTAACAAAGAAAAACACTTATTTTATTATAATACACGAGAAACTAGGAAATGTTTGTTTTTTAAGAGTCATTGCTCTGCAGTCAGTCCAAGGGCGTAGATTTGCTCTGGACGTTGGTGGGGACCTATGACTCCAACCCCCCCAATATTAGTATGGAAATATTAGTATGTAGCATATCAATTTCTTTCACAAGACTGATTTCTGACAAATGGTCGTCATTAGATTAGGAGAACTGACAGGGGACATATTTATACTTTTACATTTAGACGTTTAATCTGCTGTCAGTTTTAAGTCCGTATTCACAGACCATATTCTGCCCTGCAGAATGTGCATCAAAGTGGTAAAAAAAAAAAAAAAAACACTAGCATTAACGTTACCTGTTGTCGTTACTTTGATGGATTCAATATTGAACTTGAAGTGACTTACACTTTTCTTTGAAAAAAAGCTCCTTATGTCCAGCTTCTTTTTTTTTTGCTGCCGCCTCCTCACATGTATGTCACCAACACATCTTCTTGCACGGGGAAAAAATCCACTGCATTTGGCGCTGCTTGTATCTGAATGCAGCCATAGCCTCTCACATGATAGCAGGGAAAGGCACAGCCAATCAAAATGTTCATATGTGTTTTGGGGGAGGGAGGACTCAAGGAGAGAACATGATTTATCCCTTTCTGCGTGTCTAGGTTCATGTTGACAGCACGATTTATTTTTTAATAAGTGGATTAAATTATTGGTGAGGACATTTCAATGGTCAGAGGATATTGGTGGGGATCCCCTCCGTCCACCCTAAATCTACGCCCCTGAGTCAGTCAGTTATTTGATACAGGAAAGGACTTTTGTATTTTCCTGTAACATGATAAACTAAAGTCCAAAGACCTTCCCAAGTCGCCCGTAGTGTGTGAATGAGTGTGGGAGGATACAGGATAAAGCAGTATAGATAATAAGTGAGTGAGTGTGAGGATCACTGAAAATTCTGAGTCGGGGATTAGGGTTGAACCTGAGCCTGTCACGTGGATGCACTACCTGCTGTATCACCACTCACTCACTCACTCACTCATCTTCTATGCCGCTTTATCCTGTATTTAGGGTCGCGAGGACCTGGAGCCTATACCAGGAGACTTAGGGCACGAGGCGGGGTTCACCCTGGACAGGGTGCAAATCCATCGCAGGGCACTCACACCCTACGGGCAACTTGGGAACGCCAATTAGCCTAACCTACCTATCTTTGTACTATGGGAGGAAACCGGAGTACCCGGAGGAAACCCAGCAAGCACGCGGAGAACATGCAAACTCCATGCACACAAAGACGGGAATGCTGTATCACCAAGCCAGTAAATAAATAAATTATGCTTAATTAGGGGTTTTCAACTTTTAATTTAATAACAGCTGTTGCTTGGCCAAATATGTTGGTCAGTTTAAATGTTAAGTGATTGCAAAATATTTTTCTAACAAAGATGATTACCTAATGCATTAAATATGTAGTATTTCCATATTACAAAATTCCATCCCAGGGCCAGATGCATCCCCTGGGAAGATATTATCTGGCCCTCGTCTTCTCTATTAGAATGTACACTAATCAGCCTTAACATTAACATCACCACCAAGTGAACTGAATTGCAATGATTATCAATTATACAGCAGCAAACTGATAACAGGGTCATGGGCATCAAAGGCCATAGGCCAGGATGTATGGTCTGATCCCAAAGAAAAGGCAACGCAGCACAAATTGTTGGATCTTGAAACCACTGCCAACATCCTGGTGCCAGACACCAGAGCACTCAAACCTGGTAGTCCTGTGGAGCCATGCCCCAAGAGCCCAAAACTTGGCTGGTTTTAATGTTATATCTGATCAGTGTATGTTAGGTGACCAGCTGGTCAACACATTGCCATTTTCCTTTCACCTGACAGTGGCAGGAGACTGCATTATCACAGTTAGCTAAATGCATGAACCATTTTTTTTTTTCTCTCTGGTGACATTTACAAATCAAATTGCGGAATGATATTACAGACAACAAAAGTGCAGACGTAGAGTGCAAAATTGAGAGGATCATTTCAAGATGAAAAACCCTTCAAGATTTCTTATCTCACATTATCATCATTATTCTGCAGAGTTCTGCTTCACTTGCTATTTACATAAACCAGCTAATAATCAGGATAAAATTTTCACTTTCAGCATCTTGGCTAAATTAAATAGCAGGTTGTTAAACAAAACAGTACTGAATAATTCTAAATAAACCATACCAATTGCCAGCATAAAATCATATTTAGCTAAATTAAACTGAGGTAGGATCATTTATGCCACTGTGGATGGTATGTCCTCAGGCACAAGAGTCCAATGCCAGAACATGCAGAATTACATAATTCAGTATTTATAATAAATGCATTATTCAACATAAACATGTACTCTGACATAAATGCTTGCTGCTTGTTCTCCCTAGCTGTCCCTGACTGACCTAGCTGACAGAGTGAATCTAGGCCTGATACCAAGCTCCGAAGGGGGCTGGCCTGTGGCATGCCGTCTCCTGCGGAGAGACACTGGTGGAATATTGCATATCCACAACAATGTAACCACACCGATCCAGTATCAGGGTCTTCAGCTATCCTCCAGTTCAGTGAAAGAGGGAGAACAGTCTATAAATGGAACTCAAAACATTACTAGAGACAGAGAAGTGTGGAATGACTGGGCCAAAAACACAGCAAGCCACATCGTGAAACTTTTAAGAGACATCACAAGAGCTGAATGGAATACCAGCATTAAGCATATAGAGCATGTGAAGTCGTATGCACCTCATATACATCATGTAGTATTGGATCTGGAGTGTAGACCAGTCAAATATGTTAATTGATGGTCTTCTTTTTGTATGCAATATTTTTTTTTTAAATATGAAAACTTGGACCTACATGTGTATGTATGACACAATGAAAGCAAGTCTCTATTAATAGTAAACAAATCATTACATTAGCTATCTTCCCTGTAGCATTCATTTGAATTTTCCATTCAGCAGTGGAATAAGCAGCTACTACTTGTGTGTGTAAAGTGTTTCAGCATTCCTACACCAAACTTTCTCATACTGGTGTCATAAATTTGTAATATATGACGGGCATTCAAGTCAAACCCGGACTTGTGATGAAGTTTCTCGTAAATTAAGGTGTAAAACCGATTTTAAGACTTCAGTACAGTCATAAGACTCTTAGCCGCAGTGAAACTTTAGAGTGGAAAAAAAGGTTTAAGAAGGATTATACGTCCATTAATGATGATGTCAGCCGAGGTGGCTTGGATCCCACTGCAGTCTATCTTTGAAACTTTTTGCCAACTTCCAGAAGAGACCAATCTGCCTATGTGAATTGTATTGTTCACACAATCATTCACGAACACCAATTTCACACTACATGAACTCCTGGAGCCATATCCCATGTACAGTCCAGACGTCTGTCCAAAAGATTTCCACATGCTTGAGACATTAAAGGAGTTCCTGGGAGGCCAGCATTTAAGATGTGAAGCAGGCAGTCCGATTATGGCTCGGGTGTAATGCAAAAACCTTGATGGTGTCCTACCTTTGAGTTAGTGTACAGTAAAAGGTACTGACTGGTTTTTACTTTTACAGTATAACTATATTCTGTTACACTGCACCATCAATCCCGGTTTGACTTGAACACCCATTGCACAATTGTCTTCACTTGAATGTAACTCTTTAATTCAGTTTTCAGATTAAGGTAAATGACAATTGTGTAATGACAATATGGACAACTAAGAAACAGTGTGAAGTGTGTTTTATATTTGTAGTAATCATGGGTTGGACTGCTCAGACCGGTGCTTATTTGAGCAGCTATGCTAAACAGACGTTTTGTGTGCTAAAGATGCTGGGCAGAGCTGCACCTGTTTATTCTCTGGAAGTGTGTGTGTGTGTGTGTGTGAGAGAGAGAGAGAGAGAGTTTGGGAGTGAGTGTTTTCCATCTTCCGGCATTGTACTGCTTTCTAACGAGCTGAGTGGAGTTCAGGAGGAAGCGGCGGTCCAGTAAACCTCAGCACACGTCGGTAAGTTCAATTCTGTTCAGAGACGTTTTTTCCATAGGTGTGAGTACAATTTACCTGAGCGTGTGTTTTCCTCTGGCTTTTATAACATGTTTCGAATACATCCTACTAACGATAAGCTTTGTCTAAATACAAACGGATGAACTGAAAACGATTATGTACCATATGTACTTAAATATCTTCCTTATTTCTGTGTTACTTGCTGTATTTTGTGGTGGCGTGTTTTTAATCAACTGTGTTAACCTCCGGTCTGCTGGTTTAATGCTTACATCTTAACCATTTCAGTCGCAAAAGCTTTAAGATGCCCCAGGCTTCCCGGGGGGTTGTACTGTACACCACTGCTCTGCCTTTCTCACCTTTCCCTTAGTGTTTAAACAATGGCGTTAATCGTGTTATAGGATATCTGTTCGTCCCCCAAACCAGTTTCTATCCATTATTCTAACGGCTACTGGTTGTTTGTGTGTGTGTGTGTGTGTGTGTGTGTGTCGCTTCCTGACGCTTTGGTTACTGAATATCAAAACAGTGTATGATTAAGAGGCGCCGGTGATTATTAACCACAACAAGCGAAATCATTAAATAAATGTTAACCAGAGAACTCCACCCGACGTTGTGTCTTTACAGGGTGGAAACTCCGGGATGTTTGCTTTTCCTTCTCTCCTTTACACTGCACTGCCTGGTATTTATTTCTGTTCAAATAGATAGACATTTAATGTGGTTATTTTCAGACCCAGTTGAAGTTCGAGTCCGGTCCCATGCCAGGCCTGTGAGAACTTGCTGACTTTTAACCCATTTGACATTTATAACCACAGTATGTAAATGTCCTGTGAGTTTGCCAACCAAATGCACACTTTGTACATTTGTACAGCCAAATGCATAAAGTAATAAAATAAAAAAAAAACTCGCACTTCAAACAGAGACTGAAAACAGAATCACTCTCTGTTCTACTCCGTGTCCAAGTATCTGCCCTTTTCCCAAACATCATGGGCCTCCAATATTTGTATAATCACTAAGACGCACATGCGCACTCGGTCAAACTGCTTGTGCAAAGTGGTGCATGTCATTTCTGTTGACTTTAGTGATATTTTGTTGACTTTAGGCATTAGTGTCGGAGCTTTTCCAACAAACCCGAAAATAGAAAAGAAAACGCTGAAAACCGAGCATAAAGGCAAAGAATACTAACTAAACTTCGCCTCCCCAACTTCCAGCGACAGGTGTGCTGACAGGTACATTCTGTCTGTTTTTTTAACCTTCAGGCAATGTTTCCTGCCTTTTTAAATTGGGAACATTTCGAGGGGGGAAAGGATCCTACATTTAAAATAATAATAGTTATGATAATCATAATTCACACCATTTTAAATCTTCACAAAATCTCCCTGGTTTCTTTTTTCTTTTATCTAAATGTGCTTTTAATCTGGAGCTGAAACATTAGGCTAAAGTTTAATGTAAGCTATAGGTGGTGCACTATCATTAATACAATGGAAAACTGTTGGCCATATAAGGGTTAGATATTAATTAGATATTTGTTGGACCTATTTTATTACATAATGCATCTCTGAGCAACTTTCCATATTTATTCTCATTCTCTGGGACAAAGGATGTTGGTAAGTAAATACTAGCGTGTTGCTCGGACTTAAGATTTCCCCCAGTAGGTTATACAGTATAAAGTGAAGTAGACCATTATTTAAAGCGCAAGCTTTATTATAGTTCAGAAAACACAGCTCATTACACAAAGCCTGACTTATCTTCTACCTTAGTTAGTTCCATGTGTGTTTTATATCACCAGGATTACATCAGTGTAAACAAAGAAGATCAATAGCTATTCCGCAGAACTATTTTAAACAGCAACCCTTCTTTTGTTGCTGCAGCCAAATAAGCATACTAGGTTAAATAAAGAAATAATCAAAAATGTCTTGTTCTTTCCTGCAAGATTTTAATTGACAATTTTGAGGAATGATGGAGGCTTTAAAAGTTTGTTATAAATGCACCCAGTTTTATATACAGGCTACCTATGGTTAAGTCAGTTAATTGTTCTGTGATTCTGCCTGTATGTCTGTCTTTTGCATAACTTAATTAAACAGCCCGGGGTGTTGGTGCAATAACAGGAAGCTTAGGCAGGTTGATATGGTGCAAGCCATGGAGACAATCAACACGTCTTTCTTGACTGACTCAGAGAGGGAGCTTATTTTAGAGGTGCTGCATCGGGACAAAGAGCTGAGACGGTTAGAGGAACATCGGGTAAAGTGAGTGCTGAATTTTTAACTACATTTTCTCATGCAAGAGGCTGATGTACTAAGGAATCTCAAGGACTTACAAACTTGCATAAATGTGGAAAAGGCTTTTTTAGGTTAATAACATTTTTTTTACACACTTCCACCATTTAGGTAATTCTACTTCTCCTAAAGTAAATAAAGAAATGTGTCAAATATATAGAAATTGCCGAAGTGAATAATAGTTAATTAATAAAAACAGCAAAGTTTGAAATGTGGATAAATCTGCTGTCCACTAGAATTGGCCATTACTATGCATAATTTTGTGTGAATATTGTTTTGTAACTTAAATATTTTAAAAACCTTGTGATTCCTTCAACTTCAGCTAAAATTGTTTAGTAAGTTTGTTGGATTCTCATTCTAAGGTTTTATAAGTAAAACACCAACCATTCCGGTCCTGGGTGGAGAAATGTTTTTAGAAAGGCATCGACTGAGTGTGATAGACCTAACTCTTTAAATCAATTTTACTTTTGGTCTACAGGAGACTTAAAGCAGAGTTGTTGGACATCAGAAGGAAGGGAGCAAAGCGCAGCAGTGGCAAATACAATGAGAACAGCTGTGGACGCTGTCAGGAGCCCTTGGGTCGTCTAGTTGCCAACTCCAGCCAGTGCCCAGTGTGCAAACACCAAGTGTGCCGAAACTGTCGCACTGTGCGAGGCAAAGGGTTCTGGCTGTGCAATGTGTGTGCCAAAGAGACGTGAGTATAAACACATAATGCGTCTCACTGATGTCAGAGCCATGGAGAACTGCAAAAATTACCTCATTTGTTTTAATGGAACAGGTTAATGGTTAATTAAATTTTTTGGTGTTCCTTCTTAGAGACCTAAAGAAGTGCACAGGCGACTGGTTCTATGACCAGAGGGTTAACCGTTTTTCCACAACTCCTGGACATGACATAGTGCGAGCCTCACTCAGGAAGCGGCCCCCAAGTAAGTGCAGGAAACAGATAGCAGACAACTGAGTGTGCTTTAACTATTTTAGAGTTTGAGCTTGAAAAAGCTAATCGTAATATTTAATCTTGAGAAAAAGCAGTTTAGTGGATAGTACGAAAACATGACAAATAAAAAACATTAAATAAAAATTAGCAAAGTAAAATAATTTTCCATTCTTAAATTGGCATTATGCCATCCCAGCAAAGAAGCGTGAAACTGCAGGGGAGGTGCTGTTGAACAATCCAGAGTTAAATTCCAGCCAAGCTTTACCAGTACCAAAGCCAAGACTGAAGGATCTTGCTGTGGAAAACAAAAGGTAAGTCCACAAGTTGAAAACATGTGCATGATTTTAATATGTATAAGATGACATTATTAAATAACAATGGTTTACGAAAAAGAAAGCTTCAGGACATAGTCATAATTTAGTTAGTATTGTTCAAGTTTGCTGCAGGATGAAAACTGGCCAAAATAAACAAATGAAATTAACTCTACAGTGATTGCTGTTAATTTGAAATGTTCAAATTTTGTAACTGGATCAATTTTTTCATAAAAACGCTGATTTGTTCCATATAGCATGGGAGTCCTATCACAAAACAGCTGGTATGACTGCAGGTTTAATTTCAGCCAAAAACCAAACCTGTTTTTAATCAGTTGGACTCTATTCAAATAGCAGGTGCCTCCAGCTTGATCAAAAACCTGCAGCCATGTTGGCTCATTGCAGGTTGGATATTGCACTACTGCTTTAGCACATTTGGACTTAATATTATAATCAGTGTTTATAAAACCCACCCATACTCTAAAAAGAAAATATAATTGTGAATAAATTAACTAGTTTAACATAAAAAAACACACACTACATATTGAAATTAGAACATACGGTGGTGTGAAAAACTATTTGCCCCCCTCCTGATTTCTTATTCTTTTGCATGTTTGTCACACACAATGTTTCTGATCA
>JAOTQY010000050.1:312369-325731 GCA_026413445.1 Dolichallabes microphthalmus
AGCCCGGATAAAATGGGAGGGTTGCGTCAGGAAGGGCATCCGGCGTAAAACCTGCGCCAAGTTGTTGTGCGGACTGGGTATTCTGCTGTGGCGACCCCTTGCCGGGAGCAGCCGAAAGACCAACAACAACAACACATAACCACACACCATATAAACAGTCACAGTATGACATAACAGTATGATATACTGTATACAGTATACGAATCACAGCATGGTGGCTTAGTGGATGGTAATGTGGCCTTGTACCTCCACGGTCAGGGTTCAATTCTCGCCTCGGGTCTGCATGTATGGAGTTTGCATGGAGCCCTGTGCCTGGTGGGTTTCCTCCTGGTACTCCAGTTTCCTTCTACAATCCAAGGACATGCAGGTAAGGCTAATGGTGTTCCATAATTACCTGTACTGTCATCAAGCTAACATCCCGACCCCTCAAGTAACTGCCACAGAAATGACGGTTATATCTCCAGGGTGGGGAGTATCCTCGCCCAATGTGCTGGATGGATAATATTGCAATTACGCAATTTAAGGCTCTTAACTATTTGCTTGTTTCAATCCAAACTGTGACTTTGTTTCAGCCACCAGTGTATTTGTTGCATAGTTTGTAGAATTACTTGGTCTGTGATTTTTTTTATTTATTAAGTCAGTCAAAAATATATATTAAAAAAAAATATTCTCAAATTTACATTTTATATACAACACAGTGCATAGCTGACGTTTGAGAATGCCACAGCAGGCATAAATAAATAAAGCATCAGTAAAGCGCTTTCATCCAGAGTGTGTGCAGACTGAGAGAGACGCACGAGATTTGAAACCGTTTATTAGGGGGAGTTTTAATTTTTATTTATTTATTTGTTTCCCGCGTGGTGTGTTTGTTGCTGTGCCTTTATGTCCTCCATAACATAACTCTGCAAAGTGTAAAGCGAGTCCTGGCCAACAAACTTCAGTGTCAAAGTTCAGAGTTAAAATATAGAGAAAAGTTATGCGTGTTCTTTACTTCATCACTTTTTGCGATTCTTCGGAAATCTCTGCAGCCTCTCCATCCCGGAGGTAGAGCCTCAGCTGCTCCTACGACATTTCCTTCCCATTCGCAGTGACAAAAAAAAAAAACTTTTCCAGAGGGAACAATCCCAGTTTTCCTCCCCCTCTGTACATCACACAAGCCAAAGCGACGAGACGTAAACGCCGAAATGTCTCCTCCGTCTAGAAGACTGCAGACCAAACCTGTTATAACATGTCTGAAGACCTTTCTTATTTCTTACAGCCTGATATTTTGGGTAAGTTGTTTCTTTGTATGGCGGATAACTTGTACGCTGAATCCGCGTTAGCTAGCCTGTTTAGCTTAGCTTAGCTCCGGTGGGTTGCACACAAAGCGCCTGCACGCTCACTGCGATGGATTGAACAGCTGTTTGACCAGTTGTGTTTAATAAACTAGTTTTTTTTTTTCTTTTTCATGAAAAGAAAATTTCTTTTTCACTGAAAATTGAGTGTTCCTGCAGTGTGTGTTTCTTTCGGCTTAATAAATCGCAGGTCGGGACATGACGGAAAGCTTACATTTAAATGGTTGCTCTTAAATGGCTAGCTACAGGAGTACAGAGTAGATTAAGTTCCCATTTCTGTTTTGCCAAGTAACCAACAGTTAGTGTTTAATCGTGTGAACTCGATACGATTGCGCATTAAAACGTACAAACATCATGGAGCGATTGCAAGGATGAAATGAAACCAGTTAGAAAACAGACGTCCTTTTGTATGCTTTAAAACTTGTCAGCATTAGTCAGTAGCTTTACTCATATCAGATTGGTTTTTTTTTTAGGGATCTACAAAGGTGCTATAACATTTTGAAAATCTCCTGAAATTATTTTATAGATATTAAACGTGGCGTTAAAGAGTTCAGAGTCCACTTCTATAGTATTTATTACTCTTAGTAATCTCTCCTAAACAGATGGTCTGGTGACTGCAGAGATAAACACAGCGAAATGTTATAAGGGCTTGGTTTTCTTAGACACCAAACATGACACAGTAAAACTCACTAGTGCATTGAAGCAAGTTCGTCACTGAAAAGGCAGAAACAATCACCAGATTTTAAAAAGTAAATCAAGTACTAAAATATTATGTACATGTGTTGGAAGTTCCACAGTGTTTCTGTCTCTGTCCCAAGTTTGCACTGTTTTTTTTTTGGCTCTGTTTCCACACTGTGATCGTATACACAGACCCTAATTTTCCACTAATAATCAGGAATAACAGCCAGATAGAAATAAATGCATCATCATGTAAAGACCTTAGTCGGAACCGTCTGACCTGATCTAGCCCAATTGCAATGATTTTTTAAAATCAGAATTAAGGGGGTGGGGTAAACCTTTGATAATCAGTCCTGTGAGTAAATATTTGTCATGCAAACGCTTGAGGTGATTGGTTTTCTCTTCTTGCAATAGGTCTATTCTTTCTGTGCATTGTTACCCCATGTGTGGGTAACATTAGCTGACACAAGTTGCCAATAGGGCGAATTTTTCTTCCATTTCTGATCCTTTAAAGTATGAGAACAACTTCCTCCAACATGTGTTTGCTTTCATGCACTGGGTCTCTGACAGAGGAAATGAGCACTGATTGGCACACATTTCATATGTAGTAAACCATCTAACTAATCACAGATGAGACTGAATTCTTTTAACCAATCATAACACAGAAGTTAGAGAAAAATACTACTCCTTAATTTATATTCCCAGCAGATTAAATGCGTAACAGTGGGCAGAACCACTTTGGGCATGTATTTAAAAAAAATAAATTATACTGTATTCTGAATAAATCCTTTGTGCAGGTTGGAATGTCAAATAGGAATTATTTCAATCAAATTTAAGAATTATTGTTCGCAAATTTTGTCTCTGTCCCCAGTTCACAGGGGTGATCCTTTTAGCAGTTGGGGTTTGGGGGAAGGTTAGCCTGGAGTCCTATCTCTTGCTAGCCTCAGACGTGAGCACCAATGCACCATATGTTCTAATTGGCACTGGTGCAATCATCGTCATCTTTGGCCTCTTCGGTTGCTTCGCCACCTGCCGTGGTAGTCCATGGATGCTGAAACTGGTCAGTTTTAAAATTCTGTAGAAATTGACAGAAATGTTTTAAACATGAGTAAGCTTTTTGCTGAAATATGAAATTTAAAATAATAAATAAATGATAAATTTCATAGTGATATTGTTTTGTTAATGTTAAAATAATTTTTAGTAGATGGTACTATGTTTGTTTATTTGGTTTACTATTAGGGTATAGATTGGTGCTTTTTGATATATTTTGGTCTGTGTGCTTCTGTTTTGCAGTATGCTATGTTCCTTATTCTGGTGTTCTTGGCTGAACTTGTATCAGGGATTTCTGGCTTTGTTTTCAGACATGAGGTGATTTTCATTTGGCTACCTTAAGAAATGCTACTGACCTGTGATGTAAAATGCATCATATATTAATGGTATTTTTCCCTGTAGATCAAAGCAGTCCTTAAAGATGTATACTGGAATGCTGAAAAAAGTTACAATACTTCAGATGGCAAACATGAAGCAGTGGATTCCATGCAGAGTTCTGTAAGCATTTTTGTGTAAACCTCTCAACCAATAAGCACAAGATCTCAGAATAACACTATAATTATGTGTCTAGACTTAAATTCAAATGTACGAACACTAAAGGTAGAGACATTAACTTTTGCACAATACAGGCCATATCTCAAGAACCCTGTGGAATAGAGACAAAATAATTTTTGTATGATTTCATGGCTAATTCAAAGCCAATACAACAGTTTTGCAGGAACCATAAGTTTAATCAGGCTGTAATTTGAAGTATGGCATCTTACCTAATTGATCACAGATTGCTGCTATACTTTAAATTAAATATTCGTATGTTTTTATTTGTGTGACAGACATCTCTGTTTTTGAGTTTTGTGGCAACTTAATGGTTATTTATTTACTATGAGAAACCTGCTGTGCAGCAGATGCTTACTGCATTACAGAAATTATTCTATACCATTTGTAATATCTCTCATCTATTCTTTTCTTATTGAAATGTGTAATCATGCCAGTAATGGTTTATTCCTTTTCTATATAGCTGAAGTGCTGTGGTGTGTACAACTACACTACCTGGGAACAGACTGAGTACTTCAAGCAGGGTGGCATACCGAAAAGCTGCTGCATGCCACTCCCTAATTGTACCACTGAAAATCTCAAAGACCTTCACTTGGCTCAAACAGTGGTATACCAGCAGGTGAGATTACAGCCTCTTGTCAGTAAACATGGACCGAATGTGTTATTTCTAGGAAGGAAATAAATCGGTAATTAGGAGTAGAAAAATGTTTATGTTGCATTTTATTGCTACTGCAGGGCTGCTTCTCCCTTGTGACAACTGTAATGGAGTCTAATTTGGGAATCATTGCTGGGATATCTTTTGGTATAGCTTTCTTCCAGGTAAGAGGATTTTATTATTTTTTTAGATATTTTTTTATGTTCTATAGCAACAACTTAAAACAGTTTTTTGCTCTGGTAGGGGATGTTGTAAGCCTGTACAATCACTATTCTTCCAAACCTTTCTACATATTTCTTCACTCCAAAGACTTGTGCACACCCACAATGCTTTGATTATAAAAGATTAAAAGGAGAGCTTTCTGGTTCCTCCAAGGTTCCTAATAAGTGTAATATTGTTTAAACTAATTGCACTTGTGAGACCAGCTTGATGGATTTACTTGTATTTAAGGTTTGCTGTCACTGCAACATTTTCATAATGTACTTTAACAAAGAAATCATGCTACCAAGCTGCAAAAATCTTGTCTTCACTTGTGTTTAGTAATTTACATTGAGCCGACAAGTCTGACCTTAAGCCACCTACCTCCGTTTGTGAATTTATGGAGCATGCTGGCATTTCAGATTCAGAAGAAGCCGGACATTTAACACAGCAGTGTCAGCATCTAGTGTGACGTGCATTGGAAATACCATGCATACCACTGCTTTCAAAATCATGGTGGGTTAACTGAGTGGTGATGTGCTTTTCAGAACAGTCAAATCATTGCCCTCGATCAACAAAAACAACTAAGGAGATTACTGAAGTGATTGCCGCATTATTAAACCTGAATTGCTAGTGTTAAACCATCAGTTGTGGTTTGGGGAGGGGGGGGGGACTCAGAGATCACTTAAATGTTTGGTGAAGTTGCATGGCAAAAACTGTCAGGTCGAGATCACAGCTTTGTTTAATAGTGAAAGCAAAAGCATTTACACATGCACAATGCAGTGAGACCTCTCAGGGTGGCCACTGGGTGGCCTAAAAAACATTTGTTAATGAGGGCTAAACTAAGAAAATAAGACTTAAATAAAGGGAGCATAACGAATTGTCTTGCCACCGGTCAGAATGAATAATTTCTATACGAGGCCATCATTCACACCAGAACCTACAAACTGAAATCTTATGAAATTCATTATTATTCATCAAGCAGCAAAAACAAGCTCAGCTCCATTTTTCAAACACTCTTGGGTTCATATATTTCCCCATTACAGGCAGAAAAAAATGACCTCTTATTCTAATTAGTTAATACAGACAGTGTGTGTTGCAAATGTGAGAGTTGGAGTGTGTTCCTGATTACACATCATACCAGTGAGATGACTATTCATAGATTTAGTGAAACAAGATGTGTCCTGATATGTTTTAACTTTCATCACAGCTTATCGGTGTGTTCCTGGCATGCTGCTTATCACGCTACATCACCAACAACCAGTATGAAATGGTCTAGGCATTTCAGGTAATGCAGATTAATTGTTCTCCACATTGCAAAATTCTTTAATTTAAATGATACTTGGTCTGCTCTACAACAAACTATTTACACACTTTCTATTAATTAAATTATATGATTGTAGTAATTGTATGACAGTTTTAATAATCATTTTACTTCTTTATAAATGTTGTTAATTAGATGTTCAAATCTGATTTAATGTTATTCTTGCAGAGTGGACACATGAGGTCACCCATGAAATACACCACAAAGGGAATCCATAACGTTTTAGAACCATCTTTCATTTTAGAAAAACCTTTAGAGCTATGTTTTAAGGGGTTAGTCCACGATAACTAGAAGGGAGTTATTTAATTTTCTATCTTGGGGATAATATTTTTTCTCACAATTATTCATCTTGATGCAATTATGTGCCTTTTGTCGTTTCTTAGTGGATTACGAAAAGGATTCACAGAAAGTGAAATGTGTGCAGGTTTCAGCCAGTGTTAAATGTGTGAAATTGATAGTATACATGTTAACTGACTTGTCATTGTTAGTTGGTCTTGATATCATACATTTTTTTCAGTTTAGTAAACTGCCAGTTGTATTTACTAACAGTAGGTCAAAATTAATTATATTGATATGAGGGGGAAATGTATAGTCAAGCCTTAATTCCTGTAATCTTGCCTTAACAAAAATGTTGAACCTCAGAACCCTTCTTTGTGTGTGGACATTTAATATGAATATTTTAAGGTTCACTGAGGTTCAGCATTTGATATAATATTCACTGACATTAAGCACAGTGATCTATGTTAAAGACAGTCAATGTATTATAAATATGCTTTTTCTTCATTAATTGGCTTTATCATTATTATAATTTATTTAGTTAATGCACACTTCCTACAACATACCTGAGGCCGCATCTGCCCAGTTAGAGTGCTTACTCCAAAGTTAATCCAGTTTTCTGCTTCCCTTTTTTGAGAAACACTGACATTTCCAAGATTGCTGGAGCGACACATAACCGGTTTATTACATTCCCTTGTTTTGTATGTTTAAGTTAACATTTTAAAGCATGTTTCGGTGTTCTTGGTCAACAATTCCATGTTAATAGTTTGCATTGAGTTGTGTGAACAGCATGTATTATACATCCAAACGAATAAACAAGTGTACGATTTTTTGTTGGTCTTTGTCAATTCAGTTCATGTGTCCTTAAAACTAAGGAGAGTTTATTTATTTATTTTTTAATAACAGATCTTACTACAAGTACACAAGGTGGCAGCATTGACCAGTCCTTATATTTCGCATGCTCTCTCTCTCTCTCTCTCTCTCTCTCTCTCTCTCTCTCTCGGATGTAGGCAGTGTCACTACTTCTGCAGTGTAATTTAATCAACATGGAAACTTCAGCTGTAAGGCAATCAGATATCAGGAAAAAGTAATATTAAGCTTCTATACAGACACAGAATACTAATACTATTAGTATTAGCAACGGTAATACAAATGCAAGAAACTTTTCTGTATTTGTCAATGCAAATTTGATAATCATTTAAATATATTTTAGCAAATCCGTTTCAAAGAAACTTTATTTTGTTAGCTAGAAGGTAGAATACGAGATCATGAAACCATCAGCCACAGGGAAAGAAGAATGATCACTGTCTTTATTTAGGGGACTGGAGGCTGTTCTGGAACAAAATGGCAAGAAGGTCGAAAGAGTTGCTTTTTAAATGATTGCCTGAGCTAAACAATTCTAACTGATTAAATAGAGGAAGAATTCCCATTACTACTTCAGTCAGACCACACTTCCCTTCCTTCTAACCGCTAGTGATATGTCGGTCTCGAATGAGGAGGTGTTCTGTCAAACTATGCTACCTGGTCAAAAAAAGATGCTACTATGGCGTGAATTGGCCTTTATGGTAAACAGGCTACAATCCAAAGGGGTACGCTTAGAAAATGTAGAGGCAGCATATTTTAATAGACAAATATCAACATCCCAGTACCTGATCAACAAAATGAATGAAACCGTTCCCAGGCTTGTCGGTCTTTGCATATGAACTGTTAAGTAGCACAAACGCATACATAAAATAATAATAATAAAATGATCAGTAGCATGGATTGGCAGAACACCGACTCCCGTCTGAGAGATTATCCCCCCCCCCCCCATTCACTCACGTCATCTATACTACTTTACCCTGTACAGTATACAGGGTCACGGGGAGAGGGGGGGTGATGGAGCCTGTCCCAGGAGACCAGGGGATGAGGCGGGGTACACTCAGGACGGCTCGCCAAACCACAGCAGGTCACACGCATACACACACTTAGGCCATCACCA
The DNA here is from genome assembly GCA_026413445.1 of Dolichallabes microphthalmus. Lineage (NCBI taxonomy): Eukaryota > Metazoa > Chordata > Actinopteri > Siluriformes > Clariidae > Dolichallabes > Dolichallabes microphthalmus. The sequence goes on from JAOTQY010000050.1 coordinate 320,418, forward strand.
CATGTAGCTGGTATTTAAAAAAAATTCGTTTTTTCTATTTCTATTTCATTTTTATAATTCTGTCCACACGACCTACGTTAAAATAATAATAATAATAATAATAATAATAATAGGAGCATCCCTAATCAACAGGGGGCCAACCAAAAGCCTAGACAAAACATTACCGGTTGCGCTTTGTAGAGCTCCGACGGGTCTCGTGCAAAACCGCCATCGCTGTCTGTGTGGTTTGTGTCTCCGGAGTTTTGTATTTAGCAGCAGTGAGCTTCGTAGTACATTCAGGCACCTCAGTTAACGTAATGTGGGAGACACGCGTGTATATACACGCATGAAAACAGTCCAATAAGCAACGTTAACACAGTCACTAGGTTACTGTACGTAAGGCCACTGTTGCACAAATATCCTCATTAACAAAGCTGACGTAAAATCAAGGAGACTAGCAGACAGACATTGACATCACCGGCACAATGTGTTACAACAATCCAAAATTTTCGTTTCCCCTGTCCACACAACACCACTGAAAACGGAGTTTGGGAAAATCTTCACTTTGGACGGAGTTTTCCAAAAGCTCCGTTTTCAACAACCAAAACTGCATTTGCATGTGGACGAAAGGCAAAAACCGCGGATAGAAATCTCCGTTTTTACAAATACCCGGATACGTGTGGACATGGCCTAACGTATAATGTCGGTTTTGACAAGAGAGAAAATAACGTCTCGATTCAAGGGCGTGTCCTAGATTGCTATCCTGATCCTGGATTGGCTAGTGAGTCTGTCAATCATACTCTGGACGCCACGCCATTGGGCGAGTCCAATCTATAAAACCGTCCAACTGCAGTTCCTGACAGAAGAGTCATTCTTCTCCGGGGTGTTGGAGTAAGCAGAAGTTGAAAAATAAAAGCGAGCTTCGTAGATAATCGTCGCCAATTGTCAGTTTCATCCAGGTTAGTTTTCGCAGTGTTTGTGTAGTTTATTTCGCGCTGTGTCCGTGTTTAGCGGCGTGTTTGCTTCTGCGTGTGGAGAGCAGCCTCCTGAAGGGCTTGGCCAGCCGGCTGGTCTAAACATTACCGGCCGGTACTTAATTCAATGCGGATCTTTTAGATAATTTTAAAACGCTTTACTGCTCATTCAGCGTTACATAGACGTGTTAAAGTAGTGACGGTTGCTTGTTGTATGAAATTAAATAACTTAAATCATAATGGTTAATCTTATCGGTGATACGCTAGTTTTTGCATGCTAAGATGTCTTGGTCGTTTGTCTACTACGGGTCTCTTCCTGAAACAATAACAAGTCTGAAAGCGTTTTTTTCCCCTTTTTTTTAATCCCCAGGTTTTCACAAGTACAACCTACAGAACCACACTCCCACTCCGTTAACTGCTTTAACTCCGACATGATGATGCAGATAAACACAGACGCCTGCTGTCACAAGCACTCGCTGCTAAATGTGATGAACCGCTTCCTCGCGGCGGCGAACAACATGGACGAGACCATCATGGTGCCTAATTTACTGCGGGATGTACCACTGGAGGACCAGGACGGAGAGATCTCGATGCAGCTGTCCTTCCCGAGTAAGCAGAGGGACATGTATGAGCACTATTTACTGCTGAAGTCCATTAAGAACGATATGGAGTGGGGTTTGCTGAAGCGCGACATGGGTGGCGGCGCCAGCTTCCTGGAGATGGCGGTGAAGCAGGAAGAACAGAAGGTACCAGGCGGACCAGCGGAAGACCACACCGACTTGGAAAGCCAGTTCCACTTCCACCTCCGTGGACTATTCGGGGTCTTGTCCAAGCTCACAGACCAAGCAGATCACCTCACGAACCGCTACAAGAGGGAAATCGGCGGCGGGAGTCTCTTGCGATAGGACTGACCTGTGCTTTACATGGACTGACTACCACTTGCACTTTGCTGAGGGACAGAGCTCGAGCAGTGGACTCGCACAGCCACTCCTGCCTGTGGGGTCGCCTCTAAGCAAGACCCAAGTCTATTTCCAGCTGCACAACTACTCAAAAGTACTGCTTTGATTAGGGGATACATCTAAAAGCTGTGGGGTGTTTGGTGATTATTTTTTTCTTCTCTAATACAAGTGGTTTAATTTAAAAGGTTAATTTTGCTGTTTGAAGTTCTATTAAGTGTTGAGTAAGTGTGTAACGGGGCACCCCTTATACTATACCATGTGGCTTTAAAAGTCTAATGGATAAGGTTAAAAAATGGTGTGTTGGCGATAACGTGAATGCTGGTAATTCTGTTTGGATTTATTTATTTTTTCCCCTCACATCAACCTAAATTCCCATAGAGTAGCTGTGCAAAATCCACAGGTCTGGTTTTAGCAAAGGTAAATTTTAGCCTGCTGCTCTTATGCACTTCAACCAGAAAAGCTTTCCCTTGAGCTACATTCTTCATTGAAAAGATGAAGGTGGTGTTCATTTGATCGGATTGACCTGTCTGAGTACTACTGTTGCCACATTTTAGTGTTTGTTTGCCATAAATGTTTACTTTTTATATAAAATGTAACAAAAAAAGTAATAAATAAAGTAGACTTTTACATGGACTTGTGTTTGGTGTTTACTTAAAAGCTATAGCAATATAATCTTGGAGTGTTTGTGGTTAACCCAATTTGTTTGAATGAAATGTGCTCCTCTGTTGCCTTGTTTGAACCTGAACATTGTCACTCACCAAGCCTGGAATGTACAGTTGCTTCTGTTACTGTCTCCCATGGCTTTGTGTTCGGGAAAGACAACCAGTAATGCAATGCCTTCATAAGTATTTCTGGGCTTGTCCTCCTACACACAACCATGGCAACGGTTCTCTGAACCATAGCTGTTCAGGTAACACACAGGTATGTGCCCCCACCCACACCTATTTAAGGTACCGTGGATTTAAAGGGTAAATTAAGCAGGAAGGTTGAACGACTACAGTGTAATCCATATAAATCATGACTTTAGTGCAATTAATAACCAGTAAGTTTATAGAGTTTGATCTTTACTGTTGCTTGTCAAACAGAGTAAAAATATAAAATGCTTTGGGATGTGGGGAAATCATGTCTAAGTTGGTATGGCTATCTAAAGGTGTGCTTGTTAAATTTTGTTCATAACCTAATATAGTGCTGTGTAATACATTTACTAGGATGTTACACTATTGTGTGTTATAGGTGTCAAGGTGTTACTGTATCATGACATTTGGAGTTGAGATCAAAAGATTTAATGATGCAATTGATCAGAATTGACATTTGTTAGCTGACGTTTAAATCTAGTTGAATTGGTAAGCAAAAGTATTTTAATAATTTAAATTAAGCAACACTTAAGATTTGGGTGCATATCCCTTTCTTAGAATAGCAACTGCAGAATAAAACTCGTCAGATTGACAATCCAATGCCATATCCACACTTCTTCCAAGAAGAAACATGCATAGTCAGAGCTATGAACACCTGTCGATCACATGTTTCAATATTTCTGGAACATGGGTGGTTAAACATGTACCATGTTCCAATTTGTTAAACATAGAAGTAAATATCAGCAAATAAAAGCTGATGAAATTCTGACTGATCTTTTCAAAATCTTATGACTCCAAATCCAGTGTATAGCGAAAATAAAGGAATTGACCTTGGTGTTCCAATACTTTTGGCAGAGACTGTTTAATATTTAAAGCTTCACATCCGAGTTGCCCATGCTCATTAGTTCCTGAAGAAACTTTTTACAGTATCGCAAAGGTCACATTTACAGATACACAGATCTCACCATTTACTGATTGGTCTGATGTAACTGTCACAACTGAAGTTTAAAATATGCTAAATTAGCACCTAAGCACAAACTGTATGTTAAATGTTTTGGTTTTTATGTTGATGACACACTAACACTGATATCCACAAGAACATCCCTCTGATATATTTCCTTGTGTCAACACTGTGAAAAGGTCACTGCAACATGAGCTTGTCTCTCAGTCAGCAACTTATCCTAATGTACGTATGTGATCATGCTATCACAGGGAAGGCAGAGCAAACACGTGTACACTGCAAGCTATTAAACAGTGTGGCAACATCTGAGTGGCCCATCACAGCCCCATGCTACTGATCACAAGAAGACTGCATGATCATGCAGGCGAGACTTGGCACTGAGTTTGCCAGACAGCTCTCTGGCTTGTATTTATGTTCTTTGATACTCATCAAAGTCACTTTCCCAACAGCTATAAAGTAAATGACCTACTTATGCAAGCTGTGTCCACACTGTCTGTGTCGAACTACCCAAGCAGCATGGTTAACAACTGTATCAAAATACACACATTGTAAGTACTGGTGATATGGTAAATGACAGATTAAAGTCCATTTAAAAAATGAAATGTAACCATAATGCACATTATGCTGAAATTCCCAACTGGGGTTATATTTCATTGAGATTTTGCCTGTCAGACAAGTGAAAGCTCACAAGATCAGCTCGTATTAGGCCATGCTCAGCCCACTGGTCTTAACAATACTTAGCCTTGTACTGTTGTAAAGGGTGTAATACAGCACAGTGCTTTTGCTCAGTGCAAACTGCACAATAATGAAAGAAGCTATACTTATATAGTGGTTTATATAGTGGTCATACATTTGCAAGGTAAGATAAATTTTACTTTAGCTTTTAGTGATCATGGGATATAAACCATGAGTTGACTGATATGGTTAATTAAGAATATTATTTACTGAAGGCGGAGCACTGTGGCCACGCTGGTGTTTGATTTTTGCCAAAATCAAAATGATTTAATTTAGATATTTAAATAGAGATTCATGCAATACACTTATATACAGTAAAGGATTATGAGAAAATTAAAAGAAAACTTCTTTTGAACATGGTGTCCCCTTTTCTGCAGATGTCTTTCCCACTGAGCTGTTGTTGCCCCTTTCCACAATTTGTCATTTGAAATGTCTGGCTTAACTCTTGGCTTTAATCAGCAAATTCTCTCTCACTCACTCATCGTCTATACCGCTTAATCCTGGATTCAGGGTCATGGCGGGCCCTGGAGCTTATCCCAGGAGACCCTGGACAGGGTGCCAATCCATCGCAGGGCGCACACACATACACACTACGGGCAATTTGGGAACACCAATTAGCCTAATCTGCATGTTTTTGGACTGTGGGAGGAAACCTACCAAACACAGGGAGAACATGCAAACTCCATGAGCACAGAGATGGGAATCCAGCCTGGCCGAGAACCAGAGGTGTCAAGTAACTAAATACAAATACTTCGTTACCTTACTTAAGTAGAAATTTGGGGTATCTATACTTTACTGGAGTAATTATTTTTCAGCCGACTTTTTACTTCTACTCCTTACATTTTCACGCAA
>JAOTQY010000050.1:331912-342435 GCA_026413445.1 Dolichallabes microphthalmus
TGCAAAAGAATAAGAAATCAGGAGGGGGGCAAATAGTTTTTCACACCACTGTGTATATATATATATATATATATATACACACACACACACACACACACACACACACACTGTATAGGAGTTGGACAGGACAATGAAACTGAATCGCCTGGTTTTAGACCACAATAATTCATTAGTGTAGTGTAGGGCCTTCTTTTGCAGCCAATACAGCATCAATTTGTCTTAGGAATGACAGATACAAGTCCTGCACAAAAGGCCAGAGGGATTTTGAGCCATTCTTTAGGGCCAGGTCATTACGTGATGCAGCCCGGCCATGTACATTGACCCACTGAAGCTCCCGACGAACAGTTTTGGTGGAAACAGGAGACTTGAGGTGCACATTTTAATTCTGCATTGAGTTAGGCAGCTGTTGTTTTTTGTTTTTTCTTTTTGGATACAATCTACGTTAGCACCCAGACATCCCTTTCAGACAGCTTTCTCTTGCGTCCACAGTGATACATCGCAAAGACTTGCTTTCTTGGTCACAGTTGCGCCAGTTAGACGCGCACCAACAATTTGTCTTCTTTTGAACTCTGATATTTCACCCATAATGTTGTGTGCATAGCAATGTTTTAAGCAAAACTGTGCTACTACTGTGCTAATTACCTGCTACTAAAGGCTAAAAACCTTCACACTCTGCTCTTACTGGTGGAATGCACAATCAATGAATTGGTATATATACATATATACTGCCCACTTAAAGCAAATAGTCAACAGGGTCAACAGGTATCTGCATCAAGAAAAGACAACAACTAAAGAAATTGCTTAGAATTGTCTAATGTATTATTAGAACGCTATGGTGGTAAACCATCATTCTGGAGGAAGACAGTGGTAAGAAAAACATCCTGAATGAGTGTGATGGGAAAATACTTAAAGGCTTAGTGAAAACAAATCAGAAAAATAGGGGACTCATATGGGAGGATAGGGACTAAAGTGTAGCCTTAAGCTGTGTAGCCTTAAGAAAAGGTTTATTAGTGAAGCTAAATGAAAAAAGGCTTGAATTTGCTAGGGAGCATAAAGAATGGACTGCGTGGATTTGGAAAAAGGTCATGAGGTCTGATGAGTCCAGATTTATCCTTTCCCAGAGTGATGGGGGCTTCATGGTAAGAAGAGAGTTGATAACGTCGCTCAACCTAGACCTAAACAACAGAAGCAACCCCAGATCTTAACACTGCACCCACAGGCTTGACATGATGATTCCATAATCACTTTATGTGCCCCAAAACCTTGTCAGCTGACTACCTGAATATACTAAATGGCCAGGTGTTCCCCACCAATGGATTTTTGATGGCACAGGGAAATGACATTGCATAAGCTTATTGAAATGTTGTAATAAACGTTAATCATAGTTGTAATAAAGGCAAAAAGCAGTCCAAAAAAATATTAGTCTGTAGCTGTTGTTTTAGGCCAGGCAGTGTATACACAAGGCTCACCACTGCATGCCTGCAGGGACCAAAGGACAGCCTGTCCACCCCAATGCCACAGGAAATCCAATGCAGCACAAATTGCTGAAAAAAGTAAATGTTGGCCACAGTAGAAAGGAACCAGAACACCCATTGTACCACAGCCCGCTTTAAACAGGGCGCAGAAAGCGTAAAGTCTCCAAACTCCACACTTCCCAATAAAATACCATTGGGCATGCAACCCACAGTTCCCAAAGGATCCACTGCCAATGCCCTGGTGACAGAAACCACAACACCCTCTCAGAGATCCTGTGGAGACAAGCCCCAAGGGCCTGGAGCCACCTGTATGGCATAAGGGAAACCCAAAACATAGATTATTTTAATGTTAATGGCTGGTCAAAAAACAATCCAGTATTTCAAAAAAAAATTATTAAAAATTTTAGTAAATTACTATTCACATAGTATAAATACCATGTATCTCTCAGTCCAGTTCAGTACACACATGGTAAAGACTGTTGACTTGACATTTGGCCAGAAGATGATCATCGACAACCTCACCAGTAAGGGAAAGCACAGAAGATGCTTTATTGAAGCATATTATTGAAAACATAACTGTGGTAGGAGAAGTGTGTTAGGAAAAGGTGCACAAGCAACGAGTGGAGTGAGGCTGGAGTCAGTGCATCAAGAGCCACCATGCACAGACATATTCAGGAAATGGGCTACTACTGTTGCATTTACAGTATCAATCCACTGAACCATAAGAAGCATTTTACCTGGGCCAAGAAGAAAAGAACTGGACCATCCTCAGTGTTCCACTTTTTAAAATTATATATATATATATCGCTTCTTCTTACTTCTTCTTACTTTCCAAATGATTGATTTTATATATATATATATGGAGGGGAATAGAATCCAAGTGATGATTTGGGGTGCGATGTCATCTGTTGGTTTTAGTGTGTTTTCAAGTCCAAAGTCAACACAGCTGTCTTCCAGAGAGAATTTAGAGCACTTGAGGCCTCAGTCAGCTGACAAGCTTTATGGAGATGCTGATTTCCTTTTCCAGCAGGACTAGTGGTCACAGGGCCTAAACTACCACTTACAGATTTTCTGACCTTAATATTACAGTGTTTGATTGGCCAGGCAACTTGCCTGGGGATGTATGGCCTATTGTCAAGATTAAGATGAGAAACACCTGACCCAACAATACAGATTAGTTGATAGCTGCCATCAAAGCAACCTGGTTTTCAGTTACATAGCAAGGTTCCATATATTTTTTAGATTTTCAATCCTTTTTTGATTGATCATACAAAATATTTGATTTTCAGGCATTGGATTTTTCTTTGTCATGAGCTGTAAATGGAAAAATCAAGATGAAAAAAATCTTTAACATGAATGTAGAATATCCAACTTTCACTTTTTAAATTCAATTACAAAAGAAAATTAACTTGAGGATATTCTAATTTTTCAAGATATATATCAGCTATACATATAGAGTATGTAAATATTAGATTATGCCATAATAAATTAACTGTTACAATTATTGTGACACCTCCCCTGAAGGGAATGACAGCACTGAGTTGCTTCTTGTAATATCTGCCAAGGTTGAAGGCAGTCATAGAAGGATCTTGGTCCTCCCCAAGCAGAACCTTTGAATTTGTGTGTTAATTCGTGTGAAATTCATTCTTCAATTCAGACTGCATATTCAGACTGCATTCAGTAGAGTTCAAATTGAGACATTACGATGGATGTTGCAAAGCACTGATTTTGGACTTTTCCCGCCAACCATTTCTGTGTTTATTTGTACATATGTTTCACTCTTGATCTTGTTGAAAGCTCTATCCATGGCCAAGTCTGAACCTCCTGGCACAAACAGCTAGGTTTTGGGCTGAATATAAAACACTTTCCAGATTTCTTTATACAATAAATTTTCACAAGAGCCCCTGAAACACTGGGAATAACCACTAAGCATCAGCGATCTAAATCCATCTTTTACAGTGGCTAGTGGACACCTGGCAGCATTCCAGGGTCCAGATTCAATTCCTGCCTTGGTTCTGTGTGCATAGAGGTTGCATGCTTGCATTTGCTTGGTGGGTTTCCTCCCACAGTCCAAAGACATGCAGGTTAGGCTAATTGGCATGCCCAAATTGCCCGTAGTGTGTGAATGGTCCTTTCTTCTTGTTATACAAGGAGAGTTTGTCAAGTATCAAACATAACTGTTAACCATAAGAATCATGCAAACTGTGCATTTCCAGAGTAGTGGTCTTTAAGCTCTTTTTTTTCTCTTTCACCATCATTCTCATTGCGTGGAGAAATCAGAATGCTCACGTGTCAAATTCATGTCAATTTTGTTTCAGATATGTGAAACGTTTTATGGTTCTAAACTGAATCCCTGAATACTGAGGGGAAAACATATTTTAAAAATGAATGTTCTCACAAACTGCATTAATAGAAAAGTGTATTTTGTGTAGACAATATTAATTATCTTTTAATCACTAGTGTCTATTCAAGAAGCATGCTAAAGAGGGCAGTGCAGATATGGGTCATGCGTGAACTCTCACCTTCCTGACCAGGCTAATGTGGTTGACCTCTGTCCTTAGACTGTGTGCACATCCCCACTTTTGTAACTTTACCCTGGACAAAGGAACACACAAAGGGACAGAGTGTGGAGGCACAGTGACTGTTTCTCAACAAGTCAATGGCTCCATCACAAGTGGCTTCTTGCTCCCAAAAGAGTTGCATCAGAGATTACATAGTGTCTTCTGGATCCAATGTTCACCCCAGCCATTAATACAAGATCAGGGACTCAACCCTAATCCCCTTATCTTTCTATCGTGGTTAACTGGCAGCATGTTATTTCAATACATCATGTTTAATTAGAAAGAGAGAATATAAATCCAAGTCAAAACTCTTGTCTTGTCTTGTGGGGAATCCTTGTCATATTGGAATTCATTCTTAATGGCAAATTAAATGTAAACATTAATCCGTGAAAAAGAATGTTGTATGTAATGACACGTAATTGAACATGTCCAGGGATATAGTTAGCTTATGTTATGTTGTACAAACCGTTATTTTTCACAATTCTTTTTTTGTCCATAACCCCTAGCAATCTTTCTAAACTTTACTTTGTACATATATTAATTTAGCTCACAAAGAGATTATTTTATATTAAACAATAAGACCTCAGAATTAAGTAATACTTGTGAATTGCACTAAATGTTATACAAGAAAAACTTGACAATCATGCTTTATTCTTGTCAAATGAATTTAAAAAGGAATAAACAAATCCCCTTTTCGCATCACACAGACAATAAACCTTCAATATCAAGTGCTCTTTTGATGGCTTGATGGACCTCTATTGGTAATGAAACTAAACTCTTTTTTTTTTATTTCTCACTCATCAGTTAAATAGTATTTATTGGTTTCAGTTCAAAAAAAGGGTCAATGATTGTCAACACAAAATCTATTTTAGCACCAGTACAATAAAACTGTACTTTTGCTTGTTAAAACACTGTTTGGAGTGAAGGAGAACACAACATCCGTTAGGGTAAAGGGCTCATTAATTTTACATTTCAAATAAAGCACCAACCATACAAAGCAACTTTCATATATCATTTGTCTGATACACAAAAAGTCAAATATATTAATGACTATTAAATTAAACACAAACAGTCAAACCATGTAAATAAAACACACCATGCACCACAATGCTCGCCGGAACCAGGTACACAGGGGAAAAACATAAGTAAGAGAGGTCTCCTCTCATGACCTTGAACTGAGCAAGGTGCTGGACAACATCCAGAACAAAGTCCCTAGAAAAATCTCAAAAAAACAAAACAAAAAAAAACCTTTCAAACAGAAAAATATTCCACAGGTTTGCTTTTTCATCTTGTTTACACAAAGGCCTTCATACCTTGATATCCAACAATCTCTTTAGGGTTTGTAAACATAAAATGAAACTTCTCACTCATGGATAAGTCTATACCTTGTCTCATTAATCAGAATAAATTGTTTTTTATAAATATGAAAGAACAATCCTTTGCCTGCTACAATGCAAAGAAACCAAACAAGATGAACGCAGCTAGTTGAGGTGTAAGCAGAGCTGTGGTGGCAACGTAAGCCGAAGTACAGTGAGGTAAAGGAAGGCAGGGCTGATCGACATATGTTCTGGGTTAGGGGTCCTCTGGGAGAGAGTGCGCAAAACAGAGCAAGAGAGAGACTCTCATAGGTTTACAGAGGAACCATCTGTCCCAAAGTCCTTTCTGCCACAATAAGCTGGCCATAAACCTTCGAGTTCACCAAGGTAAAACAAAAAGAAAATGCCTTGGGCATCCTTTCAAAACTGTTCACAGAACCTCAGGAATAAACAAACATTAAAACATATCAATGATAAATTACAACCAAAATGGGTTCACCCTGATGTCAATATATACATATATATTTACATATACTTATAGGTTTATACATATAAAAAGATTTGAGAGAAGTTACTGGACAGTGAAAAATACCTACAGGTTAGGAACAGAAATTTACTTTGTCTGCTTTGCTAGAGTTCTCCCTTCTCCTGCAAGTGATTCCAAGGCAAGTCAACCTAACAAGTCTCCTTTAAGGGAAGGCAGTCTGGGAGAAGGGTGTGTTCTAAGAGGATTTTATGTGTTTTCAATGAGCCATTTTGGCAGATAGTGTACATACAAAGTGCTGGTTTTAGTAGCAGTGCATCTCTACCAGTAAAGAAGAAGGCGCAAATGCCTGTTGATGGCTACTCCCTCACCCAGGACATCGCTACCGGTTGCAGAGGCTACTTATGAACTCTGACCTCTCATCATCGTTGTCATCATCTTGTAGCAGCTGGATGGATGAGCCAAAAAGTCCCTGCAGCTCTGGTACACAGCGCACCAGCTCGACTGTTTCGTCATCCTCCTCCTCATCAACGGGTCGCAGCTCATCTGGGGCAATGCACGTCTGGCTAACGCTCACCTGCCTCCAAAGCTCAGCCCTTGTGAGAGACACCACCTCAAATTGAGGGTACCTTGCATGGAAGATGCGAGCTGAGACCTTCAGGCGCTTCAACACATCCATCAGCAGAAACCAGTTGCAAAAGCTGTAAGCACAGAGAAACATGCTTTATATAAAAGGGCATCATGCATGTGTAACAGTTTTGTTTTATATGCAGGAGCTTTGGACTCTCACCCCTGTGTCAATGATACTTGAACATGGTAGCAAGGTAATAAAGGTTCAGAAGAGAACTCAAACAAAAGGCAGTCCGTGTCCTTTTCCTTTCCCTGCTCTCTCCATTCTTCCTCATCTTCGTTTTCAGGTTGAGACAGTAGGAAGTCCCAGCAGGCCTCCTGATCCGTCTCTAAAAAGTATTCAGAAATAAACAGAATGACTCCCCCTATTGGACATAAAAAGTGTTCCAGACAGGCAAATTCATTTTAATCTTGATCGCCCTGGATGTACTTTAGAAATTAGTCTAAGCTGAGCTTTTACCTAAAGAAAAGGATATTCTGAATTATGCATTTTTTATGTCTCCTACCAAATACAGAGCTGCTGTAAAAATCCCACTGCAGACTTGGATCCTGGTCAGGGCGTCCTTCTAGATCAGTGAAGTACTCTGAGAAAAAGAGATGTGTATTAACTATGTTATAAGTGACCAGCCCATTATACAAACCATTAAATACCATACAATTATTTTAAATACTATAAAATTCAAAGTTAAAAATAATATAGACTAAACTAAAGACATACAAATGTTGTACTGTGACAGGCTGCAAAGTGCCTAAAGAAACAATAAACAAATTGGTTGTTTATGTAACAACCACTGCAATAACCTAATTTCCCCTCTCGTCTGTTCCAACCACTCAGCATTCAGCATCACCAGTATACTAATCACAGACCTGATCATCTGTCATCATCTGCACCTGTTTCTAACTGGGCCATGCCTTACGTTATTTATTTTTTTTTATTTAAGATTGAATGATTCATAGGTCACAGTGTGGGTTAAAAAACTCAAACAAAAAAAAAACATTCTTCTGAGTTTAGTCAGGTACGGACTGAAAATGAGAACCAAAAACTTCCAAGGCCTGAAGAGCTTTTCCTCAGGACTAAATAAAAATTACAAGAAGGTCTGGCTCACTTGAAACCAAATATGCAGAAATGACGGGTGGCCCAAAACTTTTGCACAGCACTGTAGATAACATTAAGATGGTTGGTCCTACCTTTGAGGAAGGTCTTCATGCTGGGACTTTGGGCCAATTTAACAGCAGTTTGGCCAGAGTAGGTGGCCAGCGTTGGGTCTGCACCATGATTTAACAGCATCCACACTGCTGCCAGGCTATCAGCCGCAACTGCATCATGAATCGGGCTGCAAGGGTTCAGAACATCAACAAGATTAACACAAGCCACTACATATACAAAACTTTGAACTCAGACAAGATGTGTAGCATAAGCACTGTATCAATGGTCAGATCCGTTCACACTGGGCACATTTCAGCTGGGTTTCTGTATGAGCTACTGGCAGGGCATAGGTCAAATTCAAACTACCCTGATTTGTGGATGCAGCGACGGAATCCCTTAATAATGGTTTGACTCTATTTATTCATTTCCTAGTTTGTTTCTCCATAGTGATCTGCTCAAAGTAACTACCATACTGATGACCTGAAAGTTGTACGTGCAGGAAGTTGACATACTTAAGTATGTCATAATTAAGTGTGCGATGAGGTGATCGTCATAATTTAATAATAAGGGCTTGCCACATTACATCACAAGATGCTGCACACCTACACACAATTCTATGGCGTAAATGTGCCTTTAGGAGACATCAGAAGTAGACCTGTAAAGTATCTACAGAAGTAGGTCTATGAAATTAAAAAGGGTATATTTCATCTGCTCACCGTGTCCCATCTTGTGCGCTACAATTGACATCAGCACCGTGCTTCAGCAGCACCTGCACAATGTGTGTCCAACCACGAGCACACGCCTCATGCAGTGCAGTGTAGCCAGCATTGTCCCGGCGGTTCACCTCTCTCACATCTTTCTCTAAGCAGTATAGCACCACTTCCTTTATGCAAAAAGAGGAGAACACATACCAGCTTAAGCAAAAAATCTCCAAGCATATTACATTCAGTTATCTCACAATATAACCTTTTGCCTGTACACACATTGCGGTTACCTAAGTGAATCCAGAAGCATTATTTGAGTACATGTATACTAATTAGTTTTACATCTCAATAATATCCATGAAAGTAAGAAGACCTATGTAGACATTGTGAAATAGTCTCCTCAATGTATCATTTGGGTTTATATGAAGAAAGATATCAGAACAGATCAGGATCCCTCCGATTACAATCTTTGTTTTTTTGTTTATTTGCTAAGTATGCAATAATGCACATTTGATGTGCAATAAAAGTTAGGACAGGACCATTTTTATCACTGTTTTCACCTTTCCTTGAATTACACATTAATAACGGACTCCAGTTGGGTTCAGATGTTTTTTATTTTGTTGATGGGCCAGCATGCCAAAGAGACCTGCCGCCTTGCCCATACGAAAGAAAGGCCTTTTTTAAAAATCTAACATTATCTGATATACTGAAACAGTCAGAAGTTTAGTAATGTTGCTACACGCTTAATTGACCCCCCAAAAAATCTGGATCTCGATTCATACACACGTGATCTCATTTATGAGAATGGTAGCGATTCACTTCCATGTATTTCAGACTGAATTCAGAAAACGCTGCATTCATGTGTTCACTTATTCACATGACAACAAGCCCCAATTGCTATTATCAGTCACTCTTATTGTCACCCTCACACAATGTAAAACAAGATAAGCAAATGATTCAGTCATAAAACTCAATAATTTGTCTCATCTCGGTTCCTCATTTACGGTGGTCACTCACATGATGTGTAACAAGAAGGCAAACCTAAGCAGACTAGGGTGGGGTTATATGGTGGAGCTGGAACAGTATGGCATTATTTTTGTGTAAAACCCATTGTAAACTGTCCAGTTCAAGAAACCTAGCCTGCATCTATGGTGGGCTGGGTGATATGGTAAAAAAAAAAATCTATTTTTTTCAATTGTAAATTTTTAATGATCTGTTATAAGACAAAAAAGCCACTCAAAGAAAAAAGGCACACAAAGAAAACTAATCTTTAAAAAATTATAATAATAAGGACAAAGGAATTTGATCAGGATAGGGGAAACAGACACAAGCACGCACACACACTAAAATCAAAGATACATACTACTGTCTGAACAGAGACAGGCATAAACAATTCTAATTGAGATATAACAGATAGAAAGCTACAAAATTATACTATGAACATGCTAGACAAATGAAACAAGAAATAAAATATTAGACCACAATAAATTCCATACTATAAACTCCAACAATTCTGAGATATTTATTAGGGCCCAAGCATCATGCGCAGGACCCTCATGTTTTCCTAAGGACTATTATTAAAAAAAAAAAAAAAAAGATTTCCACCCTTTCAGCTTTTTGGGGGTCTGCTCAAATCATGCTCAAAAACTCATGAAACCTGGCAGACAGGTTGGAATCTGCTGCCATTCGATGGCCTGAAGGTCTGATTGACTCAGGGGTTCTCACAAGAGATTTTGCTGCATACTCATACACACGTTCACTTAGGCACACAAAACTCCTGGGCTGAACCTAACAACAGGAGGCCGGTTATTTTGGGTCGTTCGCAAAAACCCACCCGATGGATTTTCATATACTACTCCTAGGGCATTTGTACGATTGTCACCAAACTGGGCTGATGTGATCTAATGACATTAAGGATGCGAAATTGCAGAGGAATTTTTGATATCTCAAACGTGTCAGCCATGATAATGTCTTCAACAAAAAATTATTAATAACTTTGTGGGGCATTATATTGTGACATTATAGTCAGTGACATCACGATCAGTGACATCACATTGAGTAACATCATAGTGTTGTTGTTGTTCTTTCGGCTGCTCCCGGCAAGGGGGACGCCACAGCGGAATATCCAATCCGCACTACAACTTGGCACAGGTTTTTACGCCGGATGCCCTTCCTGACGCAACCCTCCCATTTTATCCGGGCTTGG